>NW_023591177.1:55720-348009 GCF_014843425.1 Jatropha curcas | reverse complement strand
TATGATAAATAATATGGAAATGATTATTTATATAGAAAATAGTTCTTGAAAGCGTCTATTTTATCACGGGGCCAATTATAGATCATAAAATGAAATGATACAAGGATAAAAAAAAAAAGAAAAATCTGAAAAGATTGGAAAAAGAAGAATTAAGACTTGGTTGGTATAATAATACAGTAAGTAAAACAGTAGTAGTCAAGTGATGAACTATGAACCCGCTGAAAAAGTTGGTAGCGATTTTGTTAAAGTAAGTGGCGAGTAATGTGAGTTTATAGTTGTTAAGTCAACATGGAAGACATAACATTAGGAATGATTTGAATGAATTAAATGGTATAGAAATGATATATATAACGAGTTTAACTATATATGAGAGAAGTGGTAGAAAAAGTTTGAAGAATTTATAAAATTACCTTACTAACTGATAAGGAAAGGATTGATGACTAAAAAGATAATATAATAGGTAATTGAATATGAGAATTGACTAAGTAGTGATTAGAGATGGAATCTTGACAGTTAATAATTCACATAGAAATAACCTTTTGTTTAAATAATTCTAATTAAAATATTAGAACTGTTGTAGTTGTAAATTCTAATTTAGGCTATAACGGAAGTGAGAAGTTAATAGTTAATAAAATTGGACAATGAGAGTTCATTGAGATCAACTTAATGTAAATTTGATGGTTAATGTAGTATTAGTTGGAATTAACGAAATTTTATTGAAAATCTGTGTTATATGGTATTAGAAAAGGTGATATTAAGATAGATAATAAATAATAAGTTGAAGATTATGTGATTAGATAGATCGCGATCAATGAATGATTAGTAAGACAAAAATATTAATAGAATACTCCTATCCTTAACAAATAATAGCACATCAGAGAATAGAAGGTTATCAAATGAGATTTAGTTCGTGAACGGACGGCGATCATTACTAAGAGATTATTTATTACGCAGTTAAATTTCTGTATGAGTATCAAGCGACATAAGGAATAAGCTGAAAGAGAAATGATGGCTTAAGTGGAAGAGTGAAATTTTTTAGGATTTGAGATAAAGCTAAGGATTGCAGTATTGTAAGGCGTATAAAAAAACAAACTAATCCATAGAAAGATATTATAGGACAATGAATTTGCATGATGAGAAACAAAAACAATTATTTCGAAGCGGCCTGTGATATAATAATAGCAGAAGTTACAGATACGATTTTGCCTAAAGTTTTGAAGTAAAGCAACCAGTTTTCAAAAGTTTGATTAATAAGTTTTATTAAAATAAACTAATGGAATTGAATGAAATTCTATGATTGTAAGTATAGAATTTACAATTGTCTTGCCTCTATAAATTATGTTGGCCCCCACAGACGAAGTTCTAATAAAATTAAATCAAATGAATTACATAATTTAAGAAAATCTATCGATATATGAAGTACTTCCTGTTAAACCTAGGTTTATTGTCAAAATATTTCAAAGAAAAGATTCGAAAGATTTTCGAGTACGTCTAAAAGATAGTGATGAATTTAGTAATAAACTCAAAATCTTGGCATGTAGCTATGGTGGCACTAAAATAAGAATGTGCGAAGAATTACATTAGAATACTTGACCCTTTCTTCCAGGTTCATATATTATCTACTCTCGGAGCTGCTTGCCTTGGCTGTGAAGTAATTCTTGATAGCTTTGAAATTTCTCGTGTTGGTTCATTACTCTCTCCTACTAATTTCAATATCGAGGACAATTGTCTAAGGGGGAGATGAAACACCCTGAATTTTATTTTCAAACTTTTTGAATTTTATTAAATCAAAAAATGAATTTTGACGAGGGGCCGTAAACAGTGAACAATTTAATTGAGTTTCAAGTGTTGCAAATTAGGCCCAAGCCCCAAATATAATGTCGAAATTTTTGAATCTTAGAACAATAAATTTTGATAATAATATGAAAGTTCCAGCAATTAATTCTATCATGTATATATAATAAACCAATTACTAAAAATTCAAATATTATTACTAACTATTTTTTATTTTTTTATAGTTAATGATGAAATTTTCTGAAACCTAATTATATAATTAAAATAAATTGAACCCGGACCCGAAACTCAGATGATTTTTAAGAAAACACACAATACCGAAAAAACCAAAGTGAAAAACAAACTGCAAACGGCAAGAAACCGAGCCAAAATCATTAAGATTAACCGAACGGTTCGAATCGAACCGAAATGGTTTCAAAGCGTTAGCCTTCTCTTTTCTTCTTTTTTTTTCCTTTTCTTTCCTTCTTCTTCTCCAGTCGCCATCCCTCCCTCTCCTCCACGTTCTGCCGATCATGCGACGACCAGGGTGCCGGTTGCACGTGCTCCTAAACTCGTAACGACCACAGATTCTGCGCCTCCTTTCACACGAAAAGATCCGCCCTATCGGCGCAAACGGGACGTACTCACAGCTCCAGTTGATTCGTTTGTCAACTTGATCCAGGGCAGTTGATGGCCACCAGGTTGAGCCCGATCCATTCCTCGCCGTTGTGGAAACATCCATCCAAGAAACGATGTTTTGGAGAATGAAATTGAAAACACCATGTCGCGGCGAGAAGCCGTTCTTGTCGTTGTTTCCTGCCAAACGACCACCGTCAAATCAAAAACTGATGCAGATTTTGGACTCCTCGCGGAAAAATTGGAGCGATGGTACCTTCAATTTTCTGGCGGTTTTAAAATTTTCCGGCCACGTTCACGGCGGCTGGCTGACGGACGTCCGGGTGACCGCCGGCGACACCCGGCGAGGCCCCCAAGACGGCAGGAATTGATCTCCATTCGCGTTGATCATGGATTTGAGTCCATCTCAAACGGTACGCTGCTAATACTATTTCCTAATTTGTTTTAAACTCCAAATTTAAAACTATTAATTGATTAAGTAAATCAAATTATAATCCTTAGCTATGAAATTAATTAACTTGATATAATGTAGTACAAATTAATTTGAAATGTTTAAACTAAAATTACATGGTTATTGTTATAAATAGGAATGAGGGGAAACTAAATTAGAATTAGTAATTAAATCATTAGTTTAAAACTAACCGAATTGTGCATAAGAATAAGTTGAGCAGAACTTTTAGTGGTAATGTTAATCGCAAATTTTGATTAAGCAAGATATGGAGCTAAGCCATTGTTGATATGAGATAAAAAACCGAAGTTTAATACAGTAGTATTATAATTAGTATTGTAAGATATGTTTAGATGCTATAACAAATTATACTGGTTAAAACTTACATAATTAGTTACTAATGACTTAATAATGATCTTATAGATATTATTAGAATTGTTGTAAATTTTTGATGAGTGTTGATATTGTTTTGAGGAGGATGGGATTTTTAAATGATGATGTGCCCAGATGGGCTGTGTGCACTGATTTGATAAAGAAATTGATAATATTGATATTGAGCAGGTAGATAGCCCAATTTTTAGGGGATCGGTGCTGCCGAAATTTTGACAGAATTTAGACAATTTAATAATAACATAACAAAATAAGCATATTACGGATAAATTTCTACAATTGATACCAATAATTAAATAAATGCTTAAGGAACTACCTTGTCATTATCTAGTTATTAAAAGTATTAATAATTATTAGTTTTATCGTGCTAATTTAATATTATTTATTTAATCATTAATTGCATTGAGAATGGATGTTAATTGTATCATTGCACTCCCAATATGTACATTGATCATATGTCATGCATTAATCGCAATGTTTGATTAATTGTTTGTGATATGCTGTGTGCTTGTGACTGAATGAGATTAAGTAACAGAGCACATGGTTTGTGAGAGTTTACCGTTATATGGATCCATAACGTATACCAGTATAATCTTACTGTCTATATGAATTCCATACCGTTAGCGGGGGTAAGAGGAGAGATCGGCGCCCCGTTCACGCCTTACCTTACCGTTACCGTTAACACGGGTTGGCTTCCTCGTCGTTGCGACATCGGACAGTCAGATTTGATTTCGCAGCCCGCAGTGGTGGCCTCCTGTTGTCGAGCGCTGTATCTAATTATGCGAGGACCACCGGGTTCCTCCTGTGGTATGAAAAAGAAAAGATGAGACATGAAAAACAATAGAGGCTGTCAAGTGAGGATTAGACGCGGCCAAGTATGGAATCGCGCTCCTGTGCACACGTGAGAGCATGGCCATTGGAGGCGACTCACGGGGGATTCGGTATCCACTGTACTTAAGCACTGTGATGTCGATTATATGAAGATGTTAATTAATTGTTGAGTGCTTCGTGAAATGTCATTTGTGGAGCTGGCTCGTTAGGCATATAACTAGTGGGCATGACTAGATGATATTTCTACATTTTGTGAATGCGTTGTGTTTGCATAATTATTATTCATTAAAAAACTCAATCTCTGTTTACAATTTCCAGGAAGTACATTTTCGAAATTCCCAGCTTATAAACTCTGCTCCTTCACTGTTAAAAGAGATTCTTTAATATTAATGTTTGCATATATAAGTAATAAATTTTGTAAACTTATCTGTTATACATCTGTTAGTGAATTCCGCAGTTGTTAGAATTTGTGCAATTAGCGGTATTAACATTACGACGACTAAATAATGTGAGCCCATATTAAAAATACTGATTGTATAGTTAATTGGGCCCGAAACTTGTGAAATGTTTGTAAGTTGATAAATTTGGCCGAGAAATTTCAAATAGAATCTTAAGTTTATTTTCTATATATTACTAGGCGAAATGTTTTTAAATTTAATTGAGATTAATAGTATTAGTGATCTCAGCTTACTACGGCCTCGGCCTTATTGCTTACACTGGCCACCTAGTGCCGGTCCGCATGCAAAACGGGTCTGACAGTAGAACGCATTTAGATTCATAAATTGCCAGGACTAAATCAAATATCAAATTAAAATGTATCCACCATATGGACGATATTTTCATATAATCAATGTCAGTTCTTTGCAAAAAAATATGTCAATTAAGTTGCTTTATTATTCTTACTTTATTTTCAATTTCGCCCAATATTATTTATATTCTAACTGGTTAATCTTTAATGCCCATATCAATTTTCAAATTTATTTTCAAGAATTAAAAAATCATACCGTCGTTCTATTTTTGCCCAATCAATTTCTCATGTTCCATATTCTCAATTAGACAGACAGTTCTCAAGATCTTCATAATATTTCAAAAAAAAAATTCGCGCTTATATCATGAAAATATTAAACATTTTATTTATATTGGTTTCACTTGTCTTGATTATGAATAATTTATAACATCTTAATTAATTTTCATTGATTTTAGATACTAAGTTTCTTCGGAAAACTTATTGTTTGTCTAGGATTTCTTTTAGAATTACTTTTTTTAGAACTTGACCATCTTCAATATTGCTCCTTTTCCTTTTCTAGGAAAAGAGCAACTATTGAAGATGGTTCAAGTCTCTACCACTCTTGGAACCGATCAGTCTACCACGTTTTAGCGTGCCTTAGAACTCATATAGCATAAACATTTGTCCTTTAAAAACTTTAAATGCTGAAGGAGATTTACAGTAGTTGTAGATTAATTATCTCTTTGAATCAGAAAAATATTATGGCAAATCAAATTTGCAAATGATTATCTTTTAAAATTTTAAATGTCACACTCATCCTTTATATGAGATCAAGATATAATAACGATATATTCTTTTTCGATCAATTTATCTTCTATAGCTACTTATTTTCTCGCTAAGTCAGCGATCTATAATAATTAGCAAATTGACGTATAAAGTAACTTTCCTTTATTTTGAAATTCTAGAAGATATATGTATAATTCATACCAAACATATTTTCAATATTGTTTGAGATCCATCTTAGTGCATTGTGGTGGAAGAAAAATTTAACATACGCCGCACATTCAAAATTTCATAGAGAATAATATTGGTTCTTGATCTTAAACCATTTAAGAGGAAAACGTATATAACTTATTATTCTGATGCTGAGTATGTGTACTATTATCAATAGTATATGCTGCTCTACAAAAATAAGGATGCTTTATTCTCCATATATAATTGTTTGCAATAATTGCAATGATTATAAATGATTCTACTAAATCATTTTTGAGCATAATAAAATCAAACCAACAGGTGCCCTAAAATTTATTTTCAATTAAACACATGCTACAATCATAAAAGCCGATGTGTAATTCACTATTATTCAAAATTAAATTGATTGTAATAGTTTTTTTAAATTTTTGTTTCTTGAAAAAAAAAAATTTGTTCTTAATTAAAGTATTTATGCAAATAATCATACAAGCCTCTAGCTTACTGTTGATAATAATCTTTGTCAACTTCATTGCGCAAGTAATAAAATAATGTAACAATATTTTGAATTATGCAAATATATCCCAAATAAATTGATCAATAGTTATACTTATCTATTCCGGAATACAAAACAGTTTCAATTTGAAACTCTTGCATGATGACTCAAATAATTAATTGCTTTGAAAAACAAACTAAACAATGAAAAATTTTATTACAGCTGAAAGAAACTTTTGGTTCTCAATAAATATTTCATATAAAGATAAAATGTTCCTTTTCGCATCAATTATGATCGAGAATGTCCAATCCGAAACATGCTAAATAATAAAAATACTTAATTATAAAACTTACGTTTTATAATATCATACTTATTTAATCATATCTCTTATATGATATCCATTTGATGAATATCTTTGGATGATTGTATTTATGCATAAAATCATCATCCTTTAGCAGTATATTTATTTCTCCAAAGCTTTTAAATACTCTTAATCAAAGCCAAACTTATTTTCAATATTTTGTGCTATAATAAGACATAATCAAATATATCCATATATGCTACAGTATTTGTACCACTTTCTAGCTGGTTATAAATCTTTAAATTATGGAGGCCACCATAATTATTAGATCATTACTTGCAATTGCGGTCTATTGATACCTCAATGACAATATTTGTTTTCATTTTTCATGTCACACCTAATATTATATATATGCATTACACTCAGAGAATGCAATCTAGTTGGGGATTTAACTACTTCCCATGTTTAATATTATTAATGTCATCCATGCACTTCAAGAAATGGAGAAAATCTAATTGATCTAACTCAATGATATAAATTAGAGCTCAATAATAAAAGACATGAATTAAATCCAAGTTTATGATAGAAACTTTTTCTCCGATAACTATTTCGGGAGGATATTTGAGGGTATAAATACATTTCACTTTTAGATTAATGCATCAATTAGTTTGGCTGGATTTCATGACTCTCATGTTAAATATTATGTGGATTCCATGCGCTTTAGAAAATGGATAAATTCTATGCGACAAAACTTCATTATATATTAGGAGCTCAATAATTAAAAGGACTGAATAAACCAACAGTTACATAAAACTTTTTTTCTCGATATTGCTACTTCGTGAGCATTTATTCGAGTAAATATCAAACAATTTAGATCAAGAAGGCTAATATGAGCTCCAAACATACATAAACAATAAAATATCTTAATTATATTAAAAAACATCCATAATCTCAAAAATTTTACCATAGGGAGGATAAATATTAGTAATTATACAATAATAATATAACATACAGATCAATAATCTCATATTGCAAAATTTAAAAGAAACTTACAGTTTTGTAAGCTTTCAATGATAAATGCATCAATTCATGACGACTTGAAATTGTACCTTCCTTCAAAAGCATCCCCAAAAACACAGCAATATTAATTATAAACTATTCAATAAAAAAAAAAATATCCTTTGCAATAGTTCATTAATCTTATTTCTATCCTTGACCCAAGATCCATAACCATTTAGTATTCTGATAAATAATTTATGTTATTATATTAGACGTATAAAAGTCAAGTTCATAGCATTTGACCCAAAATAAGAATAATTAAATAAATAATAAAATAACCTCAACAAATGAAAACTTTAAAAACAAAATTACTATAAAACAAAAAACTATTGAATAAAAAGTTCAAAATTAACATACTCTCTCAGTATCCATTTTGTTGCTTGCTTTTTTTTTTTTGAGGTCATACAAAGTAATTGCAACAATTTTTTTAAATTTTAAATGTAAACAATTATCTTATTTATATAACTTTATATAATATATTATAAATGAAAAGTATATATATCTAATGATTATTAAGGATAAAAAAAAGACAAAACTAACTTTTATTGACTAAATTTTTATTATATACATTTTGCTCAACAACTATATAAAATAAAACATGACCATAAGGAGTATCAAATAATACTAGCAGACGCCAATAATTTTGATCCGCAACGAAGTAACTGCATCAATATTAGAAATTCTCTCTTAAATCAATTAAATTCTATGCAGTTAATCATCATGATGAAAGCCAACTAGCTTCCACGCTCTATCAATCTGCAGATTCGCAAAAACAAGACAAAGCTTTGAATAATAAAAAAATATAGTAATTATGATTATAGAACACCAAATCCACAAACATTACATATCAAATTCTTTTCTTCAATTCTGATGGCACTACGCGTGCCATCATTAGAGTAGAAACAAATCACAACATACGTATAACGTTAAACAACTATTAACTATATTTAAGTAATAATTATATACAAAATAAGTATGAATTAAATAGTTCAATACTAAGATAATAACATTAATACTATTAAAATATTTAGTTTTCCAATCATAATATAGAAAAATAAAAAAAAAATTTAAATTAAAAAAAGAAAAAATTATATGCTGAAACAAATATTCATAAATTTGAATTATAACATATTCATTTATTATCCTAAAAATTTTATTTAAATTAAAAAATTGAATATAATTAATAACAAATATATTTCAAATATTGTAAATACATTTTTCACAGTCGAGATATAAAAATTAAATGTATTTAGACAAAGCTAAAAAATGTTGGCCCGTGGCACGCCGCTTAAACGGACTTTAAGCTTCAACTACCTCTCCCTTCCGTCCAATTCGCTCTAATGGCTGCCTTTCCGTATGTCCCTCCGGCACCACTCTTCTAACAAAATCCGTCTCGCATTTCTTCTCTCTGCGTCTCAAAATCCTTCATATTCTCATCCAACACTCAAAACAATTTCCACTATCCATTTCATAACTATTCTGCTTCATACATCCAGTTCTGCTCTCCACCATTATCTCTCATATCAGTTATTCAGCAGCAACAGCACTTCACTTGGTGACACGTCGAAAAAAGTTTCCAACCTGATATGTCCCTAACATCCTGGATCTCTCTGCTTCTTCGAAAATCCAATTCTGCAAATCGGCTTTACTACCCCTATTCTTTTTGGTTCTAAGAAAGTGCAATTCGGTCTTATTTTGAGATTGTAAGTTTGCAGGAAATGCCAATATCTGAGTTTATTCATTTCATACTTGAAGATGAAAATTGTTGGTTATGTACATTAGGTAACTTCTTTCTTCTTTTTCTGTTCGTTCTTCCTGTTTCAAATTTCTATGCCAATCCAATTATATGATTTAAGTCGCTTTGAAACTTTTGATGTGCAGTTTTTTGACCAGTTGAGGAGGTTCAAGATGTATTTCTTTCCTCAAAGTAATTCTCATGAGGCCGTTTGAGACTATGTAATTAAATGAAAGGCTTAAAACGCCAGAGATAGGACTATAGTTTGGATAAGTTATTAAATGCTATAAGGGAAGAAGAATTATTCCAGGTATACCGAAATGAGTCACCATTGCTATCCAATCATACATCCCCCTGTAATCCATTTTTCTTCTTTTAGTATTTATATTAAAAATTAGAGTTGACATTTTAATTTATGATTATCGCACTATGGATAATTTAACATTTCTGGAGAATGTTTAGTTTCAGCCTTCATTCCAAAAGTTATGTTATATGATGCTATTATTTTACTGGTTGATCAGCATACCCTGTGGTGATTCATCCTTGTATCGCCGTCTTTTTTCCATTGGAACGTGCTGCAGCTCCTTATTTGAATAAAGTATGTTAGTAGGCTTGTATACTTGATGTTTCTGTGAATTGCTATTTCTTAATCTTTGACACATGAATGGCTTTGTTGAAAGGGATGGGGAGAAATTTCTATGGATAGCAAAGAGAAGTGAAGCGAAACCCACTTATCCAGGGATGCTTGATCATCTTGTTGCTGGAGGAAATGTTTGTAACTACCTATCAATTTTACTCTCTCATATCTGTATTCGACTTTTGAATTTTTGAAGGATATTGTCTCTTACCTCTTCTGGAGGTTTTCTTTAAATTTTTGTGGTCTTTTTGATGTCTTAACGTTCTTTGAAAGACAGTCATTTTTTAATCAAGCAATGAAGCATGCTTAGTTGTTTTAGTGAGATTAAGATAAAAGGCTCCCAAAATTCTAATTTACAGCATATTATCTAATAATTAATAGTTTATGATTAGAAAGCTCAAAGTACTAAAATGACAAAGCTTTTGTGAACCATGAGATCTTAAAGTTGAACTGAGCTTTCAGCATGTAATGCCTGTGTTAAGCCTCATGAAGTTTAGAAGTGAGAAGAATTCTTTGTTACTATATATTGTAGGGCCATATATTGGATGGAAACTGGATGAAACAGTCTGATTTAGACCGCTCTCTTGCCTTTTGGTATAAAAAGATTAATTTTAAGACTGCCCTATATATTTTTCCCTTTATTTCTAAGACTCTTACATATTATTTCCATTACGGCAATGGCAGCCACATGGGATCTCTTGTGGAGAGAATATCATAAAGGAATGTGAAGAGGAAGCAGGAATACCTCTATCTATTTCCCATAAGTAAGTTTTCTCTAGCCATGAATTATCAAGCATGTTTCATACGTCCAGCATGCCTTGTATTGTATTGTATTGTATTGTATTGGCTAGGGAAATCCATGGGGTGGCAGATTTGTATCTAGAGTTGTACATGATTCTGTTGCTATTCTCTTTCTTTCTGATGGGTTCACAATTGTTTTTTCTGGCAGAGCCATACCAGTCGGTGCTGTTTCTTACATGGATATTGAAGGTTATAGATATAAGAGAGATGTTCTATTTTGCTATGATCTAAAACTTCCTGAAAGTTTTATACCAAAGAATCAAGGTAAAGCTGTTGAATCTCTTCTTGCGTTCGGTCAGTTATAATTATATGTTGGTATCCTTGAACATTTTTGCTTCTAAATTTGATATTTTGAGTATTTCATCCTCCTGCAAAATGTTTCTCTGCCATCTTTCCAAATCCTCTATGATGCTGTTGAATTGTTGCAGATGGAGAAGTGGAGAGTTTCAATTTAATGCCTGTGAAATATGTCGGTAATGTTGTACGGAGGACACATTTTTACAAGCCGAATTGCTCTCTTGTCATCATCGATTTCCTATTTCGGCATGGGTATTCATTCTCTATTGTTGATGCTGTTTGTTTTCGAATCTTTTGACCCTCTTGATTTGACATTTTCAAATATAATTGAGTAATTTAACCTCAAAGATAGCAGTAACCTATTTATTAACAGTATTTATCCATCCATGCCACAAAAATAATCATTTTCTACATGAAATTATGCTAGTTCCAGGTCAGCGTCATCCTCTTTCCTTCATGAACAAGAAACTCTAACCTATTTCTAGAACGTGTTAGGACCAGAAAGTCAATTGGAATAAGAACTATTGCCTTTCATATTTAATGGCCCTCCCAACTGGGCAAGAGTTCAGCCAGCGTTTCTGCCTCCATATGTAAAAAAAATCATTGCCTACCATCCTTTTGAGAAGCCCCAAGCTTGAACTCAAAGCTTCCATTATGGCAAATACGTATGGTTGAAGAGAAGCCTGCTATAGACTTGAGTAATTTTATGGCAGAGCAAAAATCTATCAATGACATTGTTTTTGACACATACTCCAGTTGCAGGAGTTCAATTTTCCTCGTTTTTCCACTAACATGTTCATTGTAAATCACACGGAAACTTGCTTGAGTTTACTCATTCTTTTTTATCTTAGATTGTTCGACCTTGTTATGGAAAGGTTGAAGAGGGAGCAAGTCTCTATGTGTAATTATAATCCATTTCATTTAGACCTACATAAATTGTGAAGGTGATCAAATCAAAATCTATCTTAGTAACCCCTCACCGTTGCTGCTCATTACTGGGCTTATCATTGTTACGTTTGGAAAACGATTACTATAGGCATGACTTAAGTGAGTGCCTCCGAAGTTTTCCCCGTTTTAAACTTTTAATTAGGTCAGCGCTTGTTTATCGCATTATAACTTTTTGAGAGATGGACTTGTCAAGTTAAAATTACCAAATAATACACTCATTTATATTAATGTGATTTTCCTTTTAGAATTCTAATTCACTTGCTTTTATTGCAGGTACATTACTCCCGAATGCTCTGGGTACTTGGATCTACTACAAAGTTTGAGGAGTGGAGATTGCTCCTAGAAATATCAGATTGGAATCACTTTGGATGAGTCACATTTTCTAATTGCAATACACCCCTTTGTCTGAAATTTTTTGTATGACTAGCAAAACATGCCATTCTGGCATCACATGAATGCTGAGGATGCCTACATTAGACACTTGATATACATGTCACATATCCCATCGCTTCTTCAAAGTATAATCACAATGAGAGACATTTGCCTTCAGGCTTTAGCTTTATCTATTTTTACGTCTTCAATCAGCCTAAATGCAGTGAGAGGTGACTGATGCTGTCTTTCTATGCTGCTATAAAGCGACAGAATTTTTCGACTTAAGCCTTCACCTCTCTTTGAATAACTTGCAGATTATGATCTGTATGGCTAAACATGTTTAAAGGGCACTAACCAATGGTGGTTAACAAAGTAGCTTGGAATCATCTTCTCATTTTCCTCAATATTTTTTTTTGTAATGGAAATTATTTTTCAGCTGGTAAATCACTTTAAAGTTAGGTCGAGAAATGTTCTTTTCATTGGAGCAGGGCATCACTCCATTGAAGTAACTTGTAATGGCAAAAAACAAGCTTATAATGGGAAAAAGTAACGGTAGGGCTTCAAGAACAGGCGTCTTCCACAGACTTGAGCTACAGAAAAGATAAAACATAAACACGTCCATTGAACATTCTCCTGCTTTAATGACACTTCCTTGAACAGTACGGATTACAATTGGACAGATGAAAATAAAAACCTAGTTTGGGTCCACTCACAAATCCAGCAATCACTAGAATTTTTGTGGAGTGGCAACCACAACGACCAACATTATTTTAAGGTTCGTCTACAATAGCAGCAGCAGCGATACTATTCCATAATGTCTCTCCAATGCTTCTGTTATCCAAGCGAAGTAGGATATAATTTCACGTGGAACACTCACACAGTCAACTCCTCAACCTCTGGGCTAAGTGGTCTGAAGAGAGAATCCACTTCATTTTGATCAACTTCTTCCAAACTTGGGGGATTCCACCTTGGATTCTGTAATTCCATGGTTAGTAATACCATTAGACCAAATAATCCAACACAATATGACAAACTGAAGGGCAAGGAATGCACATTTTAACGTTTCAGTCTTTCAGATAACATAAAGGATTTTTTAAACCATTGATGGTGAGAGAGGAGGAGAAGACAGTCCCATTTCAATACTATGATAGCAGCAGCAGAAAATAAAAAGAAAATTTATTGAGAAAAAGGGAAAACTTTATTTGATTAGTCTGTATGGAGAGGACCAGACTCCTTATAACTCTGATTAATACTTCAATAATGATGAAATAAAGAACAAGAAAACAAAATATACATACTGACAGGAAAGCAAATCAAATCCTAAAGTAATTGGGAAAGTGGGGAAGCGGATAAGTGAACTGCAGCAGAAAAACCAGGCACGTGAAGCAGTTTCTATACTTTGAGAAATTCCAGCAACTAATTAATTCCATCTTCTCTAACAGTTTTGACTTCTTCCAAACGCTATAAACCCATGTGCAAAGCACTTGAGGAGTTAAATTTCTTTCTTGAATAAGTTTTCAGAGGCGGGTTTGTATCATACTAGCACTGAACCCTATTTTTGTCTCCACTAAGCTAACTAGTGAATTGTAATTTTGCTAGTGTCTCTTAACTAAAATCCAATAATGTGAACCACTTACGGAATTTTATTTAATAATTGCTACATTATATCGCAGTAGTAAGTCGGACAAAGATAGAAATTAGTAAGCTAGCTACTAGTAGCAGAATCGAGTTTCAATTCCACCACTCCAAAACATAGTTACAAAATTGTACCATAGAAAAGAAATACAGAGAATAGAACCTGATCCTTGTCCACCAAGACTGCCCTGACCCCTTCAGCAAAATCATTTCGCAGAGAAGATCTTAGGGCAATGCGATATTCTGTTTTCATCACGCCATTTAACTGGATGCAACAAATTGCCAGCAGAGCACAGAGATCACTTTGTGAACTATGCATTGTTTGGAATAGGAATTTATAGCAAAATAAAGATGGTGAAAATCATAGCTGCAAGCTCACAGTGAATAGTTCATTGTCGGGTTTTCCATAGGCAGATGCAACTTTGGAGAAATAATTTTGTGTCAAGGAAAGAGAAAAAGGAGCGCCCTTTCCAATTCCCTGAAGTGCATCATTAGCCCACTCCACCACTGTGAAAAGAGATGATAAAAGATTACAGTGGAGTAGAAAAGGGGAGGTTGGGGAGAGAAAATCAAAAGAAGTTAATCCAGACCACAGGTTACTATCAAAAACAAGAAATAGGGGGTTTAATGCCACCAAAAATCAAAGGTTTAGCTCATTTATAGACTAATTATCTAACCTTTGGCATCACCACTCTGTTGATGTTTTTTCAGGTCTTCAATAATCTCACTCACTGACTTATTTGCGCCAAAGGTTGAGATTATTCGAGGCAAAAGCAACTTCAATTCAGCTTCTGACTCTGGTTCACTACTGTACTTTGCTAAAAGTGCTTTGATATCATCATGCGGATCCTGGGAACTGTATTCAAATAGTATATACTTCTTTAATGAGAACTTTGACATTGATTCCTTCATTATTTAGAACCAAATCAATGCAGTAGTAATATCAATGCAAGGTGTTCTTCCCCTTCTAATTATTTTGGTGAATTGCTATTATTTATAATGATTTATGACAGTTAAAAGAATAACTATTACTAAAGCAGTTCTGCATAAATACTGTTACTTTTCACCAAGATTAAAATGAAAGGAAAGGTTCTGCAGGATGTACAAGGTAGTTGACAAAAGGGCCTCCTTCAACGAGGCTAAATTCCCAGAAGGCACATAATGTGATCCAAGACCTACAAATAGTGCATCTGAGGGTGTAGAAATCCTCTTGCCAGTCAATCCAAGATAAGCACCTGCGTCAGATAAAATATATCAAGGACAAGAATATGATAAACTGTTCTGCAGAGATGCTAGTTATCAATATAAATACAAATGCCTATTCTATAAACTGTCAGCCAAAGTGACAAAAAGTTAACCATCAATTCCCGTATAAGATAACTAGGCTAGTCAACAGGATCTTATAACTCTTCAGAAATAGAAAGCACTAGATAGGCACCATAAATTTGATCTCAAATTATGATCATTTTTTCTTTTCATTTTTGAGTGTGGAATGTTTAAAAATTTCTTTCCAGAAAACCATACAAATTACAATAACTATATTAGGTTACTTTGCTACCATGCCCTCGTTCCACCCACCCCATAAAAAAACCACCATATCAAGTGTCGGTCCTTTTAAAACGAATTCCCAATCTATATGTGTCAAGAAGAGAGCAAACGCCAGATTCTAGTTCAACAAAGGAAATTAAACACTTTTCATAACCCTATGAACTTAGGTACAAGTGTTGTGCGAATATGTAAGTCTTACGCTTTGCGCTTTTTGCCCATACAGTTAGTGGATTAGCAAGAACTATTTTCTTCCAGCATAGGATGGTATAAGAAAGGAGGTTTCCTAGTTGGGGCTTTTCATCTAAAGCGAACAGGATGAAAAATGATTTGGAAATTTCTTCCATTTTATTTGTGTAAAACTCAGCTCCCCTCATCAGAATCATAGAGAAGCTTCACATACAATAGATGATGAATAAGAACAACAGACATAAAAACCATACCAACTGATCCTTCTCCTGGACTATGTGCAGCTATATAGGAAAACCCAACATCTGGGAACAAGCCAATTCCATTTTCTGGCATCGCGAGAACAGTTCTCTGCACATCAGTGCACAGAGTATACAAGTTAGTGTAGCAATTTAAGATTGCATTCTTAAAAATCATAAGATTTATAGGACATCCATTTAACTGGTATTGTACCTCTGTTACAATCCGGTAGCGACCATGACCAGAAAGGCCAATTCCAAAACCCATTGTTATGCCATCCATAAAGGATATATATGGTTTCTTGTAATCAGAAATTTTGCATATTAGAGAATATTCCGCAGTAAATACCTGACAGACAAAGGAGCGCGAGGCATATTTAGTTTACTTAAAAAATAAAAAAATTAAAAAAGAACTCGATGCAAAATTTTTAGAAGCCAACTCAATATATAAAAAGAGCCAAGCAGCCAACAAATACATAACAATTCAAAATAGACGTGGGACTAGAAACTCAATTCAATGCAGCCAAAGTAAAAGTGCTAAACTAAGTTTTCCATGAAAACTGCTGTATATGTCATTTACTGATTTACTAAATAACTACTTCATTATAAAATAATCACTCTAAAGTCAGATTGCATATATACAGATTTTTCCACATTTTTATTTCAATCCTTCCTATGCAATAACGAAACAGCGGGTGTTGACCACTGACATTATCAATCCAATACTAATTAGTTTATCAAACAAAAAGGGAAATATACAAAAGAAAGCATGCAGAAACAGAAACAAAAAGATAGCAATTGATGCAAATAGAAAGAAAGAAAAGAAAACATCAATTAGAATTCCACAGTACTTGCAAGTTACTATTAATATTGCAGGAAGCATTACTTAATTCTATGTAGATTGTTGGTCCTATATATGTGTTCAGCTGAGCATAAGCCTTGACACAACCACCAAATTATTCTTCTTTGATTTGAGAACGAAAAACAGGTTAAGCAATAAAATAGATAAAATGGTTCATTGAGTCACAATGTGATCCTCCTTTTTTGTTTTTCATGGATAACCATTGGAGACACTTAGAAATCTTGATATATTAACTCTTGGAAGTCATACCTAATTGATGTCATCCAAACTATAGGGAGAGAAGTTGACAGCCTGACACTACTGTTTACCACAATAGAAAGTAGTAACATGAAAGTTGATCAAATGATGAATTAGAATTTTATACATAGACTTTGACAGCATGAGCAATAGAGGCAATATGGCAAGGAAGCCAACTTGTTTCAAACAAACATAGTGTGTAAGTTTATGAGACAGTGATATAACTAAAAGAACACAACAAGACCTCAATCATATCCGAGAGATGTTTTTTGGTGGTTATTGTCTTCACATCACCACCTGCATATAAACTAGGACCTCAGTACTCAATTAGACAAGCACTGAAAGAATGAATCAAACAACCATAAACTGAATAGGGGAAAAGTACATATAGATAGCGCATAGTTGGTAACAGCACAGAAACACAGAATAAATATAAAGAACCATATTCAGATAAGAAACAGAGCAAAAAAGTGCAAAAGCACCTTCTGCACAAGAGGTGTATTTTTGTCCTTTTGAATTTCAGCAACAACCCCTTTAATATCCATTCCTGCATAAGACATTGATGATTACCCTCAAAACGTTCCCTTACACTCGATAACCCACACAACAAAGAAAAACAAAAATTACTAAAGACAAATGATATTAATAATAATAATAATAATAATAATTTACGCTTTCAGTTCAATGAAACAAACTTAAGAGAAGCTCTATTTCTAATACTACAGATTATCGGATAAAGGGGGGAAAAACAGGACTTCCCACTATATATTACCTGCGCAAAATGCACGAGGAGCGCTGCCTTCAACCAGAACACATTTAACCTTTGGATCGGATTCCCATTCGTCGAGAAAATTTTTGTATTTGACGTCCATATCTACATCATAAGAAGGTTACATGTTCATATTCGAAGTAAAACCAAAAACCAAAACCAAGCAAAAACGATGACCAAGAAACAGAAGATTCCTGATTTCCTTCTATTATTTGGAAATTCGAATATCCAATTCAAGCCCTAACCTCATAACAACACCAAGCTAAGCCTAAATACTCAAAATTGGATCCAAAACCATCCATTTGATATATTTTTCATTGATAAATGAAACTTCAAAATTAAAATAAAAATGAAAATAAATTAGAGAGAGAGAGAGAGAGAGAGAGAGGAATCACCTAAGTTCATGGCATTGAGAGCTTTGGGGCGATCGAGAGTGATGACAGCAACGCCGTTTGGATAAACATTTCCTTTAACGAAATCTTCAGAAGCAGAAGCCATGATCGCGAAGCTGCGATAGGACAGAGAGGACTTGCAATGGAGAGGAACGTTGAGAGAATTCAATGGCAGAGTGTGAGGAGTAAAAATAATTTTTGACTTGAAAAGGAGAACTGATGCTGAGAGTAAGCTTTTCATTTTTGTGCAAGTAAAAAATCAGTGTCACAGATTTTCTGTGAGAAATGTATTTCTGAAGTTGGACCGGTTTACAGTTTACCCATAAGATGATTATATTTGAATTTAATGGGCTTTCGTGTTTTTAATTAGGCCCAACTCCTATTGGACCTTTGAGTCAACTAATTTACCTACGACCTGGTTATTAGTTTTGTTGCCGTCATCAAATCGGCAGGTCGTCCCCCTTGCAGAAATTTGTCAGTGCCACACCGTCTGGTGGCTTTGTTTTGTTGTTTATGGCTGTCTCCGTATTATTTATGGTGTTCTGTCGTGGTCGTCACTGACTTCTGAGGACGGACACAGCTTGAACACCGTCGTTCATTCATTCACTCACTGCTCCGGAAGAACAATGGGGAGTAAAACCTATATAGCTTAAACACAAATAAAAAGCCCAACTATTTTTTATGGTTGGATAAAATCTTTTGATTTAAAAAAAAAAAATCTTGAAAGACAAATAAAAAGTGGGTTAACTCTTCAAATAAACTTTATTTATAAAATTAAGAATTTAAAATTTAACTGATTCAAGATTTAGACTCACCGTTGTTGGAAGAACTAATTTTTTTTATGACATGCATTGTTTGCTATCATTGTTCGTCGTTTACTCATTATTTATATTTATCAATTTTTACCTAATTACCATTATACTCCAAACATGAAAATGCCTCGTTATTCAGAACAATAGCACATTTTCCACCCTCGCAAATCTTTAAATAAGAAAACATACAAAGCATGTAGAATAGTGAAAATCAGTAACTTGGGTCCATATGTACAGAAATAAAAGTCCCATCCCCCCTGTAATTTATGAGGAAAATAAAAAAAAGAGCTGCCCTGGGATATATTAAGGTTGAGAAAAGGGTCAAAGAACAGCAAATCTCTGTGTTTTGGAAATTATCAACTTATTGATTTCTGCAAATTTATTTCATTTTGATGAGAAACATGATTATAACTGAAATGTGAAAATGCAGTGTTAATATTTAATTCCGCAAAAAGTTTAAGGGCTGCAAGAAAAATACACCAAATTTCTGGATAAATTTCTGTATATATTATGAAAAAAAATATAAGAACTGCCTTGCACATGCTTGCAAACTGCCTCAGACATGCCTCTCTCTCATTGTCAATTACTATTTAAATATTAAATATTTACGCATTTTGCTTAGTTTCAGGGATAACCATGTACGTACGGGGCTCCACAATATATATATCTGTCTCTTGAATTGAATGAGTAGCCATTTTTCATTTATTTATTTATTTATTTTTCTTTTTATATATAGGGCTCCATACACACAACATGGATCTGTGAATAATTAATCTCAAATAATTCCACAATAACCTAAATCGTGCAAATCACTAGATTCAACAAAATAGATTGAATAAGAAAAAGGTTGCGTACCTGACATCGTTGTTGGGGCCTAACACAATTATATATATTCTGTCTCTTGAATTGAATGAGTAGGCCCATTTTCATTTAAATTTATTTAAATTTTATTTTCTTTTATTACTATAGGCTCCATACACACCAACATGGATCTGTGAATAAAATTAAATCTCAATAATTTCCACAATAACTAAAATCGTGGCAAAATCACTAGATTCAAAAAATAGATTGAATAAGAAAAAGGTTTGCGTACCCTGACAATCGTTGTTTTTGTCGATCTTGATGTGTAGGAATTAGGTTTATTAGGTTTGCAGCCTTCCAGAGAATTGAAGAATCGATTTAGCGGAAGCAGTACGAAAGGAACGTAAAACTGAATCGTATTCAACTCTTCTGGGGACCAGGACCTTTATATACCTGTAGGGTTAGTACAATTCCTATTTCAGTCCTTTAACGAAATAGAAATTATATAATGGTCTCTCCACTTAATATCTATAATTAGTTGACACCTCAATAGTCAATTATTCACAATCAAGACCACATTTGAAATTGACTTTACAATTGGACTGTTGTACATATTTAATTTTACATATTAAGCCCACAATTTTTACATATTAAGCCCACAATAAGAAAATTAAAAATGCCAACAATCTCCCACTTGGGCCGAACATATGTTAAATTATGTTAAATAAAATACATACACCAAAATGAGCTCAACAAACGCAGTCATACGAGGTATCCAAAAACAATCTCGTCCATTAATTATATTGATAAAGAGCTGAAGAAACATTCGCCATAGATCTTATGACTAAGTTCATCATCAACTACCTTACCAATACCCCTAAATGACACAGATTCATTATAGAAGTGTAGGATGAAAACTAAATGTAATGTGATCATCATGTTTGTTTCCAACTGGTCACCAACAAAAGTGAGATCAAGCAAAACAATAATAATACAGAGTGTAACCAACAATAATAATAATACAGAGTGTAACCATCAACCAAAATGAGTACTCAACAAAATTTCATGAAATTTCATAATAAAACATATCCAAAACAAAATAGAGCATTCAAAAAACATAACGTATACATAAAGAGCAAACTCCCACTAAAACTAGACAGTCTCAAACAAAACGATACCCATATGAGCGTTGTGCTCATGGAAAACTTTCGTTATCACTGCCTTTAAAACTTTCGGTATCACTGCCTTTGTAAGCGGATCCGCAATCATAGAGTTTGTTCCAATATGCTCTAAGGATATCTGTCCACTCTGTACCCTCTCCTTCGTAGCCAAGAACTTAATGTCAATGTGTTTTGATCGAGAAGAGCTCCTGTTGTTGTTGGAGAATAAAACGACTGACCTGCTGTCACAATACAACTTCAGTGGTCTTTCTATTCCACCTACTACACGCAGCCCAGTGACAAGGTTTCTCAACCAAATAGCTTGATTGGATGCCTCATAAGATGCTACAAATTCAGCTTCCATGGTGGAGGTTCATGGTGGAGGTTGCCACTAGAGTTTGTTTCACACTCTTCCAAGAAATAGCACCACCAGCCAATAGAAAAACATAGCCAGATGTGGATTTTCTTCTGTCTTGGCATCCAACGAAATCAGAATCAGTATATCCAGCGAAATCAGAATCAGTATACCCAATGATCTCAAGCTGATCTGATCTCCTATATGTGAGCATATGTCCCTTAGTCCTCTGAAGATATCTCATGGCTCTTTTGGCTGCTTTCCAATGATCCATTCCTAGATTGCTGAGATATCTACCTAACATGCCAACTATAAAAGAAATGTCTGGACGAGTACAAACTTTAACATACATAAGACTTCCTATAGCTGACGTATAAGGAACCTTTTGCATTTCCTAAATTTCAAGTTCACTCTTTGGACATTGTTGATTACTAAATTTATCACCTTTTGCAATAGGGGTATCCAATGGTCTTAAAGAATTCCTGCATACTAACATTCTTGAGCAACTTTAAATCCATATAAGCTCTTTTTGTTGATAATGCCAAGAATACCCTTCCCGAGAACGGTCTCTGGGGATGTATCTGAATCCCTAAAACAAAAGAAAGCGTGTGTACTAAATCTTTCCATCTCAAAAATGCTTTGAAAGAAAAACTTTGGTTTCATCAGCAGAGACGTATCTACAATTAAGTACCAAGAAGGTATGGTCATCCACATATAGACGCAAAAAAGATAAACCTAACTCCCTACTGAACATATGGTTACTACACATTTTTCAAACAGCATTTGGGCCTTCAAAGATTTGCCTCAAAGCCAAACGAGACAATTACTTAGTTGAACTTAAAGTACCATTGACGAGAAGCTCGCTTGAGTCCATAAATGGATTTCTTTAATTTGCATACCAGATGTTTTGGATCTCCAATTACAAAATTTTCTGGTTGCACCATATATATTGTTTCATCAATGTTGCCATTGAGAAACGTAGTCTTAACATCTATTTGATGAAGCTCAAGATCAAGATTTGCAACTAAGTCCATGATTGTCCTAAAAGAATCCTTCGAAGAAACTGGAGAGAAGGTTTCTTTATAGTCAGTCCCTTCCTTTTGAGTAAAGCCTTTTGCTACAAGACGTGCGTTATATCTTTCCACATTACCTTGAGAATCCCTTTTGGTTTTAAATATCCATTTGCAACCAATGGGTTTCATTTGCAACCAATGGGTTTCTTTCCTTCAGGTAATTGAACAAGATCCCAAACTTGATTGTCTTGCATAGACTTATACTCTTCGTTCATTGCCTCAATTCACTTATGAGAGTCAGAACTCTGCATAGCATGATAAAAACTAACTGGATCATCATCTATCATGTCTACAGTATCCTCATGTTCCTGAAGAAACACTATATAATCATCTGGAATAGCACTTCTTCTCTCCTTCACTTCTTCTCTCCCTAGTAGATCTCCTCAAAGGCATTTGAACAGACTCTAATTCTTGAGGTTGTTGAATTTGTTCTTAAGGAAGAATAGCATTGTCTGGAATTGGATCTTGAATAGTGACAGGAGCAACTGGAGTCTGTACGCTATCAGAAACAACAAAAGGAATGAGAACCGAATCATCCTTACTTGGTTCCTCTTTAAAGACAATGTTTCTTTCTTTATTTCTCCCTCCAAAATCAACATCCTCAAAAAATGTTGCAATTCTCGTTTCAAAAAAAAGTTCTGGAAGTAGGATTATAAAGGGAAATATAAACTTGTAACCCCTAGACCGCTCAGAATATCCAACAAAGTAGCTGGCGAATAGTTTTTGGAGTCCAAAACGTTTTGTTTTCATTCGGGCTTTATAAGGCCTTGTCGCTTGGAAACATCCCCAAACATGAAGATGCTTTAGACTAGGCTTACGTCGCCTGGTCCAGTCCAAAGTTCATAAGGTGTTTTAGGGCAACTGCTTTAGATGGAATCCCCTAATTGAAGAAGATAAAGCTGCTGTCTTAAACGCTTCACCCCACTACGAGCCCCTCTGGTAAAGTAAGAATGACTAATCATACTCCTTACCATATCCATAAGAGTCCTATTACGTCTCTCAGATACACCATTCATGCTGGGAGTACCAGGCATTGTATATTGAGGGACAATTCCACATTCCTGTAGGAAAAGCGAAAAGGTCCTGGACGTTGTTCGCCTGAACCGTCATATTTACCATAATATTCACCACCACGGTCAGATCGAACAGATTTAATCTTCTCTCCCAGTTGATTTTCAACTTCAGCTTTATAAGATTTAAACACGTCCAAAGACTCAGATTTTTCATGAATGAGATATAAGTAACCATAAAGAGAATAGTCATCAATGAATGATATAAAATATCTTTGGCCATTTCTAGCTGCCCATCAAATGAATTGATATAAAATATCTTTGGCCATTTCTAGCTGTCAATATGGACATGGAACGCACAATATTGTAATGAATCAGTTCTAAAACATTGGATGACCCGAATGGCACCTAGTTCCCTCTTCTTGTTTAGTTCTGATTATTCTTTAATACAACTGGCGAGATCAATACATAGAATCGCAAACCCTGTGGTAGGTAAGTCAAGTTAAGTCTAAGATACCAATCAGAGAACAAGACGCTCATTCTTTGATTTGGATACATGACCCAAACGTCTATGCCAAAGTATCATGAGCTGACGTCTGATTCAAATATTAAGCTTTCTTGTTGGTACGGTAGCCTTTCTTTTGGTACCTCTTGTAGTAACATGTAGGGATTCATGATAACTAGTATCAATGTCTAACATATATAGATTATCACATTCATTCAAGCAACCAGTACTCAAAACTTTTGAATTCATAGATAAAGTCTGTCTCCAAAAGAACAATGAAAACCAGATTTGTCCAAAAAGGAAACAGAAATCAAATTCCTTCTAAAAGAGGGAATAACAAAAGTATCTATGAGATCCAAAAAATAACCAGTACTTAAACATAATCTAAAATGTCCAATTGCCTCTACTTCAACCGGATTGCCATTTCCCACATAGACGTATTTTTCACCGTCAGTTGGCTTTTCTTTCACCGTCAGTTGGCTTTCTGTAGTTAAGGCAGCCCTGCAATGAAACACTTATATGAGCGGTAGCACCAGAATCCATCCAATAAGTGTTTTTAGGAGCTGAAGTTAAATTAACTTCATAACAGACTAAAACAAGGTACTTACAAGGTACTTACCCCTCTTTGCAAGCCAATTAGCAAATTTAGGACAGTCCTTTCTCAAGTGATCCGTCTTTCCACAAAAGAAGCATTTTGGCACATAAGGCTTCTTTTGTACTGGATCTACAGCAGTAGCAACAGCAGGTTTCTCAATAGCCTTTTCAACAGTCTTTGCAGAAGGCCTCTTTCTTTTCTTGTTCTTGCCCTTCTCAGCTGAAGAAACAAAATGAGCACTCTCTCTTTTGTTAGAATTCATCTTTTCCTCCTCTCCTCCTCATCAACACAATGAGAAATGAGCTCGTTAAGAGTCCATTTATTCGGCTGACAATTATAGGAAGTCCTAATTTGTCCATACTGAGAAGGAAGAGAATTCATAACCAAATGGACTAAAAGGTCATCTGGTAAAGCCATACCCAGCACCTTCAGTCTCTTTGCAATCTGAGACATGCTAAGAATATGCTCCCGAGCACCACCATTGCCAGCAAACTTCATGGAGGTTAATTTTCCTAAAAGTGTTCTCACTTCGGCTTTGTCATTCTTGACATAAGCCCTCTCCAGCTCGGCAAGATAGTTTTGAGCATTGTTCTTTTCGGCTTTGTCATTCTTGACATAAGCCCTCTCCAGCTCGGCAAGATAGTTTTGAGCATTGTTCTTTTCAGCTGAGACAGAGTCTCGAACATGTTCTGGTACTCCTTTCTGCATGATCATCAGACCTAAGCGATTAGAACGCTCCCGCTTCTCATACTGAACCCTTTGAACATCAGTGCTCGTAGCAGTAAAAGAGGAGCAGGTTCGTCCATCCTGAATGCAAGATCCAAATCCATACAGCCCAGAAAGATCATAATGTCTGATTTCCAAGACTCAAAATTTGATCCCTTAAGTTTAGGGACACAATCAGGATTAAATGACATGTTAGCTGACATCAGAGAAAATAAACAAATAGATAAGTATAAGCTCACAATTCACAAATGAAACAATTCACATAAGTAGAGATAAAAATGGAAATAAGATACAGACTCAACATTAATATTCTCATCTTTGGATGTAAAATATTCACTTGTAATTAGTATCTCAACGCAGCAATCAAATATTGATAACATAGTCCTGACAAATAATAAATCTTCCTTTGGACCGATATATCATTGTCATGGAAAATAATCAAACAATTATCACATACTTATTGAATTATCGACATACTTTTGCCCAACCATGTATTCAAACTCAGCCAGATAGCGAACCTTGACCTTTGGGCCGATTTAGACTATCCGCAACGAAATTGCTAATACAGGCCTGTCTTAATTATTCTACAAAATATAAATCATTCAAGCAATAGAGGTCACTACTTGGTGACTTTATGATCAGGTGACTTATTGATCAAATCAATTTATTTTAACAAATATTAAACACAATAGGGACTTAATCACTCCAAAATTTAATCTCAAGTCGACAAATTAATTCATTTAATTGTAATTAAAGCAAAACAATTGCAATTAAAGGAATTGATTGTCTAAATATTTAATAATCTAAAATTATTTAGCCCTAAAAAATAAAAAAAAATTATAATCTAGTCTTTAAGTCACTAAATTAGAGACTAAGTTATAAAATTGGACTAAATAAATTTGAATAAATAAAGTTCGGGGTTCTAATATAATTAAATATATGTCCACGGGTCTAGACGAAAAAAAAATAAAGTTCGGGGTCTAATTTAATTAAATATATGTCCATAGGTCTAGACGAAAGAAAACAGGAAATTAGGGGCCTAATCTAAAGTTACAGAAAATTAGGGGCCTAATTTGAAATTACAGAAACTTAGGGGCCTAATCTGAAGTTACAAAAAATTAGGGCCTAATACGAAATTTTCTAGGGACCTAACCGTAATTTTCCATCCCTAACCTTAAAACCAAAACGATCAGAGACAAGCTCTCCTTTCCGCAAAACAAAAAACAAATTAAAACAGGGTCCGCCGCACAACCAAAAATGCTCGGCAGATCCTGGCGAGAGGTTGTGTTTGTGTTTATAGCTATATGGTATTGTGAATCACTCAAAATATCATTCCTTAGGCCAGAAGAGAAAGAAAAAAAGAGAGATATGATAATAGTAATACAACTCTCAGTAAATAAGTGAAGTATGTATAATATAATAATAAAAAAGTATTTAAGCTCTCCACCAAGGAAGCAATCGCTAGAATTCGCGATACCTGATTTTTCTGGGAGTTTGTTTGAGAGATAAAGTGTGCGATTTTTCGGACGGGTGATCTGGTTTGCAGCAAAAACTCCTCTCTTCATTACCTTGTATAGCTTTTGGGACATTCTCTTTGGTGGAATAGTTACCATCATTCCGGAGAGCTTCTGAGGTGTATGATGATAAAATGAGACAACGTCGGAAAAAGTTAAGAGAATGTGTTTTTAGGGTGAGTGCTCCTAATACACGTTTAAAAACCGCATTCCATACCCTCAGTTTGCTACCCCAACAGCTTATTGTGTATGTAATAAATACCAAAAGTACTAGCTCAAAAATTTATACGGAAATAAATAGGTGCATACACTTATAAAACTACATTTTCTCAGATGGTGGCAACACCTATATAACTCCTAATGCTATTTCAGAGGAGGATCATATTTAATACAACTCTCATATAATAAAAATACAACAGAAATACATCCATGACAAAGGCTCAATGTTCTCATTCCTGTACAATATATTTATTATGGTTGCGCGTCAGATAGACTATAAAAATATCCAAAACCAATAAACTCTAAAAATTCTGTTAAGGTAAATATCATAACAATAAGATTGGATTCTAAAATACACAAAAATTAGAGGATTCTCTCGAATTAGTGAAAGTTATCTCCAAGTTTTGTTCTGTAATTATTTAGAAACACCTGATGACTATTTCTGTATTTCGCTGGTATGCTGAGCTCAATCTTGCTAATGTAGTATGAAACTATAATCTCGAAGTTCTTGCTAGCATCTTCACATGGCGACTGTATATTGAAAGTTGTAACGTCGACCCCTTCCCTAAGCGGCAACCCAGCCCAACATCTATCCGGAACAGGGAAACGTTTAGAAACTTCGGACATCGTATCCCTCAACTCCCTCCTGGCGGGCACCCCACGACCCCCTTACCTCTATTACCTGCCTGCCCTCAGGCGTTGTCACCCATGGGTTGCCGAGGCGAATTCCCTATTTCGGTCCTTTTAAACGTGAGAATGAGGAATGTAGTAGTAAATGGTCTCTACACTGTGACATAGTCTGAAACATCAACTCTAGCCCTCCTGCCTTACACCCTCCAATAGCTCCAATTACTTCACCACACTCCTACACGACCCCACACTTCCCTCTTAACACCTCTCGACCTTCTACAATTCGAGGCGCATTGCCATCTCGCTTTCTAGATTCACCTTTTAAGATTATTGAGTGCTATTATAATAAGTTACAAGCACCTTCAACCATAAGTAAGGAAGAGGAAATTAGATTAGAAAATATGCACAATATGACAAGTGGAATACATTTATAGTTAAAGACACTTACCCAAGAAAGACATGTGTAGCCATATAGCAGATCGAAGAGTAATTTATCTTTATATTTCATTTTTCATTTTTTTATTTATTAACAAAATCAGACACTATAAGCGAGAGAGATGAATATTCTCTTCGGCATAACTAGAAACAGTGCTAGGAATAACAGAAGAAGAAAGAAGAATGTACAGACATTTCACCTTAATGAAATATAGAAACACTTGAATCAAATGACCCCTATAATCTTATCACATCACTCACATTCCATCCAAATATTTTCTTAAATAATGCCACTAGTGTAATTTTATGGACCTTACCACCAACTCATAAACTAACTTATACAACTAAATTCCTAAAAACATCCATTACTTTTTTTAACCATTATTGCTCTCGATCTTAATGATATGACCCTGATCCTAACTTATAATCTACTCTTCTCCTTTAATTCTTTGTTGAGACACCAACCAGAGAGGAGAGCGTGGGACGCCACAACACTGTAATGAAAAACATAAATATAACTCTAATATACTTATATATAAACAACAGTAAGAGTGTATGAACCTTACCTGGTAAATTTTATATTCTTCACAAGTACTTTTTTGTATACCTTTTTGTGTTATTTTTTCTAATTTGTGTATACTCTCATATAGCAAAGTCTCTCCTTACCTTTATTGCACCCATTTTTATAAGACACGATTCCATAAAAAGAATAAAAACTGACATAAGAGGCTTGTGCGTTAGATTTGAGGGAAAATGGCCCCATTTCACTTAATCCTACATTATTAAATTCTTTCCACCGCTCTGCTTTTGCTCCCTCTGATACTTCATATCTTGCATGTTAGTATGCAAAACAGCTGGGAAGGTTTGGCACAGGGGAACCACAATGCCTCCTTTGATGGTATAGAATAATATTGAGATGCAGAACCTTGAACCTATTTCAAGAAATTGTCCCTTTCAATCGGAAGCATTATATATGACGACATAGAGTGTTTATGGCGTATTTTAGAGAGTGCGATTAAATTATCACTCTCGAAGGCCTTCATATGGTCTTCTATGGTACCATTGAAAAATTGATTGCGAATTTATATGTCTAGAATTCTCTATCTTGATTCATGTGTATCTTTTTGTATTTATTCCATTATACCTAACAGCTAGCAATTAGCATGGATACCCCAGTTTTTTTGGTTGAAGTTTGGTTTTCTATTGTTTTTATATTAACTGTCAAATCTGAGCTCTTGAATTCCCTCCCTTTTCATAATTATTCCTGCTATTTCTACGTTTGTATCCTACACATTTTCACATGGAATAATGCATTATCTGATATGATTTTTTATTATAATTCATACAGGAAATTCATATTCTATATATTCATTTGTCTCCTAGACTTCATTATACTTTTAAATATAAATCTCCACTTTCCCGCGCCCCCGATCAGGGACAGAGGCCTTACTATATTCAGAAACTCCATATATTCTCTCATTTAGCTCTTAGAGTATTAACTCTAATTATATTAATTCAATTGATTTCTAATATTAATTATTAATTTTTCTCATTTTTTAAATACTATTAGTATAAGAGTTGAAATAAAAAGATACTCACTAACAACAAAATATTAATTTTTTCATACTTTAGTGTAGTCTCTCTCTAGGTCAGGAAAACACACAGAAATAATACTTGAAAACTGTGTGACATTCTCTTCTCTCACATTACCCCCCACACAAAGATCGTCCCTTTCCACCGGTGCCTCGGTGCATCCGGAGCGCCGCGTATCATTTCACTACCATCTGCTACTACCCTGAGGCATGGTCTGCGCTATCCTCCCGACGCCATTTGTCGACTCTCTGAGCGTCTGCTCCCCATTCAATTGATACTAAAACGAACTATGTGTGGTCTTACGCTTCTAACATATATTATAACAATAAAGAAGATAGAAAGCGAGTAATATTCTAGAAGATAGTTCTTATTATCGCCAAGATCCTTTCTCGGAATTGCTTGGTATGCTAATCATATACAAATTTATATAAGAAAAGAAGATAAAAAAAAAAGACAGAGAAGTAACAAATGATGCTTTCTCTCACTACAGGAATTTCCGGCAATCAAGACCACATTTAAAATTGACTTTACAATTGGACTGCTGTACATATTTAATTTTACATATTAAGCCCACAATAGAAAATTAAATCCAACAGGATCTGCCATAGACATGCCTATCAAGTATATATTACATTTCAGAGTAACAAGATCACATAAACAAAGAAAATCCTGAACATTAAATAACAGAAAAGAAAAAGAATTTACAAATATTAATAATAAAACCAACAAATCCCAACTACATAATCACACTCATATATAAAATACAGTTAAACCCACAACACTAATACAAACCAAAACCATAATGTTACATTAAAGTCCTACTATTTAATTCCTTCCATCAAATTATGAACACACAAGAACTACCCAACAGAAATTTATTATTCTTTTACCATATTTTGCTCCTGAAAAACCAGAACAGAACAGTCTAATTGTTTGCAAGTCCTAATGCCCCATTAAGCACGTCAAGTAACTGCTGGTGTGCCGTTAGATGAGGGAAATGGCCATCACTATCTATAATCTCCACCGTTGATTTTGTCTTGATCTTCTCTTGCATGTAGTATGCAACTGAGTTTGGCACAACAATGTCGTTTGATGGTTGAATTATGGTGCAAGGAACCTGAACCTTTTCAAGAATGTCCCTTTCATCGGAGTAAAACACAGTTTTGGCTATTGAGAGGGCAATTTCAGGCCTCATGTTAGACAAGCAATTTATAAACTTCTCTACTGATTCAGGATCTTTTGAATCCATAACAACAGCAGCAAAGCATGGAACCCAGTTTTGGAAGTTGGTTTCTATGTTTTTAATTAAACTGTCAATATCTGAGCTCTTGAACCCTCCTTCATAATTATCTGCATTTATGTACCTACACATCACATGGAAATGCATTATCAAGAATTTTATATATACATACAGAAATCATAATCTAAATTCATTGCTCCTAGACTCAATACTTAAATATAACTCATTCGCGATCAGGACAGAGCTAGGACAATTATTTTGCAGGATCTAATTAAATGAAATTTTTTTTTAAACATTTAGAGGGCCAAATATGATTTTTCTATATTTTTTAGGAACAAAATATAATTTTTTATAAATTAAAAAATTCTTTAGGTGGTCCGGCCCGCTTCAGCCCGCAAGAGCTCTGCCCTTGTTAGGGCCCCAAACAAATTTGATCCCTTCAAATCATAGAGCGTAAAGGTTTTTATGCATTTCCAAGGATCAAATGCATTTTTAGAAATCGAACTCGTGCTCTCACTCGCAGGCAATTACCATTTCAATCTCCAATGAACACATTGTTGGTATCAAATAAATCTTTAAAAATTTGTGGTATCTTGAAAAAAGAAAAAGAAAAAAAGATTTTATACACTAGGCCGGCAACAAAAATTTAAATCATAAAAGGTATAATTAATTAACAAAAATATATTTATTTGTTTGTTTAGGGTTTTGATTTACATAGAGAATGGACTTTGGTTTATACATATTTAAATTATTTTCCAAATTATAAAAATACGATGTTAAACCTAAATAAGAGCCTAATGGTAATACTTAAAAAGAAAATTCATGGACTACATAAACGGAGCACAAAGACAAGAAGACAAAGAAGATGGCAGCATCATAACTAATCTTGTTCGTTTCCACAAGTTTGGTTGTCGTTTTGTGGTAGTAGATGGTACATCAATTTAATCATCACAGTTATATTTCAATTGCTCAAACGACAGGATCGCGTATATATATAGGTTTCTTAGTATATTTTTATTATGTTGTGCCTTTTATCTTCTAGTATAATTATCCCAACCACCCATCTAATAGTGGGGTTGCAATTTCAATACCCCACAAAATAAACCCTCCCTATGCTTTTAAATTGTCCCTATAATCATAGCCTTCATCTTTTCCCCTTAAAAGAATTTTTATTGTCCTGTACTTCAACACTAATAAATAATTTATTTTAAAATAAAGTTTACATATATTAACTATTTAGAACTGCTCAACAACGATTAAACTCTTTTTTCTGAACAAAATGCAAAAATCATGATCTAAAGAAAAACTGTTTCAACTATAAATATTAAATACTCTTAGTATTCTTCAATCATATTGACAACAAAGAGTAATTACTAGAAAAAAGATAAGAAGTAATAAGGGTTAGTAAAACTATAAACACATTAAAAAAAAAAAAAGAGATTTACGAAATAAAGCTAGCAAGAAACTAAAGAAATTATTCACTGTCAAAGAGAAAACAAGTTATTACCATAACCAATAGCTGGTAACGCTTATTTGAGTTTAACCTATGATTTTTTTTGTAAAATTAAGGATTCAATTTATGGAGAGACAATCGTGAACTCTAAAATAAGATTAATCTTGTATAAAAAAGGATACGAGAATATATTTAAAAGAAAAAAAAACAAAACAAGCTATATCTTGTATTGGTTTTTCTATATATATATTTATATAGAAAATATATAATATAAAATTGGAATTATTTTCTCAGGACTAGTATCATCTGAGTTTGAACCTTCATATTTCATATATAGTCTAATAAAATATGGGGAAAAATAAAAAGAGATCAACAAAGTTCGATAAGATGGATTGTATTTGAGGGCGGAATTTATTTGCAAAGTTAAGATTCGAGATCTGAAATTATCACTCTTAAAAAAGAATTTTAGTTGAATATTATTTTAACCAAACCATGAAAACATATCGGCAAACCAAAAAGAAAAAAAGAAAAAATTGGGTTTTGAATCAAGAAGAGTAACAGTAGTGACGTTTTTACCTGGGAGAAGCTGCAATAAGTATCAATCTCTGAAAAAGGTCAGGCCTCTTAATGGAAGCAATGCAACCAATCATACCAGACATGGAATGACCAACAAAAACTAGTGGTGATTTAAGGTTCATCTCTTCTATAAGAGAAATTAAGTCGTCAGCAAAAGCATCAAAAGAAGAGTACTTTTCAGGGTCAAAAAGCCCTTCTCCTTCTTGATTTTCTGTAACAGCACTAGAAAATATCCAGTCAAAAACCAGAATCCTGAAATGCATAGACAAGTTTGGAACTATTTTATCCCAAGCACTCTGATCTCCTCCATACCCATGTGCAAGAACCAGGACTTCGCTACCGGAGCCGATGATTCTTGCGTTCATGGCTTTTGATAGACCTATTTCAAGAGCCACCATGCTTGTCTGACGAAGAAAAACAAGAAAACAATGGGTTATAAGGGAAAAAGAGAGAGAAAATGGGTCTGGTAGTTGTTCCTGTGTATCGTATTCTGTTATATAGGAAGAGAGAGACGTTTAACACTAAATAATTAAGCATAATACCAAAAAGAATAATAATATTAAGCAAAGAGTGATAGATGCAAGGGAAGGGTCACACTTCATGCCGAAACATAAAATACAGTAGTAATTTCTGACCTTTAGATTATCATTAAATCAATCCTAGCCATTAAATGTTGAATTGGTTACCTGCTGAGCAGGTTCAAGGGGTAGCTTTTTGTTTTGATTTTCTCAATCCATTATTTTATTTCAAAAGCTGCAAATAACTCCTTGAGCCATCAATTTTCATGTTAATCATTCTCATACTTTCTCATGATGCTCTCGTGTGAATCGGTCATTTAGCTCCAACATTTTACAAAACAAATTTTACTACGTATTCACTTAATAATATCCAAAAAAATTCATTAATTTAACTTTTTTTTTTTATTCTTTTGAAACTAATGTTAATAAATTCGCATTAATTTTATAAATGAAATATTAATGTTTTAAATCCTCATTTTTATTTTTTTGTCATTATTTTATTTAAAAATATAAGAACCAAAAAGGTTTATAGTGAAAAGCGAATAAAATATTTATTATTTTATTTTATTTTATTTAACAAAATAGTGAATAAAATGTTTCGTAAGACGGTTTTATTATTGAACCTCCTCCTCCTAATTTCTATTTCTAATGAACCGGAATATGTTTTATGAATTTGCAATGTAATTTGTCGCGGTGGCTCAGAGAAATATTATACATAAAAAAAAAAAAAAAAAACCCGCAATCTCTCTTTCTATGCATTTGCTTACTTTCGTGATATACAGGTATAATGGTCGGTCATTTTAGTTATTTCTTAATTACTTATACAAAATAAGCAGCAATACGAGTTTATTTGATACATAACCGAACCTCATTCCACTTTCATATAATTATATTCCAAAATCTCATTCTCATTATTAATTTACCCACTTTTTTTCTTTTCTTTATTCTCTTTCCGAAACCTAATTGTTAGAATAATTTCGATTAAATTTTTTCACTTAAATGACAACAACTACTCTAATTTGTTTTAAATCCTCATTTTTATTTTTCTTTCGTTCATCTATTTTATTTACAAAATATAAAGAACCAAACAAAGGTTTATACGTCGACAAAGCGAATCAAAAACTAATATTTTTATTTCATTTTATTTTTATTTCTATCTTAAACCAAAAAAATAGTTGGAACTACACAATCTGTTTCGTTAAGACCAGGTTTTTATTACTTGATATACCCATTCCCTCCTTCTTCTCCTAGTAATTTCTATAATCTTTATCTTATCAAGTGACTCACGATCTCTTCGTAGCTTCAAATATTCATCTGTATTTAATGTGTATATTATTGTCCCCTCTCAAAGTATTCGGTTATTCTTAGAGTTTTTTATAGTTCTCAGGTTTCTTGAGAAGATGATGAGTTCTCATGTAAGAATAAGAGAGATAACCAAGATAATTGTGGTGAAAAACCATAAGAGGAAAAAGTAATAAAAATAAAAGTTTTATTTATGTCAAGAACGTGCGGCCTGCACAGCTTACCGAGAAGGGCCCTTTTCTGTGCGCGGTATTTGCATAAAAATGGACATCATTAGAACGCAAGCCATACGTGGCTCTGTGTTGTTATTACGTGGCAATTCTTATGCCAAGCGTCGGTTATGCTCATAAGATAATCATTGTATATCTAAGTGCCACTCTAGTTCTCTCTAAGGCGAGTCAAGCGAGCGGTTAGGCTAATTCAATTCATACACTCCTTGGCAGGGATCATAAATAAAACTTCCAATCACAGTATTCCGTTATTGGCTGTCCTCTTTAGAACGTAACCAAGCACTGAGGAATTCTACTATTATTTTCCATTAGGATGGTGGGGTGTGCTTCGTAGATACCGAGAAATCGCGACAAATTGGCGTTAAAGTGGCCAGCGTTCTTTCGTTCGGGACTTTATTAGGACCCTATATTAGGTGCTTTCGTATTCCAATCTCTAGAGCGTCCACATTCTGGACCCTGGCGCCTTCCATCCAGGTCGATCTATAGTTGCGCGTCTCAATATAACATTGAAATAAGCCCGACAAATATGTCTCTCGAAATATAAGGGGACTATGATACAAGAGAGTGTTTGCTCTCTCAGTGTAGAGATATCTTCCTCAATTCTCTACTTCGACAAGATTATAGCATTGACAATGAACAGTGGTTGTATGGTTTGGTTAGATAACTCATCATCACTTTATATATCTCATGTATCACTAATTTGAGGTCATGCCAAACCTTATTTAGGGATCCATTACTTTCAATTTGTCAAAGTGAATCAATACAAATTATTTCTCTTCGGCAGCGCCGCGTTCTGCTCCCGATAATTAAGTTAATTCATAGACACCTATTTTGTAAGTTAAAATGGCACGTAATATAAATTATCGGAGATATTACCAAAGAGTTTTAAGTTCTCCGTCTCTGGCTCAACTTTATATCCACACGCGCGAAACAGAAATTTTTTGAACGGGTTTTAATTTTTTGCTTCTCCCGAAAGAGATATTTTGATTTGTTCAAAAAAACACAAATTTCTTTTCCGTCAAAAATTATTAAGTTTAGAAAATATAAATGAATTCCTTAAATTATATTAAAAATTAATATTTAAATCCACTGTATGATTTCAAAACAATATTCCACTATATCGATTTTCATTTGTCATTTTAGCTCTCAAGTCAGTGGAGGTTGCGTACATTATGTGAGAAACACTAAGTTTAAGTATCTCTTACGGAATGAAGTTACTGTGGTAATGATTAACTTTTTTAAGAATTTTTCTTATTATTGCCGATTTATCATCCTCTCCCAAGAGGAAATTTGCCAAAACACATTTTAGACTTTCTTTCAAACAAAAAAAAAAAAAAAAAAAAAAAAACAAAAGGAAAACCTGAACTTTTGATATTTTTTTTTTTTTTTACAAATTATCCATACTTACTTTTATTTAATTACTTACCTCAAGTTTTTTTTTTTTTTTTTTATCAATTACGAGCTCTCCAATTCCAAATTCTTATTAGTTTAGTTACTTATTCAGGCCATTAGTTGGGCCCCACAATGCGCTAATTCAACATCTACATTGCTGTTTTGACCCCGCGCAGAATTCCCATATATTTGAGCGTATTTTTAGAGTACTCTCCATCTTCTAAAATAATAGTGATTAAGATAAATAGGAGTTGTGGTGGCTTAAAAATATATGTTGAGACAAATGTGCACCTTCTGCCTTCTTTACGTATGTGTGAAACTTAAATAAGAATATAATTGCAGTTATTTCTCGATACGAGTAGTACTTATTAATTAACCACAAATAACTTAACATCTTTGAATATAAAACAACCCTCGGAGCAGAGCGCGAGAGTGTTCGCGCGAAAATAAGAGTTTTGACCCAAATCACCGCTTGGTGCTTCTGTATTCCTCCCAAGTAAGTAAAGAAACAAAAAAATAAGGGTTTGATCGGGGGGATTTTTTCCATTCTATATTTATCATAGGGAGCTGATAGGCGGGGTAGCATTTATTCGATATTCACACTTCAATTCAAGTAACTTCTCTTTCATTCCTTATCCCACACGCTAGGTTTGGTGCCGGGAAAAAAAAAAAAAAAAAAAACAAAAGGAAACCTGAACTTTGATATTTTTTTTTTTTACAAATTTATCCAATACTTTTACTTTTATTAATTACTACCTCAAGTTTTTTTTTTTTTTTATCAATTACGGCGTCCATCCAAATTCTATTAGTTTGTTACTTATTCGGCCATTAGTTGGCCCACAATGCGCTAATTCACATCTACATTGCTAGTTTTGGGCAGTTCACCATTGCTTTTAAAATTTCTAAATTGAAAAATTGTATTGTTGAGACAATCACCTTCTCATCTCTATGTAAACTTAAAAGAATTTGGTACAGTTATTATAATTAACAAACTCTTGATAAACCCTCGAGCAACAATCCCAAAGTCCACCAAATAAGTTTCTTTATCTCCGAAGCTGCATTATTCGATCACACTCAATCAGACTCTATGCCAGAGGCCAGAATCGATAATAAAAAACAAGTATATTGTATTCATAGACAAAATTAAAAATATTGATCAAATTTGAAAAAAAAAACAAATTTCAAGCTTTTTTAGTGATTAAACTTTCTTTTATAACTATTTAAGTGTTATCATTTTTAGCTTTAGATTCTTGAAGATTTTAAGGATTTATTTTATTCACTATCAAGATAGTGGGATGTGATAGTCATTTTTTGAAGTACCAGACTCATGTGTTAATTTTGATATAATTTTGAGAGCTATTTATATTTTTTCTATGGCAATTAAGGGAAAAAAAGTTTACTTTAAAAGTATTTAGGCCTATATATTCATTTCAATATCATTTAGAGATCTCAAACGATAATATTCACTGAATTTGTGATAATTTTTATGGTGAAAAGGTTTGGAATTCGAAACTTCTTGATCCCTACATCATCTACAAAAGATAAGAAAACCAATCGGATCACACCTAATTGACTTCTTTTAATTTGTTTAAAATTATAAACTTGAAATAAATTATTAAATTTAGCATTTAATAATTAACATGTAACAAGGATACACTCTGACATCGAATACGTGCATTTTAAAAATTAAATTCAATTAAAAAAAGTTTTTTTTCGCTGACAAAGATATTTTGATTAATAAAATAGGGATTAAGAAGCAAATCTATTTGGCAAATTGAATTAACTTTTAAAAATTTCACTGTACTTTCACCGGGAAAGGAAAACAAGAAAAAAAAAAAAAAAGAATAGGTCCATGTTTAACGGTCAATACATGTGTCTTATGTGAAAAGAAAAATAAAAAACAGTTAATTGTCTTATTTCAAAAGAAAAATAAAAAAACAGTTAATACATGTGTCTTGGCCTGATACAGGACAAGCTCACGGTTAAGAAATACGGGATGGCATGGCAGATGAGGGGTTAATTTCACTTGAAGAAGCCAGACTATATACCCGATCATTTAACAGGAATCAATTTCAATTTATAATTTAAAATTATTTAAACTTTTATATTTATGAAAATAAAATACTTTTAAAATTTTCAGTCGTAGCCACGTATTTAACGTATAACTTTTTTATTAAATGAAAAAAAAATACTATTTTTCGGTTTTTGTTTTTTCATGTCAGCCCTTACATCCCTCTCTCTCTCACAGTGCAATGTCATATCCATTAAAAATAGAAATGAAATTTGACAAGTAATGAAATAAAATCGGGATGAAATAGGATATGAATCCATCATCTTTTTGTCACCAAGGCTCATCTTAGCCATTATGTTAAGGCTCTTAGATTCATGATACGGACGAAATTCCGATTCAATTAGATGTTTCATTTAAAAATACTGATCCCAACGAGTGTAAGTGAAATGGATAGGATAGGAGTCAATCACGCCAAAACACGTGGCACGTGAATCTTTGACTGATCATAATTAAATTAGACCAAATTCATCAGGGCCGTTGGGATCTTAATGACCTTGACTTTTTTTGGCCATTCTTTTTATTGCTTTATGGTAGGCCGCCCTCCATGAGAATAATGTGTCTAAAATCGAATCCATGCTTTACTTTTTTTTTTTTTTTTTTTTTATGAAAAGGATCACTGGTTACTTATTATACATTAGAGATGAATATGTTGAGATATTTGTAGATTTTTCTCATTTATCTTACTCATCTCTCTGATCAGCGTCCATTTAGAGAGGTGATCATAGAACGGTGGATAGCACCAATTTATTCGGTGATGTGTTAAGGCTCTTAGATTCATGATACCGGGGACGAAATTCCGATTCAGAATTAGTAAATATTTAGGATATTAGATCTCTTCTTACACTCTGCCTTGATTGAGAAGGTAAGAAGTTTTATTTCGGCGGTTTATCCTCATATAACGATAAAGAATAAAAGTTTAACCGCTGACTTCTGTCGGTTATTCCTCGAATGTAATAGTAGCCAGCCTCAGGGAATGGCTTACGCCGAAGTTTTGCTCTCCTCTCATTATCACGTCCAAAAGCGCAACTATTCGTCGGTCACTTGTGAATTTCTTGGGATCTGTATCATTAATTAATATTTTAGACCAATATTTCAATCTAGTGGGCTCGTTGGGGGATCTTAATGACTCCTTTGGACTTTTTTTTATGGTCCTTTCCTTTTTATTTGCTTTTATTGGTTCATTGTTGCCGCTCCCTTTCCATGCATGGTGTTTATTTAATTGTGTTCTTATAAATTCGAATCCCATGCTTTTATCTTTTTTTTTTTTTTTTTTTTTTTTAAACTTTTTTTTTTTTTTTTTTTTTTTTAACTAAAGATGCGTCGATGGTATTTGATTTTGATAAAATTGAGAATTTTTTTTATTCTAATAAAAAAAAGTTTAAAGTATGAAAAGCTTGTAATTTGAATGGTGAATTAATATTTAACTATAACAAGTGGAATTGTGTAAGATTATTGATAGTCTCAAAATATAATGTTAACGAAAATAATGATTACAAGACTACTGAGAATATAGAAAAACATTAACTCTTTTCAAGGGACTTGGCCTTATATACAGAGCTGAGATTAGAAATATAAATGAGTCGAACCGATTGGTGAGCTATTCGAGCTCGGCTTGAAAAAATTCAAAAAGGTTCGGCTTAAATCGAGTTTGAGTCTACTCGTTTAGCAATCGAGTCGAGCTCGAGTCTAATGATATTCAGCTCGAAAACTCATCAAGTCTTATCGAATTTTCATAAATACATACTTATATATAATATTATTTTAGGTTACTCGAGCCTCGAGTATAACTCAGACTTAAAATTTTTCGAGTTGAATTCAAGTTTAAAGTCAAGCTTGAATCGAGCTCAAGTCGAACCTAAACCTAAATTTTCAGGCTGGTTGAGTTTCAAGACAAGCTAAAATCTATCAAGCCGAGCTTCGAGCTCGGCAGATTCGAGCTCGGCTCGGCTCATTTACACCCCTAGTTGAGATGTGGTTAGTTACACGAGGGATTTGAGAGAGAAATATTAAGGGGTATTATTTCCTAATATAAAGTCATGTCTGCCCATTTACAGATTACTCATTTATTAGTAGATTAATTTCCTTTTAGCTAAGTATCACTGTTGTCTATCAAATATTATTAATAGTATTTGCAACCCTAAATTAATTAAGCATTTAATTTATACAAAATTGACATTTTATTCATTCGTATAAAGTTATGATTATTTTTACAACTCATATACTTGGTTATGGACGTGCATTTCTTAACTAGATGATGTATGCAATTACATACATTTTTCTTTTTCTCTATTAAAAAATATACTTTCTCGGTCCATAAATATAAACCATTTATGAAAATAATTAATTTCTCTAGATTATAATAAATTATTCATTAATTTGAGTAATTTATCATTTATCTCACATCATTAATCATTAATGTGTTTAATGAATATAAGGGCAAAACTGAAAAATATTTAAGAGTAAAATTGAAAAAAGTTTATTAAGTACTTCTTCATATTCTCAAATCAACTAATATCTTGTGAATAAAAAAAAAAAAACTCTAAAACGAGATAGAAGGAGTACATTCTTCATTTATGGCTTCATTCATTTGATCATTTACTCAAATATCTTGAATTATTATAAGTTTGTTATTTTTACTATTTATAAACGGATTTAAATTTCATTTGACGATTTTAATAAAATGTTATACAATATAACCAAATGCATATTTAATACATATATTATACTAAAAATCCATTTAAGTATATTGCATTATATTCTATTGCGTCTTACCAAACAGAGCTTTGCAGTCCTAGAAATATTTTTTACAATGATTCTCGTTTATAACAATTTTATTATGTTACTATTTGCAAATTAAATATTTTGAACTACAATAATAATAATAATAATAATAATAATAATAATAAGAATCAACTATATCACCAATAACAAACTATAGTCTATCATCCAATTTCAGGAATAAAATTATCTCTTGGCTGTATGTAAGTTAATAAGAGTAGCTGTAGTAGATTCTTCATATCATATAAGACAAGTAGATGATGCTAAGGTTAAGTGTTTAACTTGTACAAACAAATCTAATTCTATTATTAGGGTTTTATAATTGGGTGCAATGTGAATCCTTGTGGGGCCAAGAAAGCTGAACCACAAAAGAAAAAAAGGATTGGTTGGAGTGGTTGGGTGGATCTGACATATATGTGTTGAGGCTTGAGACACAAAAGGACCATTTTGTCTTTTGTGTTAATTGGAGTGATGTTGGGATGTGAGTGAAAAACAAAAGATAATGAGTCCAAGGCCTACCTTTTCTCTCATTAAAGTTTGTGGGCCCCAATCATGTTCTCCTCCCCTATTCTTCCTTATTCTATTGGGAAATTCTCATGTCCAGTAATGTCTTTGGTTTCCCCTACACCCCACTTCTTCTTCTTCTTCTTCTTCCTCTATGCGCCATTCTTTTTTTCTTTTTCTTTACATTGAAATTGAATTTTTATCTTTTCAAAAATTTTTATGATAAAATAAAATTAAGAAGTAATTTATTAATGAGAGTTCATCAATTGTTCAAACATTATTCTTTTCCAATGAATTATCATTTTAATGAGTGAAACTTTGCAAATTTTTAACTGCAAAAACAGTTTTTTATTTTTTAATCTTTTTCATTGTGAAAAAAATGCTATTTTTAAAATAATTTTGGGAAAGGTTTCATGATTGAAACTGAAGATTGTTCAAATCTTTTTCTGTGGTGGTGTGGACGAGATCTTGATTTTTATATGTCCTTTTCTTGAACAGTTTCGTGTTTTACAATTTTGGAAATAACTATAAAGGGCAATGAAAAGGATATACATTTCTACGATTTTATTTATGTTTATGTTAAATTTGTTTAACATCAAACTCAAATATGAAATCCTAAATTAAATTTTATGTTTGATTAATTTTTAGAATTAATCTTCAATGATAATTCTTAAATAAGATTAAATTAAGAACAGACGTGTGTTGTCAAATTCGTTCAAGAAAAATACATAATTTTGATACTATACCTTCAGATTAGCTTCACAACAGGACTAGATTTTAAATACTAGTAGACAACAAAATAAAGATTGAGCTAGATTTTAAATATTGTTAAACAATATAAATAAAATTTAGGAGAGAAAATTTATATTTTGAAAAATTTGAGTCCATGACCCTCCAAACCTTCTTGTAGTTCCACTTGCTAATTATAGATAAAATAACTGGAATTACCTCAATAAGTAGCTATGGTAATGAAAATTGTAAACAAGAATTGTATTGTACTAAGAGAACCGAGTAGTAACGGCTCTTTTTTGCGTTTGGAGCAAAAGATAAAAAACTAAATGCTGACCGAGAATTTCAGACTTTAAATACATAAGAAATATGAGTTTTTGACCGAATGTAACTTATTTTGAAACGGTTAAGTAGCAGTTGGTCAATTCTCAATAATGTTAATATCAAGTATATTTACAAATTGAAAGAACTTTTCTTAATAACAATAATAATATGTATAAAATAATTAAAAATATTATTAAATTTTATAGCTAATCTTAATTATAAAATATAAAAAATAATAAAATGACTCGAGATAAATAAGATGTCACAATCAAGAAACATCTAGTGACATTTACTTCCATATATAAAAATTGTACTATTATTGTAACAACAATTTGTCCTACACATTTAGTTGTTGTCCCTTAGCAGGAAATCTACAAAAACAAAGCACATTGGACAAATAGAATTGGGCAACGTTTGTTTCTGAAATATATATATTTCCTTAAAGGCTTTGAATTGATTGGAGAAGATAAGAATCACCAAATTGATTTGAAACCCATTATTTTATTGACATGTGAGAGAAGATAAGAGCTTCTATTATGTTCATGTCAAGAATTTTAGACCATAATTTATTGACCAAAAATTGCCTTTTGAGAAGGTCAATAAAAAGTGGTTCTTTGGCACTTGTGTTTGTTTCTTATGCAAAACAACTAATCTTTGTTTGTTTGTATTTTATTTATTTGGTTGGACACAAAGTATCTTGATGTTAAATAAATATGGTAGATTTGGTCTTTTTTAAAAAAAAAAAAAAACATTCGGTATCTGAAATCTATTGGCTTGATTAATTTAGATTCGCATTGGATATGTTTATAAAAGAGGTAAAAACACTCCATCTTGAATAGTTTAATATTATAATTAAAATTTTCAAAATATTATTTATATTTGTTAAATTAGATTTGAACATTGTAAATTTTAAAATTATTTATCTATAAATCAATTATATAAATATTAAAAATTGAGACATAAAAACATACAAAACTAAATATTTATTAGAATATTATTTATTAATATTTATTTTTACACTTGGCATTTCATCTTCTCATAATAATTTTGTCACGTAAGTTGTAACTGTTATTTTCAATTAATTTTCATTAGAATATTTTTATTATTGTAACTATTAATTGTCATTTATTTCTATCATCATATTCTTATCATTTAAAAGAAAAAAATTAATACCATAAATTTAAATTTTATAAGTTTCTTTAAAAAAAATTTTAATAAAAAATTAAAATTAAATATAAAAAATGAACATTTATTAAAATTGTGCATGGCAGAATCATGTGGCTACTGTCAAAATAAATCAATGAATGGATTGAAGTAACTGGGCGTGAGAGTATGAGGTTTCCATGAATAGTGCGGCGTAGGCCATGTGAAGTGAAGTCGCTTTTGGGCGACAAATCTCCAACAATACGTGCTCACTGTTAACGAATTGTCACCCCACCGCGCAAAGTCTTCCCTTTTTTTTTTTTTTTTTTTTTTTTTTTTTTTTTTTTTTTTAGGAATTTGAACATTATTTATTTTATAGAAGCGAGAATCAAATTCTTATCTTCAGAATCTTTTTTTTTTTTTTTTTTTTTAGAATTGAAATTATTATTTATAGAAGCGAGAATCAAATTCTTATCTTCAGAATCCTGAATCTAATCGAATCATAAAATTCGTATAATTTTTCAAACTTAATAAAAAAAAAATCGTAGATATATTTCGGCTAAATCATTTAAAAAATTTCAAATTTTACCTATAATTTTAATTGTAGCTAAAATTCAACTTTTTTTTCTCATAATATCTTGAATTTCTAACTTTAATTATGATAACACCTTAATTTTAAATTGTATTCAATTTTAGCTTCTTAATTTCAAATTATGTCCAGTTTAATGAATAAAATATTATTTTCATTCGACTTATATTTAATCTTATAGTCAGGTTAATAAAAAATTTATTGTTTAATAATACCCTAACTAATACTCTCTCTGTTTCAAAATATAAGTAGGTTTTTGCACATTGATTAAGAAAGCAATTAATTCTCCTAGATTATAAAAAATTTAAGGGTAATTTGACCAAATTATCATTTATCTCAAAATTAATAGTTGTTTGTGAAATATTTATTGTATTTAGTGTAAACAAGGGCAACATTGAAAAAAAAAAGTAATTTATTACTTATTGAAATACCAAAACGATTTATATTTTTGGCAAAATAATAAACCAAAAACCACTTATATTGTGGGAATATGGAGTACTAGTTAGGAATTTAAATTCATTAAAATCCAAATAAAATAATAAATTTTAGTTAGTTATACGGCTTTTGTTATTGCTATTTTTTAAGTATGAAAATTTATTTATACTTAAGTTATATCTACTATAAAAATAAATTTTATTTATTACAGTGTCATTTTATCTTTAGAAAATTATTACTTGTTGTTAATATTATAAAAATATTTATTTTTAAGATGAATATATTATTTTTTATTTTAATATTTTACATAAATAAATAAAAATAATTATTTATTTATAAACAGTGGTGGCCAGAAAGAGTCTGATTTGGAAAAAAGTTAAATTGGATCCCATAAAAATAATATATTATTTATTAAATTGGGTATAATTTGCAACTACAATGTTATTATAATTAAAATTGAAGTTCATGATACTAAGAGAAGAAAATTGAATTCAAGTTACAGTTAAACCTACACATAAAGTTTGAAATTTTTTTAATGGTTTAGCCGATATATTTCTATTAATTTTATCAAAAGATACTAAAAACTTAATTGCGAATAATGTATTTATATAAATTTCAATTCAAAATTATATACTGAAACACAGCGTGAAAAAGAACCTAATGACTTGTGAGATTGTTGAGTTCAAAATATCAAACTATAAAATTAACATTTTAAAACTAAAAACGAAGTAAAACTATCAACGCATTAAATTTCCTATTCCTAACCATATTCATTATCTTTTTTAAATTCAAACCCTTCATAATTTTATCCTCTTCTAATATAATTATATACATTCTCTTGCTCTTCTTTTTTACATTAACTTCCCCACTTATCCACTTATTTTGTTGGGTAAGAGATAGTTGAGCATGTGAATCGACTCGACATGCTCAATTTTTTATATATCCATAAGATTCGAATTTTATTTAACATAAAAATTGAACTAAATCGTTAATCATAAAATTAATAACACTGATACTGTGTGATTACTTTCTTATAAGCTATTTTTTCATGAATCACACTTAATAAAAAAAATTAAAACTAACCAATTAAGTAGTTAGCTTTCCATCCTTGTACATTGTTTTGTATTTTTTATTTTTTATTCAATGTGGAATTCTAATTAACTCAATTTTCATTAATTGAACCAATTTAAAATACTTATAAATAAACAAATTTTATATTAAAAAAAACTAATTTTAAAAGAAAACTCGAATTGAACTTCAAAATGCAAATAGTGAAAGAATATTTGAACATAAATGGATATTAAAAGGAAAAAAAAAAAAAAAAAAAAAAAAAAAAAAAAAAAAAAAAAAAAAAAAAAAAAAAAAAAAAAAAAAAAAAAAAAAAAAAAAAAAAAAAGAAAGCTCCACTTCAACGTCCATGTACTAATGCAATTGAATTATTAATTGATTGGTAATTATGTGATTGAAAGGGAAACGTACCTCAAACAACCTCAACCTCCCTAACTGTCCCTCAACAGTAATTGATGGAATTCAAATTTGTAATCAATCAAAACCCCACAAGCAACTAAAATGACGTTTCTAATTGTTGGTTGTTCTCATTCATTCGAACGTTTTATGTCATTATTCACTTTTATTTATTATTTATATTTATACTTATTTTATATATTAAATATTAATTTTATAATTTTTATTCTTTATATTATTTTAAATTTTTATTTAATGTTTAAAATATTTAAAAATTTCAATATAAGATTATATGGAATTATGACGATTAATTAAAATAAAACACCATTGTTTATATACAACATAATTTAGTTAAATTTATATCTTACTTATCTAAAAATTTCTACAATATCAACTTAATAACTAAAATATTATATATATTTTGTAAATTAAAATTTCAAATGTTCTTATCATTAAATTATTTATTAAAAAATAAATTTAAAAAAGATTAAAATTAAATTTTAAATATATTAATTATCTATATTGTGTATTTATTTTAAAAAATAATTAATAAATATAATTTTCTAATTTGTTGTTATTAAAGTTATTTTTAGTTATTCCAAAATTTATTTAAGGGCGCCGCTGGAAATTGCCAAATTATTCCTCCATTATTTTATTTAAAAAATAATTTTAATAAATATAATTTTCTAATTTGTTGTTATTAAAGTTATTTTAGTTATTCAAATTTTATTAAGGGCGCCGCTGGAAATGCCATTATTCCTCCATATTCCACACACACACACATATATATATATATATATAAAGGAGGATCATTAATTTTTCCTATATGCTGACATGACGCTTCATTTGAAGAGATTTACAATATTTGAGTAATTTCTTTTATCTTGATTGGGAGAAATTATTGGCTAATTTATTATCCTAAAATTATGTATAAAATTTATTTGTTACAAAATAATAACAAGAAATTATTACACCACTCATCTTCTAATAATATAAAACAGTAACAAAATCAAATAATGACTAATTACATTAAAAGAATTTATTTGAACGTTTTCAAAACTTTTCATTTACCAGAATAATGTTTAAACTCTTCATTTAGTATAATAAAATTTTAACAAATAAAACAACAAATTATTAATTAAACATACACTTATTAAAAAAAAATCTATTGTTAAATGTTGTTATTGTCTTAAAAAAAAACCTCAATATGTAGAGTTGTAGCTTAATTAACATAACATAGTGATTCAAACTAATCAACAATAACAATAGAAAGACCTTAGCCACTGCATTATGTATTTAAAATTAGAAATTGATGTGAATAATACCATTTAACCTCTCTTTTTGGCTTTTTTTTTTAACTTATGGATTATTTTGTGTGTTTTAGGTTCAAAAGACAACCAACATTGTCAAGAAATATGATTTTATAAGCTACTTTCAATAAAAAAAATGAAACTTAATTGATTCCAGAGATGACTGTAAATTCAGTATCAACTTAAGCAAATAAATTCATGTAATTCAATTAGTACACGTTTATACTTTGATGGCTATAATTTTAAAATATAACAGGTCATATTCATACGTACAAAATTATATAGTTTCTTTTATTTTTAATAGAAAATTTCAGCATCTACTTCTAATTTAAGGAAGGCAAAGCTACACATGATCATAGGCAAATCTTCGCTAAAAAATAGTCAATATTTGTTGTGAACTATACAATAACTAATGTTAGAATTATCTTCTAACTTTTTCTTTTTAAAACTTACACATTTCTTAGAAGGTGTAATATCATTTTCCACATTTTGAATTTTTAAAATTTTACTCAAAACATATATTTTACGATTCAAATAAAAAAAATATATTTTCTACAGTCGCACGAAGGGCGGAAGATCACCTAGTTTATATATAGTATAGATATAGATAATATAATGATTACATATTTTTAAAAATCTCATACTAACTAAATATTAAATTCATAAAAGGGATACAATAGTGGCAAACTGGCTAGCTAATTGGTTGCACATTTTCACCTTATGAGTTCTAATATAATATTAGAATAGGTCCAACCTGATTCAGTTATTCCTCAATTCAACAAGGTTGTCAATGAAATTTCGCATTGAAAATTTTTAAACAGTGAATTGATTTAAAAGAAAAAAAAATCATGGATAAGGTGGATTCTCTTATAATAATTTATAAATTCCAAAATCTGAAGAAATATCACATTGAAATTTTTTAAACAGTCAATTGATTTAAAAGAAAAAAAATCCATGGATAAGGTGGATTCTCTGAAAATAGTTTATAAATTTCAAAATTCAAGGATAATTCTTGATGTAGACCTTTTTAAGACGTAATTCTTTATTATACTTTTCATTAAAATAAATTAAAAGTATTGAGTAAAATTTATTTTAATATAATTATTTATATTAAAATAAAGAAAATGGAATTGGTATTTTTAGTTAAATGAGTAAAAAAAGATAAAAAATTTATATAAATCTGTTCATCAAAATAAAAATACAGATCCTCGTTGCTTTTTTGGCCAACATTATTTCAGCCTCGTTGTAGACGAAGGAAAATTTCTAATCCATAACCTTGGCCGTATGCTTTTTATATGGGATAATTATACTACTAGTATCTGCGCTTTCACGGTTTTTTTATTTTGGCGTCTCAACAGAAAACATAAGCAATTCAGTATCTGAATTTATAAAACTTTACAATTAAGTATCTATGGATGACGTGACAAATCAGAAAAATGATTATGCACTTGCGGGACTCAATTTTTATACTGTGGCAACTGACTTGGTGACAAACTGCTGGACTTTTTGCTATGTAACCCATTGATGATATGAAATTGGTCTGAAATTCCCATTAAAGTAAAGAAAGTAGAATGGTATTATTAGTTGTGTGAGTAAAAAAGATAAAAAAATTTATATAAATCTGACCATCAAAATAAAAATACAAATCTTCATTTCTCTTTTGGCCAACATTATTTCAACCTCGTTGTCGATGAGGGAAAATTTCTAATCTATACCAAAAAGCTTGTATTAAACTCAACTGGAGCCTTTTTTGGCATTGACTGGTGGGAAGGACAAAAGGTTGGTTTTAAACAATTAAATGCTAAAAGTCAAAAATTAAAAGCCAAAAGTATAAAACTAAATTATTAAGGAGTGGATAAAAGGTGAATGCTACTCTACCTGCTAAAGCATAAATGCAAGAGAATTAATGGCTTCTGTTAGTTGGATGGTGAACTTCCATCATTTAATTGAAATTTGAGGGATGAGATGCAGTGAGAATCTGAGTCTCAAACTCAGTCTTATCATGCAAAACGCATGAGTGCTTTATGACTAAATTATGCCCATCCCTAGATACTTTCTATTAGACTTTATATGTATTTTAAAAATGGAATAAACATGCTTAAATCTAGTCTATAAACTTATTTATGAACCAAACTAATGAAAAATATTTTTTTTTATTAAAACGAAAATGTTTATGACCATAAATTGGAAACAAGGATAAAATATAAATAAATTTTAAAAAAATTATATTTTTATTGGTTTTACCTATGAGTGGGGTCATAGAGTTTAATCTTTTATATATATATATTACTAAGGGTGTCCTCCCATCCACACACCAAGGTATAATCCTGTGGTAAATGCATATATGACTTGACAATAGATCCAAGCTACCCTCTTACCTCCCATTTCTCGATTATATGAGAGACTAATCTTTTATAGGACAAGTTTAATCCTTTTAAATTAATAATTTAATCAATTATAACTTCTTTTTTTTTTTTTTTTTTTTTTTTTTTTTTTTTTTTTTTGTGTATGTGGATTTGTAGTATTTGTATGTTGTTTTGTGTTTTTTTTTTTAGCAATTAAGGTCGATTCGTTGGGAGGTTGTTTTTTTTTTTTTTTTTTTTTTTTTTTTTTTTTTTTTTTTACAATTTAGATCATCTGTGATTTTGTTTATCTATATTCAATTATCTACTAACTTTCCAGAAAGTATAATATGATTGTGTTTGATTGATTATTTGAATTCTCAGAAAGTAAAAATGTGTTCACAATATTTGATATTAAAAGGACATAAATATGTCTACTAGAAGAGTCCTCATATGAAGCCTTTGGCAAACAAAAAAATAAAAAGAAAAGGACAAAATAGGAAGTGATAATACTTTAAGCTTATGAACTTAAGTTCCTTAGGGCAAGGGTTTTTAAATTCCCGAGAACTTCTCTTCTAGTGGCAACCAACCAAACATGACTAATTTCTACTTTCTGGGAACTTCAACTTCCCCTCTCTACTTACCCCTAACCAAACATGACCTCGAAATGGAAGGGATAAGATGTAATTTTGAGTGATATTACTAACACAATCAAAGTGGTTTCATTTATGTTAATAATTTTGTCTAAGAAAGAACATAATAAACCATCTATATTATGAGTTTTTACTAATTCAGTGAGTATTATTTGAGGAAAGATAGCCCTTCTTGCATAGTCGGCAATGTTTTTAATAAAATAAAATAAAAAAGAAAAAGAAGAAAACTTGAATATAAAGGCTGTAGGGTCCCCATGACAGTACTGGTTACTAAAGAAATGGACACTTCCTTGATGCGCCAAAACACTGATTCCTTTAATGGATCTTCTTTTTGAATTGATGAAAATATATATATCTAGAAAAGTTAGTTGGTTTGGTGCCTCTCATTTAAAAGACGGTTCCTAAATCCGACTATTGTTAAATGCCAATGGGAAACATCCTGCAAATGCTGCTGCCTTTTCATTTTCAGGACCAAAAGCTGAAAAAGCTTCTTTTAGATGTTAGTGCTTTGTTACTTCTTGCTGCTGTTTAACTTGTAGTAGCTGGATTGTAAATCTTTCTCCTTTTTCTGGACCCATCAACATCTTCGTATCACGTCATTACTCTTTACTAATAATTCAATCATTTTCTTTTTTTTTTTTTCATCATATACTATATATAATGAGTATTATACAACCGCAGTAACAATAATTTCAAAGCCTTAGTATAATAATACCGAAGCCCGTTAAGAATAGCCCGACCTAGAAGGGGCAGGAATATATATTACAATTAAATGATTATATAATTCAATCATTTTCATTTCAAGAGAAGGAGAAAACTATATATCATATGTTTAACCTATTTGTGAGTTTTTAAATTTGAGCTTTATATTTTGAGTTTGGGTTTGGATGTTTAATTAATTTGGAGCCTATTGATTTATTTTTATTAATTAATTAATAAAAAAGAAATGGATAATAGAAGACGTGAGCTGTAGTTAGGAAAAATGGATGCAATCCTCAAGCGATTGTTGACATATAAAGAAGGTGGGGACTTAGGGAGCCAATGACGGAAACGTGTGTCAGTGGATCCTTTTGGTAACTGCCTGTGGAGCTTAAAAATGGAACAAGGGAACCAACCAATACAACCAAATTCTTTGACGAATTCAACAAATCAAATCAAACTCTCCAATTAGTCAAACAATTTTATCTTCAAAGCCTTGTTTTTATTTTCCTAGGCACTGTCTATTTACATTTCCTGTAATTATAAGCTCTTTTTTCAATACAAGCAATCAAATTCAATTTGCTTTTCAAGCAATCAAGCTCTCTTTTACAATTTTCTCTGTCAATTTTATTTTAATTGCACAATTGGTGAAGTGTTTACCATAGAACCAAATCCACAGCCTAGAAGTTAGATCGAGCGCACTTTATTTTTTCAGTTGGTGTAATTCACACACCTGGCACGCCTGCAATTAATTTACAAATCAAGCTGTCAGCCAACTGATTCGTTGATCTTTTCCAAAAAAGAATCAATAATCTTTAGTGGCATGCTCAATGGGACAACTTTTGTGTATTCCATCTTTCATCTGAGTTTTGAGAGAACACCATGACTCGAAAAACTCATTTTGTTGTTGAAAAAGAAACTGTTGTCGGGTCTCTGAGTTTGGATGGAGGACCTATGAGAGTAGGCCTAGGAAGCCTTGAAAGAGAACATCTCCTCATGAGGAAGGAGAAATGAACTCTCCTGCTCAAAATCCCCTAGAAGTTGCACTTATCTCTAACGAACTCAATAAATGCTCAGGTAAAACAATTTATGTTTCTAATGATGTCTCTGATTCTTCTTATGTGAAAGCAATACTGAAAGAACAGAGGCAAATGATGGCCTAATTGCTGCAAACCATAAATGTCTTCATGGAGAAGGTCACTGGAAAAAGATTGATGTTATGGACTCACCTGTCAATCAATCTCCTGCTAGCAAGTCTTCTGCTAAGGGGGAGAATGAATCTTCATCCAAGTGTGCCAAAGAACTCCGGGGGCAACCACCTCGAAGTCCCTCGGGGGACACTGACAGTGATCATGCTCTTGCTGAAGAGAGTTATCAACCACCACATTAGAGAGAGAAGCCGGTTCACCACCCATCAAAGGCACCACTCTAGATGGGTCGCCTCATTAGCAGGCCTCCAGTTACTCTTACCATAGTTTTTGGGACCACTAATCCTACGACTAACCCATGTGTCTATGAGGTTGAGGCTTCTCATACTCCTCAATCGTTGAAAGGCATAGGAGGAAGCCAAGGAACGAGAGGGATTGCCTTCAATGCAGCTCCCCATAATACATTCATTAGTGTCTTTAGGCTCCTCAAAACGGCAGGTAATCTTATTCCTCAGATTCTCCAAGTCACCATGAATGTTTTGATGGACCCTGTGCAGGAGCTGTATGGGCCTAGCCTCAGACAATCTGGCCACCTAGAGTTTGTGAAGCCGTATTCAAAAACAATCGACAGAGAGAACCCTTATCTCAGGAGGTACAGAATTTCAGACTTCACATTATTCTCAGGAGGTTCAGAATTCCAGACTTCACATTATTCTCAGAAGAAGATGGACAATCGACCATGGAGCATATAGCCAGATTCGCCATCCAATGTGGGGAACTTGTGAATCTAGCAAATTTTGCTAATTATAAGTTGCGATTATTGCCTAACTCCTTGACAGGTAAAACTTTCACCTGGCATTCAACACTTCAGAGGAACTCAGTCAATTCATGGTATGAGATAGAGCGTCTCTTCCATACCCAGTGCTTTAAAGCTGAGCCAAAGGTTGTGTGGCTGAGTTATCCAAGCTGACATAAAGAAGTGGAGAGATAGTTGACTCATTTATTACAAGGTTTAAGAAGCTGAGGAACAAGTGTAAGGCGTTCTTACCTGACCACGAGTTTGTCAAGATGGCTTAGAGAGGCTTAGACTTTATGCTGAGGAAGAAATTCCAAGGGATGGATTTTAGAGATTTCTATGAGCTGGTGGCTAAGATAACAAAATATGAAGAGCTGCTAAAAGAAAAATCACAAATGAAAAGAAGCTCACCGGGAACTTACAATTAGGAGCTTCATCAGGAAATAATTGTGGCTAACTTGGTTAATTTAGATTCCTTTGTGTGTCCAAACCTTGGAGCTCCAGTAAAGATAATTCCTTAAAAGAAGAAATCCAGTTCAGAGACTCAATTCACATTTGATGTTTCTAAGACAGAGGAGACATTCAATTTCTTACTGAAGGAAAAGTTTATATCTTTTCCATCTAGTCATAAGTTGCTGACAAAAGAAGAGATGAAGGGCAAGCAATAGTATAAGTACCATAATTTTTGGAACCATAATACTAATAATTGTTGGAGTTTCAGGAATGCTCTACAGGATTGCATTAACAAAGGAGTGTTGAGGTTCCCTGACAAAGAGCAGATGTTGATTGATGAGGATCTTTTCATACATGTGGCATCTATCAACATTGTTGATGTAGATGTAAGGAGTATCATTGATGAATTGAAGAAGTTGCAGGTTCATTTGAAGTCCTTAAAGACACCTAAAGAGTCGCAGCAATATTGGTAATAGAAATTTTCAAAGGGAGCTGGACCCACAAAACAACTAGAGTATTTAATTAGCGAAGATTCAGAGGATCCTAGCTCTTCAACTGTAAAGACCTCTGGAGCTGGTTCAACACCATCATTAGCCATCGTGCCTTATAAAAGGCCAAGGTGGGAGACTAATGTCTCAGAGCTCTATGACTATTAAGTCATATACTAATAAGGAGATGGCAACAGCTGCAACTACTATCTCCATAATTTATTTGCATCAACTATTTGACAGGTTAGCTTTAGAGGAGTACTTGGAGGTTGATGGTGCTGAAGTGATCTTCGGGGAAGAATTAACATTTCTTAACCTGGACGATGTTTTTACTAAAGTCTAAGATCTTTTGGAGAAAGTCAACCTCAGTACCCCTAGAAATTCAAGACTTTTGCATATTAGCAGTCTGTTGAAACTTGAGCTGAAACAGAAGATCATACATTTTTATGGTCATAAGGGCCTAAAGGAAATGCTTATTGGCTATCAAGTAATACAGGAGAGCTCCACAAGAGAAATGCAAGTAGCTGTTACCTCAAGGAGTACTATCTCACTAGGTGGAAAATGAAGGATCATCAGCAATGTTAGTGGGGTTGATCCCATGACCCCATTAAGAAAGGTCACCTGTAGCAAGCAATGCAACAATTATAGGCAGTTGACATAGCTAGTTCCATGACAATCATGAATAAAGTAAACAGGCCTACTAGTCGTTTCTTTCATAAATGTGTAAAGGCCGATTCACGGCTTTAAATATATTTATACAAATTCAAAAAAAAAAAAAAAAGGGCTGGTTTACAGTCAAGGAGTAATTATTACTAAGGTGACAAAAATGAAAGGACATCAGCAATAGTTAGTGGGGGTAGATCCGATGACCCAAATTAAGAAAGGTCAATGTCAGCAAGCAATCAACAATTATATGGCAGTATGAGCATAGATAGTTTCCTATGAAAGATCATATGAATAAAGTGAAATCAGCCTACTAGTCGTTCTTTACATAGGTGTTTGAGGCAGAATTTGCAGAGCAAAAACTTTAATATATATATAACAAATCAACAAAAAAAACTATATAATAAGATAAGGCTAGCCAGTTAGAGTTTATTATGAGGAGACGAAAAAAAAAAAAAAAAAAAAGGTCAGTAGAGGTTCATATCTTTAAACCGGTGTTAGGTCTACTGGTGCTATCAAATATAGAGGAGTGTGTCTCATGACTTTCTATCCAAGCCTGTCTTGAGAAGAAGAAGGTGCGACACAAGATAGGTGCGATAAAGAGCATACTTGTGGAGAAGAGATAACTAGAATATTTGAATCTTAAACAATGAGAAGAGAAGACTGTCGAGCAGAAGACATATTAGCCAAGGGAGTCACCTCAATTCGGAAAATATATTTAGAAATAACTGATAGAGAGGATGATGAACCAGTCACAAATGTCCTTTGAGAGAACCTGACAAAAAGAAAGGGTCTTGAGAGAACCTAACAAAAAGAAAGGGTTCAAAGTTTAGCAGAGGAACTTACTTGAGAAGCTGGTGCATTAGCAAGGGCACCGTCCAAGGAGTTAGCAAATGAAGCAGTGGAACCTATTAGCAGAGATTAGAGGTACATAATTTGCAATCCAAATTTATAATCACATCAAAGGAATTAGTTTTTCCTTAATCAGAGGGGAAAAAAATATATTTCACTGGTGCTAAAATCTAGAAAAATGGTTGCCAGTGAAATTAGTGTAAAAAAAAACCCGATGCCTATGGAAAATTTTTTTATTAGTTCCATGGCTATAATTCTTAAAAGTTCATTAGAGACAAAACACGGGAATCAACCTATTAATTTTCATTTTATAAATTTACTGCCATCTAAAAAAGACTCACTTTCCTTTTATATATATATATATATAGGGAAGAAAATTGATGCGTATGCAGGTGACCAAATGTCCATAAATTTCCTTTAAAAGAAAAAAAAATAAACGAAACAGAAGGAAAAGAAAACGTGCAGATTGTGTTTGTATATATATATATTAGTTATTATATATATTATTAAAAAAAAAACGAAAAGGGAAGAAAATTGATGCGTATGCAGATGACCAAATGTCCATGAATTTCCTTTAAAAGAAAAAAAAAACGAAACAGAAGGAAAAGAAAACGTGCAAACGTGCAGATGTGTTTGTAATATATTATAATTAAGTTATATATATAATTATTAAAAAAAAAACGAAAGGGAAGAAAATGATGCGAGCAGATGACTCAAAAAAGGTGCCATGATTTTCCTTTAAAAGAAAAAATAACGAAAACAGAATGAAAAAGAAAACGGTGCAAGATTGTGTTGTATATAATATATAGGATATGAATATATATATATATATATGTATATATATGGAAAGTGAATTGAATGCAAGAAGCAGTCATCAACGTCATTGACACATGGCCATTCGAGAAACAAAGCCAAAGAATTGGCTAAATGAAAGGCCAAAAATGGCGAGTCGTCAGGTCTTAGAAGGATGGCCACGCAAAGAGAAGGTGAATGAAATGTTAGGGTTTCTTGCTTATTTGTTTGTGATTGCATTTTTAATTTTTGAACTTTTAATTAGAAATGGGTTAGGATTTTTAAAATGGATTAACATATTAAACATGATTTAGCAGGCTAACTTAATATGAACCGCGATTGTTGAATCTATTTTATGAGTTTTTCGATTTGAGTTTTGTATTTTGAATTTGGGCTTGCATGTTTAATTAATTGAGACCCAATTGATATTGTTTTTATTAATTAATCAATTAATAAAAAAAGAAAGGGATAATAGAATACGTGAGCTGCAACTGGGAAAAATGGATGCACTCTTCAAGCGGCCGTTGACATATACAGAAGGTAGGGACGTAAGGAGCCAATGAGGGAAACGTGTGTCAATGGATCCTGTTGGTAACTGCCTGGAGCTTAGAAATGGAGCAAGGGAACCAATTAATACAACCAAATTCTTCGACGAATTCAACAAATCAAATCAAACTCTCCAACGAATCAAGCAATTTTATCTTCAAAGCCTTATTTTTATTTTTCTAAGACTATCTATTTACATTTCCTGTAATTATAAGCTCTTTTTTCAATACAAGCAATCAAATTCAATTTGCTTTTCAAGCAATCAAGCTTTCGTTTACAATTTTCTCTGCCAATTTTATTTTAATCACACAACTGGTGAAACATTTACCGTGGAACCAAATCCACATCCTAGAAGTTAGATCGCACGCACTTTATTTTTTTAATTGGTGTATTTTACATACCTAACATACCCGTAATTAATTCACAAATCAAGCTGTCAGCCAACGAATTCATTACTCTTTCCCAAAAAAGAACCTAACACATAGGTTGACTATTAATTGAGAAGAGGGTTACTTGTAGGAATGGGAGTATAAGCACAATTTGTTATAGGTGAATATTGAACCAAACCATATCAATGTAATTCAATTATTTTGTTGATTTTCAATTATTGATTGGAAATTATTAATCATTGCTCTGCACTTTATTTTGGGATTAAAATTTTAATTCTAGACAAATTAGTACTCATATTTTAATTATTGAGTCCCACAAAAATCACTTAAATATTTAATTAATGCAACGAAGAAAACTTTTTTTTTTTTGTTAACCATCAGTATCCAGTTTAAGGTTTAATCACAATTAAGGCTCTTCACCCCTCCCTGCAGGTGTGTTTAGTGGGGACCAAATCCAAAAGTTTCTCCCATATACTCAACCTATGTTTTCAATCTGTCAATTGAGCCACAATCCATAGATGCTAAGAAGAAAACTTCAATCTACCTTAAAACCCGGATTAGTTTAGATCTTATACTCATTCTTTTGCCACTTTTATCATGTACACACTATTTTTTTTTTTTTTTTTTTTTTTTTTTGAAGGAAACACACTAACTTTTTTTTATGTAGTTTTCTTAAATGAGTTATTTCATATAGTTTTATTTTTCAATTCACTTGTTGATGCTGAAATGGACAAAATTATAAAATCATGAATACTGTTGGGTTACGCCAATTGAATAATTCTAATAAAATTTATGGCTTAAATCACTCAAGTAATATTTCAAAAAAATAAAATAAAATAAAAGAAAATCAAACATATTGTTTTGAGAAATCCACTTCAATATTATTTTTAAGAATACATCCAAAAAAAATTTTGCATTCACATATTGTCCAAAAGTAAATGTAAACATAAAAACTAATAACATGTAAATTAATTTATTTTGTCTTCATGTTTTTTGTAGCTCTTAAAATATTATAATATGAACTCTGTTTTTCCAGAAATAATACTATAGTAGCTTTTTAACCTCACAACCATTGAATTGCTAACCTAATTGCCCAAGTTAGATTTGTAGAAGTATGTGAATAAAATCTAATAAAGAATTATTCAGATACCCTAAAGTGAAAATAAAATGATAGAAGATCTGAAAAATGAAACAAAATTGGCATGCATCTATTAGAATTTTCACTATTATAGTTTTCTGCTATACATATGTTGCCCCAGGCTCAAAACGAAAGAGATGACAAAATGGCCAAATAGCACACTTGAGGATCTTACACAAAGCTTCAATCTACTTCTTCTGATTGAGGTCACTCTATTAAGAAAGATCCTTCATTTTGTAGTATCCCTATTTTCACTTGATAAATTTATGCCTGTGCAAAAAGGGACAAACAATTAAGAATCTCAGTTCATCAATGAATAGATTCAATATGCATAAAAATAGTAAAATGATGAAGATTATACGTTACCCTCATAGGAGTTGGTTCAGGAACACCGACTAATCGTTCTATTGTTTGTAATTGATCATAAGGAGCAATCTGTACCATATCACATGAATTAATTAGATGTTACAGGATATTAATAGAAGATTAGATGGGCATGTTTTGCAAATAAAATGCATTTTATTGAATTCTTTTCTACTACTCCAAGGCCATGGATACAATACACTCGCACATGTATGCAGATTAATGATAAAACCGATAAAATTTTGACAAAAATTAAAAATTTTAAATTCGCACTGAACTATAGTTTTTTCAAGCCTAATATATACCACCTGAACAGTTTGAAATTGTTCTGTTACCACCAGTTAACCACAACCACTGTGGATTGTACAGTGTTGATATGGATATAATAACCTTTGTGACCGTACACTCACCAAGTCACTAAATTTATGATTCATATCACAGTACACTCACTACGTCACTAATCTTTCTCCAATGTTATTCTCAGAAAAGAAAAAAGAAAAGGAACTCCAATGTTTCCATTAACACTTCATTAAAGAATGCTACTCTGACATTTATGATGCATTTCATGTCTCAACTACTTTGGGATTAAAATTTAGTCCTCGTTTTTGTTGTATTCAAAAGTAGGAGATGTATATCAAGACGTCTCTGATATAGGTAGGAAATGGATTTGGCTCCCAGCAGAAGCATATATTGAAACATAAATCCAAGACAGATCACTAGCCAAGGCAAAGGGGTCGAGTTCCCAACTCGGCCATGAGAGTAGGCCAATAACAACACTCATTTGCATACAGCATTTGCCTCACAGAACTAACCTAATATTACCATAAACATGCTTTGCATTTTGTTCTAACAGAGGCATTAGTTTGGTCAAAACGGAAGTGTCACTTCATATAACAGTACTAGATTATTGATAATAACAGTAGCTTTCCATGGAATGGTCATGTTTACCAATAATTGCAAAAAGTCACCTGGTTAAAGCCATCTGGCCATGTTATTTGCACGGCATAATTTCCCATTGGCTGAATTTCTTCAGGTTCAATATCTTCTGGAACATCAGTGTACTGCAGCTTTTGCTCCCCAGTCCATTCATCCTATTTTGAATAAACAAATGAAAAAGAAGCCATAGTGGACTTTAATAACAAAAGAGGATTTGTCAAGGCTAATTTTCTAACAAGAAAGTAACTTTTTGTCTGCTTTATAAACATTGGTCAAATAGGCTGTCAATTCTCTCAACTAATTTGCATCAGAAGTTACAGATCCCTTTTCGTTTTGACCTTCACAACTAGACTAATAAACTGTAACCAAATTAGTTCAAAAGTACAGCAGGGCTGGAACTTTTGAAGTTTAGTCAAAGATCTGCCCAACTATTTGAACCTCCATTTTTCACCATCCATGGCTGATATTAATAAAAAATATATAGAATCTAAGTTATTTATTTGGTGAGCTGGGTGGGCATAAAGTAAATGTAAATCATAAGCTCAAACCACTGAAGATCGACCTCAATCAGGCTTTGCCAGAATAAAGAACGCCCTTCACAAACCTATAATCAGATGGGTGGCAAACTGGGACTGAAGTTAATATAAAAGAAACCAAGACCAAAAAGGTCCAAGTTCTTCATGCCATGTTTGTGATAACCCTCATTTAGACCAGCTGTAAAGGCCTAACCAAAGCAGAAAAAGTTGTTTAGTTGTAGTTCTGCCCAAGTGCTAGATGGTATCTGTATTTCAGAACCTATTGACTCGTTTTAGCCAATACGATGTTACTGGGCTAAGTAATCGACGCAAACTCACAGTCAAGTGCTAGATGATATCTTTATTTCAGAATCTATTGACTCGTTTTAGTCAATACTATGTCACTGGGCTACGTAATCAAAGCGAGCTCACAGTCAAGTAAATAAGGGCCTTCTGTCCAGACTAAATTCCTACATACCACACTTTGGGCGGAGCGATCATTCCGTCTAACAGTTGCTGGATGCAAAAGGAACTCTTCATCTGAATCTGGCACCTTGACCTTTATTGCCTTAATTGATTTATCATACATGACAGCCGTTGACACTGTAAAGGAAAAACATAACAAAACAATCATTCGGTCCAGGTTTCAAGTGAAATTCCAGAAGTTTAAATTTCTATTTTTGCAATAAGATATGAGCTCTTGAAAGTCAATACTCTATAGCCTTCCCTTTTGACCATTTAAAAGATCCAAAGCAAATTGCAAAACAGAAGTATGATGACGTGCATTATGACAAGTAGTTTCTTGCTAAGACAAGATTCAGAGGTAGTACCTTGCTGACGAATCTTGGCACATTGTTGCACAACACAAATTCCAAGGTCCTGAAATATCTTGGAAACTTCACCTTGAGGATCAGCCACCACTTCAGGCATTCCGCTATCCCCAGAAGCAGATAGCTATACAATTAATGAAATTAATCTTCAATTTGATAATGAATTTCACCATATATGACAAAATTTCAGAATTTTTATTGCTTACAAATAAACGAGTGCTTGGTACTTAAAAGGGAAGCATGCAGAGGAGTAATAATTGTACAGCATATCAAACTGAAATTACATTATTTTCATACAGGTATCTTATGGCTGGCTCAGACAAGGCAAATTTAAGGAGGGATTAAGAATAGCAATAGATGCATAAGAGTGAAAGTGCCAAATATTACTAATTCAGGTTCCCCGGGAAAAATAAAAGCTACATGAATATTAAAGAACCAAAAAGGTGCATGAGCCATGCATGTGCATCAGATAGGACCTTTGCAACTTATAAATCCAATAAACAATTGAAAAAACTAGAAATTTTTATGATAGAGCAGCACAATCTACCAACAAATAAAAAGGAAATTTAAGCATGCATCCAGAGCAGATTCGAGCCTAGCAGTGATATAATGCATCCAAAGCAGATTCAAGCTTAGCATATTAGAAGCGCATACATTTGGCCTAATCGGAAGATCAAACAGATGAGGAATTCCAAACTGCTGGACAACCTGCAAACATGTTATCCAAGTGCATTAACATACTCCTTTTCAATAAAGATACAACCAAAAAAAAAAAAAAAAAAAAAAAAAAAACAAAAAAAAAAAAAAAAAAAGACAGATGAGATGGTGTAGAGAATGCTTGAATTGAAAAATCTTAATTTTCCATGAAGCAAGAAATTTGATCATCAGATAATGTGCATGCCTGAGAACCTGAACCTCTACCAAATGGGTAATAGCGTTTCCCATCAGCATCAAAGTGACACATATTCTCAACGACCGCAACACAAGGAACCTATACAGTTGAGCAGAATACACAAATAAGTAATGGTGATAAAAGATAAGTAATAAATTATTTTGAATGGTTATGATTATAATTAACATTATTAATTAATTCTTCCAAATAAAAAAAATATATAATATGGTCCAATTAGGAAGGATGTGATTTCAAATAATCATTTGAAAAGAAATTCTAAAGTAACAGTAAAGTGAAAAATGCACACCTTAAGCTTGGAAAACATGCGGACTCCTTTGGCAACATCGATAAATGCTAGCTTTTGCGGGGTGGTCACAATAACAGCAGCAGTTAATGGGACTACCTGAATTTTATTTTACCAAGCTCAAAATGTGAAAATATTGATGTTGTGAAAGTTATAAGCATGTGGATGTACTGCAACAAAAATGTGCTAACATCCAGTTGTTGATTCAGCAAGCCCATTCTTCATAAGAAACCTTAAGTTAACCATGTTTGCTGGATTAAAAATAGTTGAGACCAAAAATGCAAGAACTCAAACCTGGCATAAAGTGAGCTGTATATCTCCAGTTCCAGGTGGCATGTCAATAACAAGGTAATCAAGCTCTCCCCTGCATTGAGATCAGTAAATAGTATGAAAAATTAGAATTCCATCTAGCATCATCAAGAAGCAAATAGCCAGCCAATACAGACAACAATAAATAATAAACACACCCTCTCTATTTTTTATTTGCTATGTAAGTCCTAAAAGATATTGAGAAGCACAACCTACCACTCAGTAGTAGTCAGAAGTTGGTTGATAACCCCAGAAACCATTGGACCTCGCATTATTGCACGACCTTGTCCAGCGAATCCAAAAGATACCAACTTGACTCCCAAGTATTCAGTTGGAATAATTGTTCTCTTCTCCGGATTCTATAGGAAGTTTATACAGTCACAATTACAGAAATTTGACTAAATTGCTGCAAAAAAGAAAGATAAATACCATTTCTAGCAAACGGTTTTCAGGGGAGACCATCGTTGGTAAACTTGGACCGTATACATCTGCATCAAAAATGCCTACTCTAGCACCCATATCAGCCAAAGTATAAGCAAGATTTACCGCTACTGTAGATTTCCCCACACCTCCCTGCACGACTTTTCACAAATAAAAGTGCTGAGAAAAATTAGAAGAAATAGATTGTGGTTTAATTACTTCACATTTTAAGCAAATACCACAATGTGGAAATAGCATTAGCAAGGAAGTGTGATCAGTTCTTCTCCCATCAAAAGCTGAAGGAGAAGCATGACTTTTATCATGATTTCCTAGTAGTATTTCCCCCATACTAGAGATGATGCAATCAAAATCCAATCATTCAAAAAGGATTAACTTTATGAGACATCTAAAACCAGAGCCTAGAATGCTACCATCAAAACATGTCTACTGTCTAGTGCACATGATCAAATCCTATGGCAGATACGAAATGAGAAAATCAAAGTTCATAGGAAGTCTACCTTGCAACTTGAAACTGCCACAATATTTGAAATCGTCTGCAACCCAGCAGGAAGTTGCCCTGCAAAAACAGGTCTAGCTGGTTGTGCTGACATTGTTACTTTCACATTCTTGACCCAAGGAAGCATAGCCACCACTTCATTGGCTCTCTGCTCAAACTGTTGATAAAAACTTTTCAAGATTACTTAATCACAATTAGATTCAAACAATCGAACACAGCCCACGAGAAAAAGACAAACATGCTATTAAGTTGTGAGCTATTTACTAGCTATCTACAAAGTTTTCATCATATAAAACAAAATACTACCCTTGCAAACAAAATGGGAGTTCTTGATTGTCATATTTACCATGTCCTTGACTGGACATGCTGGTGTTGTAAGCTCCAACCGAAACGAAACCTAAAATGCAAAAATTCAAATATCTTTCAGTAAGAGCATTAATTTATTTTAATCCTCTAAATATATGTACGAAAGAAAAAATTCCATTGCTGTGAAATAAAGGAACCTCTCCTTGATCTTCAACAATATATAAATCTTTAACAAAACCACATGAGACAATATCTGTTCCAAAATCTGGATCAATAATCTGAGACAAAGCTTTCAATACATCGCTCTCAGCTGATCCAGTTGATATTTCAGAAGCATCTACAACCAACGATAATGCAAAATCAGTTAGAAAACAGTTACCGAAAATTCCATCATTATTTGAATTTTTTTTTTTCACATAAAATTCAAATTCGGTTACCTTGAACAGAGGAAGCTCTGGTTTTGAGGGAGCTAAGAACAGACCGTTTATGTGATAAACAGAGAGGCTTTTCGAGTTTTAGAGGTTGTACGGAGTAACCGAAAGGTGATACTTGAAGACATTTGCCTGGTAAAAGTAGTCCTAAAAGAGGAAACAAATTTGGATTAAAAAGAGAATTAAAAAAAAGTAAGTTTTGATATGTATTAACTGTATAATTACCTTCTTTTGATTGAGAATTTACGGTTTGCGAGCAGAAATATAGAGAAGAAGGTGCATAGATAAGTTGCATGTTTGAGTGAGAGAGAGAGAAGAGAGGTTGGAGCTATGACTGAGAGCCTCATATTTTGGTGTCAAGTGATATGTGATAAAAATTGAAAAATAATTCAAAAATCGATGTTTCAGTGGAAACGGTAGCGTTTTGAGTACGACTGGCTCTGGTAGTTGCTGACTTGGCAAAAATGTGGAGCAGTTTCGCGGCTAAGAAAGTTCGATCGAAGCTCTCGCATTTTTTAGTATTTTTGGTTTTTCCCCTTACGTACAGACGACATCTCCAGAGTCGAGCGGATCGCAGAATTTTGAAAAACATATCGTCGTTTAACTGGGTAGAATAGACGACAGCCAATGGAGTAGTTTTTATAATAAGCCGTCCGACATAGACGGCAGACCTATCTTCCCGTTCTCGAACCGCTTACACTCTCCGACAACCCAATAACCATCACAGTAGAGGAGATAGCGTTATTTTCACTGTAATTTAGGAATTTCTTATCCCCTGTAACAGATAAGCCGTTAAACATAGGCGTCCGAGAGGTTTGAGTCCTTTGCCGAAGCAGTCAACTTGGTCATTCTGAAATCAGATAAATAGACGTAGTGACTTGGTCGTTTGAAATCGAGGGATGTCATCATTTGTAGTTGTTTTGATTAAAACCTTAAACTTGAAAAATGGGAACTGCCAACTGTTCACAAAATATATCCATATCATTTTAGAAAATAAGTATAAACGAGGCATTATTAATTAAAAAAAAGAAAAATAATATTCAAACTTGTGTTCGAGTTGTTATTAACAGTCAACTGTTCCAAGTACAAAAATTTTCCAGACTTTGGTAAGGTGGGGAAACACGACACTCATTTTCATAATTTTATGCTCATGTTAAAACCTAAAATGTATACCGAGAGAAGATAATGTAACTACTAAATTCAGCAATCAATTAAGGTGCCTTCTTTGAATCAGAGAAGGTAAAATAATAACAGTATCCACATATAAGTATTAGATGTTCTTCATAACTAGAGTCTACTGCTTCAGATGTAATTAGTACCATTTTTACGAAATTTTTTGACGCCTTCATAAGGAAGAAGCCTCATATACAAATACCTTATACAGCATGAAGCCTCAAATCCAAAAGGCACTGGCCTCAATAACAATGCAACCGTCTCTGCAATCAGCAACCAATCTTTTAGCTGGACAAACCTGTCCCTAACATAAATGGATCACTTCCTGAAGTGATCAAGTAAAAAATGCCTGTACAAAGAACGGCAAAACAATCAGAGGTAATTTTTTCACTGAGAGAAAAAAATCTTGAAGCAAATTGCAATCCTGTGTTTTAGGATACCCTGCCCTAATTTAATGCCACAGCTTGCTACAGAAACCATTTCGTGGTCTCTTGCTGGATATAATATCGGAAAAGGAGTCGACCAACTGTCCTGCCAAACTACTAGGATCATCAATCAAAGTTTGGATGAACGTGTTGACTACTCTGCGTTCTTGTTCTGTTGATCTCAAACTAAACCATGTCAACAATTTCAACCTGAATTCTTGGTTAATGTGACCTTCACATTCCAACCATCGGATTATCTTTACACAGTACTCAAAGTTTTCATCCAAGCAACCTGAGCCATTGGATACACGGAATGGTGACCCGTTTATTAAAGTGCTGTCACAGTCAAGCATCTCCTCATTAGAATGGGCCCTTTTCCTGCACAAATCTGCTCGGGAATCAACAGCTGGCACTTCTCCACTTGGCCCACCAGTCCAGGTCTGCGAATCTCCACTACCATGTGATCTGGCTAAGCCATTCTTCTTTATGTCATGAGAAGCAGCATCATCATCTGCTTCAACAGCCTGTTCCAAGGTACAACCATTATCTTCATCCCGGGAGGACTCAAATGGAGGAGTCAGCTCTTCATTCAAATCAGGCACAGAAACAACATTTAAGTCAAGTCCACGCGAAACAGATGGCAATTGATCTTCTGCTGGCTTTGTCACTTTGCCAGCTCCACAACATTTTTCTGCATCAGCACTGCAAAAACCCTCAAAGCATCCTTGCTCTTGAGCCCACGCCAGATGGAGGATCTTTCCTAGCTCTCGAACTTTGAATCCAGAATAATTTACTGCCATTGTAGTTTTAGACTCTCTCTTTGATCCTGAAGTACCTCCTCCCAAGAGGGAATTTGCTTTTTTACCATTTGCAGCCACTGAAGTATTAGGATTCTTGTGAATTATCTCTACACTCTTGGTAAAACACTTAGCCTCAGAGTGACCACAGTCACCAGCCTCTGTATATGAGACAATCCGGAAAGTATACTCGGTACAGGGCTGCAAATTGGATATCAAAATCCTTCTCTGAGCTCTTGGAAACACACAAATAGGATCTTTTGTGTGCATTTCTTCTCTACTCTTGCAATACCAGAGCTTGTAGCCTTTAATATCATCAGATGCAGTAGACAATTCAATTAAAATGATTGTGACAGATGATGACGTCACTTCTTCAAATAAGAACCTGCAAGCAGCAGGAAGTGAATCCTCTGCAGAAAAGGTGAATTTTGTTATTCATTTCAGTAAAACTTTATGCTTGCATTTTACGGGATTTGGAAAATAGGGAACAATTATTATGAAATCTAACCTCTGCAGTTTGAGTTTCCATTTGAAATACTAGCCAGCCACTCATCTGCTTTGTCAATTGCAAGAGAGCAAAGTTTCTGCACATCACCAGCAACAGAGAGTCTGCTGACAATGCCACGAGCCATCCTGGCAGAAACACCATTCACTGGACCCACCTCTGTTTCTAGTTTGGCTTTTGCATCTTTCACAATTTCATGCAGTTCTTTAAACCTTGCAGTACCATCCAATAGTCTGTAGCTCAAGTATATCCTATAACAGAGCGCATCAATACGACGGGCATCCTTCGCAATTATTAGCTGCTTCTTCCAACATCTGTTAGAACCAGAGAAAATTTCTTCTTAAGCATAAAAATAGCCCACTTCTAATGCCATTAGAACCAGAGGAAATCTCTTCTTTTTGCAGGCCATTTAATTAACTGACCTCCATTTTATTATCTTTCAGCAAAAAAGCCATTATGGGATTGAGGACATAAATGCCAATGTTTACAGTAACACACATGTTTCTTGCATGCAAAAACACAGTGACAAGCACTTTCTAGTTTCTCGAATATAAAGTAGAGGTTTTCTAGTTTCTCCAATACAAAGGTAAAGAAGAAACGGTTCATAAAATGAAACAGTAGAAAGCTATTTGTTAATTGAGTGTACAGAGGAAACTCTAAGGTGCCAAAACACATGAACCAAAAAATGATGAAACACCTGATTAAAAAAATGTTAGACAAATGAAAAAAAAATGCATTGCATTTACGTACCCAAGTATTCCTGAAACTTTACCACAAGAAGCACAGCAATAACTACCATCCAGCTGCATCAATTGCCCCAGATCAACAACACCCACCTTTCCACATTGGAGAGCACACTCAATATGACATGAAAGTCCACAGGAGTCCCCCTGACCATTTTCAGAAGTGCAAACCAACCAGAGACTAGGATCTTTATTGTCATCAAATAAATGACAAATACAGCAAGAGCATCTCCTGCAAAATGTGTCATCAATGGACAGAACAGCTCTACAAGCAGAATTTTTACATATCCACGAATTTGAACATCCAAAGTCCGATAATTGCTCGGAAGTAGGTGTGAGTCGTGTAGGGTTTTCCCCCTTCCTTTGTTGCTTCTTAAGGGAAGGCTGATTATTGGGACTGGAAGAAGATTTTTTGGCTTCTTGTTTCTTAACTGTTATGTTGCCTATCTTCATAAATTCTGTTTTGCTCTTTGATGAAGCTGTGTGCTTCTTGTCCTTATCAAAGCAAGTTCGAAGGAGTTCCTTTTTAGGACCAGATTTCAGAAACTCCTGAAGAAGTTCTGGACTTCTTGAAGCATCATCTGAATTCCCATTTTTCTCCGGGGTGCTTTGCACACTGGAAGAAAGGCTTTGAACACCAGAAACTGGATTGGAACAATAGACCAACAGCAAAAATAAGAATTCTTCACGATACACAGTGCACAAATCACTTATATGTGCAAGAATGTAAAGATCAAAGTTGGCCAGCGTTATTACTAAGTACTCCATCCCAAAATGTTTGTCCATATTTCCATTTTTGGATGTCCCAAAATGTTTGTCCTCTTGACTCGAGATATTTACTTTTCCTTTATACCCCTCATTATAAATGATTTTAAATTCTAGGAATAACCTTTTTTTTGAGAGGACAATTTTGGAAAAGTATGGGTATTTTCTATGATGTGATACTATAACTAATGTGTTTCTTAAACTTTGTGCAAAAGTCAACAGGACAATATTTTTGGACGGATCAATTATCAAATAAGTGTTCCAGCATTCTGAGAACAAAATTTTTATTTGTATTGGCTAAATCCACTTTCCCTTTTACCTCCAGCCCTTCAAGCAGTCCAACATCAATCAAATTATACACTCTTAAAGTTATCTTTTCCAACTAAAATAAGGGATGATCTGACAAATTGAGAAAATTTAAAGGTCAAAAAATGCTGCACCCTTGCTTGGTTATGAATTCTTAAAAAATACATGACATAGAAAGGAAAGGAGGAAAATAAAATATGTTGTCTGGCTAAAAACTAAAATCAATGTGGATAGAATGAAGATGCATGGGTATTTGATTTTTTGTTTAACAAACATCTAAATATAATTTACCATTCAAGTAAATACTTAATAAACTTGCTACAATCTGCCAAGCATATGCCTGGCCTGTGATAAAGTCATGACAATTGAACTGTTCTCGCCCCGATGTCCAAAATCATTGTCAAAAAATCAACTTCAATAATGAAGCAATAGGATAGAGCAACAATTCAAACGATAAATCGACTGCAGTTCACCCAGCTTCCTATTGTTGGGGGGAAAGAAAATAACAATGTAGAACCACCAGCATAAGTTCAAGCAGAAGAATCAAAACATCAAATTCTGAAATATTCACATTTCGGTTATTAAGAATAATGTACAATAGAAGTTTGGGTATAAAGGGAAAAGAGCAGAAAAATGAACCAAGACGTAAATATAACATTGAGAGAGAGATTTTCCATTTTTTTTTTTTTCCCTCTGTTAAAGAAGCCCCAGAATAGTCCTGTTTCCTATTGGCTACCAAAGCAAGACAAATCACCAATCTAACTCGATCACCTAGCAGATTGTAAAAATTTCCCAAATTCAAATGTTTAAGTTACCAGAAATCCAATAAAGTAATATCCAATACTAATAGAACTCAATTAAATTTTTAAATAGTAATTGGAACAAACTATCAGTATTCAAGTCAGACAATGGGGTGGCTTGGAAAATCATAAAGAAGAAAACAAGAGACAAAGAAAGAAAAAGCTAGAACAAAATCATAGGGTGAGCTCGATAATCTCAAAAGAACAGATAAAGTGTGGAAGGTCTGATTCAAATTGTCTTAACTAAATTTTAGTCAAATTTAGTAGTCAAAAAATAAAATAAATTTAATCATTAAAAGAAAAGAATGTTAGAATTACATGAAGCCATTGACGGACTACATATAATTAGCAGATGATTCAAATAGAAAATTGCTATTGATCAGCCTGCTAGAAGATGCATCAACCTCAATCAGTTTGAAATATCTTCCATTTATTAAAACATTTGTTCAGTCTTCAAATTTGAAGAAAATTTAGGAACCAAACTACAAAAATATTGCTTTTTCTGACAGCTCTCCATGATGTTGAGCAAACAGTGAGCATGGGATTAGAGAAGGATGTTTAGGTACTGCAGATTCACAAAATCTATAAACAATATTTTCAAACTAACATTAAAATAAACAAAATAGCAAGAATTATAAGATACAAGACGTTTAGGATTGCAGGTCAACAGATAATGCTCAACAAGATACATAACTTGGGGTTTGCGATGTGGTTTCATCTGTCATATATGATTTATTAGCATTTTAAAATATTTTGATAACTAGGTTACTACATGTTCTCTCAAGTAGTTAATCCATCTATATGTAATACTCAAATAGATTTCAAATATCCCTATGAGATTAGGTTATTGAAGGGAAGGTGGGTGGATTAGGTGGCCCCAAGTGTAACTAAAAAGGAAAAGAAAGCCATTTAGCCATGGTCCAATAATCTCAGTGAACTGAACTATGTCCTAACAAGTAATCAATACCTCTGCTTCTATTATTACTAAACAAGCAGTGCTCAAAGCATTTAAGAAAGTCAAATAACAAGATACAAAAGTGATTAAAAAAATGATAAAAGAGAATACCTCTAGCAAGGAATTTATCCTCTAAATCCATTTTTCAACAGGCGGCGCAATAATTTCCACAGCCCTGCCTGTAACAATGAATTCAAAACATCAAAAACCATCTTCAAGTTTCCATTATTTCCGTAAACATTAAAAATTTTTACTATCAAATTGAATATTTCACTTTCATTTCCCAGCAAAAAAAGAGAACAAATTTCAAATAAATCAACTTAACCAACTTTCTAAATGGAGCTGAATTGTTCACATATGTGAATAAAAAATAAAAGCATTTGTTTAGCTTTTCTTCTCTTGCAACTTAAAAAACTACAATTGCGTGATCCAAAATTCTCTCATTGCGAGTTTAATATGCTTTTCCTATTTTTGGCAGCAATGCAGCTAATGAACCAAACAGAATGAAGCAAAAACTGAACCAAACAATAGCAGTGTAAAGCAAACAGAAATACCCAATCGACAATTAACAACAAACACATAATAAACCCTTCAAAACACATTACTACTTTCTCTGTTTCAAATCATTCAATATCAACATAATTCCATTTTTAAGCATAAAATTTAAATATATGAACTCCAAATAAACTCGCCAAAAATAGGAAACAAATATCAAACCCAAAACGACATGTCGCTAGCGAATGAATATCCGTACATTGTGTGATTTAACGTGAACAAACAAATATTAAGGAAAACAAAATAAAATTTGAAATGCGCGAAAGCACATAAAATTTCAGAACTCAAGTGGAGCAATCTGAGAAAAAGAAAGAAAACTGAAACGGGAAAGGAGAAAACGAGGAAAAGAGAAACGGATCTGAAAGAAAAACGCAGACTCCAAGACTCAAAACGACAATTCGAGAAACCAAAATAAAAATAAAAAAACAGAAATAAGAGAAGAAGAGGAAGAAGAGTACCTGTGGATAATGGGAGAGGAACCTAGGGTTTTAATGGGTCCAATAGCAAAAAATTCGCTTTCAGAGGACACAAATCCGAGAAGAGAGAGAAAGAGAGAAAAACCTCTATTCGTTTCGTTGTTAGTTTGTTAGAGAGAGAGAGAAGAGGAGGCTTGTACGAGTTGTTCACGTTTTAGAACAACTACAATTGAGACGACGACGAGGAGGGAAGCTCACGCGCAAAAAAAAAAAAACAAACGTTTGGGCAGTCTGATTCAGTTTGAAAGCAGGGTTGGTTCTGCTGAGCAGGAAAAGTACGTGAAGCACTGTCCTTCGTTTCAATTGGTACGTGATGAAACACGCAGTTCCACAGAGCGTGAATTGTAATTAACTTCTATTTTATTAATTTAATTTTTGGGGTTTGTTGGCAGCAAATGAGTAATCCAATCCATGACATTCAGAAATTAATATTACGTGGTTATTCGTATCACGCTGATACAATCTCAACCGTCGGATCAAGCCGTTTTACTCTTTAATTATGAATCTAAATTGTTGCTAAGTATGGACGTGCAGCTGATTCATACCCAATATTTACATCCCAAGTGTTTGGCAAACTTTTAATCAGCCGTTATGCCTTGATTAGCCATGCAGAGAAAGCATAGCCCATTGATAAGCATATATACGATCCCATAATATATTTGAGTTCATGTTAACAATACTCGAAAAAAAGGAAAGTCTTAGTCAACTATTAATTTCATCAATTGCATTTTGAAAATTCGTATTTATATTATTTTAGACTTTATTAACCTCAAATTGCTAATGAAAATTATTTTTTCTTAAATATTATTTTAAAATATTTAATTAATATTTTTTATTTATGTAATGCGTTAAAATTAAAAAATAAAATATTAAATCTTATTTTTAAATATTTAATTAATATTTTTATTTATGTAATGCGTTAATTAAAAAATAAATATTTAATATATATATATATATATATAATACGTCATAATATATAAAAATAATACAATTCTTTTAATTATATATATAATACGTCATAATATATAAAAATAATCATTCTTTTAATGACAATTTTATATTTTAACAATAATTGTTGCTAAAATTTTACTAAACACGGACAATGATCAGTTCACCATTATCGGCTATCAGCCACTAACTATCAATAGTTGCTATTAAATATCAGTTGGTATGAATCGTTGAACAAAATAGATCTTTAGACGTGAACTCGACATAAAATTAAATGATTTTAAATCAATTTCAATTTTAATTTTTGGAATCAATTATAAATGGAAAAATTCGCTCATAGAAAACAAAAACAAAGTTTTGAAATTTAATGAAATAGAAACCTATTATATTTAAAACCAGTCAAATTCAAATAAAGTTTGATTTCAGATTGAAAGATTTGAAATGAAAGTTTATATAATTAGTCAGCTCTACTATTACCGTGAATTTTGAATTATTATTTCTAGAGTAAAATACATGTAAATTCTTAAATTATATTATAATTAATACTTTTGTCTAAATTACTGTAACGTTTTTAACATTTACTTAAACTTGGATCATTCCATCCAAAAAATCAATACTTTTCAAATAAAAGGTAAATACATTTTATCTAAAAAGTGTGTTTGATTATGGGTACACTGCTGCTTTTCTAAATAAAATAAGTCGATAATGAGTTTAAATAAATGTTAAAGATATTACAGTAATTTCTAAAAAAAAAACATTAATTAGAATATAGTTTAGCCGAACGGATCTCTCATTTTTTTTATGAAAAGAGAAAAAAAAATCGCGTTATTAACTTAGTATTGAGTCCTATCTTCATTTGATAATATTTGTTACGTTTAAGAAAATAGTTTGTTTTAAAATATTTATCACGTTTGAAGTTTTTAGTAGTAATAAATATTATTTTCTATATTTACCTCTTGTATATAATTAATAATTATTTTTCCAATTTAATAATTTTTTTAAAAATTATTATTAAATTAAAAATAGTATGATCAATTTATTTAATAATTTATTATAATTTAAATAAATTTAATAATTTTTTTAAAGTAAATGACATTTTAAAATGTCACAAGTGTTATGATTAATTTCTTTGTTTTGCTAATTTTAACCTCGGATTGATTTTTGGGTCAGAGTCTCATAGGAATCAGTAGAAAAGCAACTAGGACTGACACGTGTCAATTGAATGTTAGAAAAGAATCAGTCAAAAAATTATTAGAAAAAGAAAAAAGAGAAGATGGTGTGTGCCATGTCAAACATGGCTTTTGGTACTTTTTATGATTCGTTTTTCACACTTTTTGCAGTGAAATAGAAATACTCATTTTTAGGTGAAAATTACACTTGGTTTTATATCAACCTTACATGTTGGAAATTTGACTATAAGGTTGAAACTTGAAAGAAACACAATTTGGTAGGGTTTGGTTAGGTGATCAACGTGTCTCTCTCCTAGGAATAGGAGGAGGACAGGACCCAAATAAACCAAACCGTGTTAGTTCGAATTTTATAGCGACAACTTGCATCGTTCGAATGTCAATTTTCCATTTCATTGTTCACTATGGAAAATAAAGAAGTGAAGACGATGAAAATAGTAATTGAAATTCATTAATAGGAAATTGAACTAGGCAAGGAATAATTTTTTTTGAGAAAAAACGAATGTTTTCTTTTTCAAAGCATATTACACCGTAAGACATGCTATATGATACACTTTTGTTTTTTTGTTCTTCTTTTCTACTCTATCAAATGCAATGCAAATTATTTGTCCTCAGATACCTTAATTTGTATTTGTTTCTAGAAAATAACTTTTTTTTTTAATATTTTTTAAGAAAAATGTAACCTTTTTTAAATATTTAATTGTAATATTAACAATTAGTTATAAAATGTTTAAAATTTCAATTTATAAAACTATAAAAATATCTGCAATTGTGGAAATTTGTTCTTTTAAAAATTTATTGTTAAATATGAAAAAATATATAAACAATGATAAATTATGATAGTCGCTAATGACTAGTGGTATGATCAATGGTGGATGGTAACTGGTGGGTGTGGTTGATACTCCCCGATGATTAGGGATAGAAACACTGTGGGAATTTTAGGGTATCTGTCTAGCTTCGATCTGTTTAAAAAGGATGTGGTTACTTATAAATAAGTTTGGAATGAATATGAGTAGTAAAATTACTACCTGTAATAGATACAAGTAGGATATGAGTATATGTCTTTAGGTATCCGTTATCCATTACTCTCTATATTAAACGAGTTTGACATTGGGTACCCATGGGTATCCTATCCATTATTAATAAAAATTATATTTTAAATAAGTTTGAATATATTGTTTAAAATTTATGAATACCCTACCCATATAATAGTACTTTTTAAATTTTGGATGGGTGCAGATAATAAAACTTTAAACTAATTCGAATACATGTACCTAAATGAATATTTAAACGGATTTCAGATGGATATAAATACGGGTTACTTAAAATTCGCGAGTATCCATTCCAATTCCATCCTAGGCGATGATAAATGGCGATGGCTATCAATGATTGATGAATTATTAAATATGTATTATAAGGTTATAAGTCCAAAATATAATTTCTCCTTTTAAAAATAGAAAGTCATTTTTTCTTAAAAATAACTTAGTTTTCTTTGACAAAAAAAATATTTTTCATTAGCTAATTTTCTTGAATATCCCAAACATAGGAAAATATTTTTCAGATAAATTATTTTTCATAAACAACAATGTCTTTATTAAAAAAAAAAAGGAATAATGTTATATTTGGTATTTCAATTTTTAATTTTTATCGATTTTGGTATATGAATGGTTAATAACAAATTAAGTAATGGCTCTGTCAAATATATGTTTTCTATTTCTTTTAATTTTTACTTTTCAATTTATTTGGTCGTTCTTGCAATATTTATTTTCTTATTTTGCTATTTGGTTTACCATTGATGTGCTCGAACAATTATTTTTTATTTTTTAACTTTTTTCTTTTATTTATTATGTTGAAGTGAACTATGAACTTGTTTTATTTTCATTTAGGTTATTAAACATATTCAATTATATAACTTTATTTTCATTTTATTGATTTTCACTATTTTACCATATTTATTTATATATATTTTATTGAAATCAATATATAATTAATAATATTTATCACAAATACAATAAATATATGTATATAAAAATCTGAAAAAATGAAATTCAGATTCTATTCTTAAAATGGATTTACTAACCCGATCTACACTCCGATCCGTCCGGCCCTATAGTAAAAAGAATGATGGAAAAGCTAATATATTGCTTCACAGACGGAGAAGAATAATGTGATATCCAATCCATTATCATCCTTAGCGGATACTATAGAAATAGACATATTTTTGGATGTGCATGAACTTAATGCAATTAACATTTACTCCCGTCTTTTTCTTTATCAAATCTTATTATTTTTGGATTAACAGTCCACGGTCTGTTGGACAACATAGTAGTAATTCTCATCAGCGGTTTCTGAGCCACGTGTCCAGACCATGTTTACACCAAACACGTCGATTAAACTAAAAAGATAAATTAACAAGTGATACCGCTTTACTGCTAAATATATATATATATATATATATGTCCATGCATTGATGCGTTAATGAATTTTATTTTCTGTAAATTGCAACAACTTGTAGTACTTTAACGTCATGCAGTGCAGATGATTTTTGTTGCTAATGATATGTTCTTTTTTTTTTTTTTCACTCTTTTTGGTATGAGCATTTTTCCGTACAAATTCAAAGGCGCATTTGTTTCCGTTAAATCTGTACATTTATCTATCTACAACTTCCATTTCACAGCGTTTGTTATATTTGAAAAAAATAATTTATTTAAAAATATTTATTATAATTATAATTTCAAGAAGTAATAATTTTTTTTTTCATATTTATCATTTATATATAATCAATAATTATTATTTCAATTTAATGATTTTTTAGAGAATTAGTATTAAATTAAAGGCAAGAAGTAGTAATACATTTTTTTTTCATTAATTTATTCATTTATTATATAATCAATATATTTATTATTTCAATTTTAGATCTTGATCTTTTCTCTCTAGGAGAATCTTTATTCAAAAATTAATGGTAATTATAATCAGTTTATTCAAATTAATTTATTGTTAATTTAGGCAAAATTTAATAATTTTTTTTTAATTTTTTTTCATATTTATCATTTATATATAATCAATAATTATTATTTCAATTTAATGATTTTTTAGAGAATTAGTATTAAATTAAAGGTAATATAATCAGTTTATTCAATAATTTATTGTAATTTAGGCAAATTTAATAATTTTTTTTAAGGAACGTGAAATTCCAGGTATGACAAGTATTATAAAATATAAATACTATCTATCTGTCTATTTATCTATATAAATATATAAAATATGTGGCATGATATTGTTAGACTTAGTTGGTGATGTGGAAAATTTGTTATTTTTTTATATTTTTATTTAATTATCTAATTTGAGTAAGTCAAATTATAAAACCTTTCATTTTCTTTATTTAATAATTAATAACCATATAATAAATTTATTTCATTAATAAAAAACTCTTTGTTTTCATTTTTTTCAATAATTAATAATGTAAATAATAAATTTTTTGTTTTAATAATAGAACATTATTTTTTTTTTCAATAATTAATAACCACACTACAAATTGATGTACATTTCATTATTTTATAATTTAATTATCCTCTTTTTTTTTCTAAATCTTAATTCCCTTTTGAGTTATATGTATATGAATACTACATCTACTAAATTTATCATATAAATTCTTATTTTCTTTTTTATGTTCAACATATTTTTAGATAGTGATACAAATTAATATCTTGAGCAAAAGACACATATGCTTACCAATTCATGAAGTTTCTTTCTTTTCTCATTCATGTAATTTTATAATTTGAGTAATTGTTTTGATTAATCAATATTTATGTTTATTGTTTTTAGTTTAGTTAAGATGGTAAGTTTATTGTTTTTAATTTGTCAGTGTAAAGTTCTTTTGTCATTTTTTAATTTATAAAAAGTTTTGGATTAGTAGTGTCACGACCCATTTTTAAAGGCCAGACCAGCACTAGAACTCAGGTAAGCTTAAGGCCCTAAGACCCGTAGTAAGCCTCAATCACTCAATTTAATCACATCTAATTGCAACATAGAAACTGTAAGCCCAAATTATTTTATATAGCATATCTTATGATTATATTATATCTGGCTCAAATACGGTATTTTAAATATTTCATAATTGAAGCCCAATTACATTACATAATATTTATCGGATGGGCTAACTGATTCAAACTTTCACATAATTAAATAACTAAATACCCACATAAATTTATCAGTTACGATCCTATAACTGCGGAGTTCAATATCATACAGAACAATTAGATTTTTTTGTAAACTCACAATTACGCTAATTACTGAAATTAAATATTTTATTTTCTAGCCCTGCAGTGAAGGAAACAGAGCTTTAAGTGAGATTTATGAGAGTCTACTTCCTGGAAAGTTAAACAAAACATGTGAGTTTTAAAAGGAATAATAATTATTGCACCCCACACGCATTCACACAAATGTGTAAATAATTAAATCTAGTCATCCGACTAGCTATATGATCACGCAGCAGTCACACAAATGGCATCACAATAGCACTCACAGATATTTACACCTTCACATAATCACATCACGTGGAAATTGGTCTGTGACGTCACCGAAACCCCGATGAGCCGTCCTTCCACATGGCTCATGCTCTCATTACGTGTGCACCAGAGAGCCGATCTTCCATACATGGCCGACCGGTTTAATCTTCACTTGACCAGCCCTCTCATTGTTTCCCATTCACTCTTTTCTTTTCCATACCAACAGGAGGCCACCCTGTGGTTTTCTATATCATCCATATCATTTCATCAGGTGCACACGGGGGCGCAGACTCCCTATACTTGGCCGACGGTTAAATTCCATGTTTTCATCATTTCCAGGACCGTCCTCACAAATCCATGGTGACCCATTTCATTTCAACTCTACACAGACAAAGCATAACAATGCCACAACACAAATAATCAAATATTGCAATTAAATGCAGGCACATCAAACAATTAAATATCGTGATGCAAGTGCACAATTAAACATTCAGCCTCCATTCCCGGCGTTTAATCTTTCACCTCTGACCCAGCCCCTCCCACTGTGCTTTCATTCACTCCTTTTCTCTTTCCTCACTGTACCAACACAGGAGGCGCTTGGTGGGTTCTTCGTTATATCATCCATTCATTCTCCACTCCAGGTGACACACGCGTGAGGCTGCAGGGACTCAGCCTCTCTACTTTGGCCGCCGCGCTAAATTTCCATGTTTTCCATCTCTATTTCTCCCAGGACCAGTCCTCACAAATCCATTGGTGGACCCATATTCAATTTTCAACTCTCACACAGACCCAAAGCATAACAAACTGCTCCACCAACACAATCAATCAAATATCTCTTCTCTAACGGCAACATTCCAAAACCAACTTTATATGCATATCGTGATGCACATGTGCACAATTAAACATTCAATTTCAATTACAATTAAATAAAAGTCAGTACCTGCTAATTAAACAATAATCAGGTCTTATAATAATTTGATCCTGGAAAATTAACACTCTAAACAATAACTACTAATTCAATAATAATCAGTAAATGAAACGGACTTCATTTCAACACACAACATACAACATTAGAATCTATTATAGACTTCACTTATTAATTTATACAACTTAACCTAGACTTCTATTCTGAAAATTACCGGCATAACTCCCCTAAAATTTTCGACCTACACCACAACTTTCCTCAACAACACCTCATCATACATCACTACGCAATCAATCCAAAAACTACATTCTCTTCCTGCCCATCAATCCATATTCATCAATCTCACTACACCCCACGAACTTCGGCCATTCTTTGTAATTCAAATCGAACTTCACCGTTTTGCTCCCACTCATCTCCCCCCATCATTTTGCTAAAGTTTTCTACTCCAATTCAAATTCACCAGTTTGATGTGTCTACAAGACTATAGTTACTAGTCTTTTCATCATCCACTATAACCAAGCTAATCAAATCGTAGTTAAAGGTGTAATAGCATTTAGCAGAGTAGTAATTAACAATATAATATAATAATTGATCCTTGGAAAATAAATAAATAATAAAATAATAATAAAGTAAATAAAGAACTTCATTTCAACACACACATACACATAGATCTATTAACTTAATTATTAATTATAACTAACCTAGATTCTATCGAAATTACGGCATAACCTCCCGTAAAATTTGACTAAACCACAATTCTCAAAACTCATTCATCACGCAATCAATCAAACTAAATTCTCATCCGCCATAATCATATTCATCAATCATACCCCAACTGCCATCTTTGTAATTCAATGTTCACCGTTTGCATTCCATCATTTGCTAAAGTTTTTACTCCAATTCAAATTCACCAGTGATGTTGTCTACAAGTATAGTTATCTATCTTTTCATCTATACCAAGTAATCAATCCTAGTTAAATTAAATTAGCAGTTATCTAAATAATTGACTAAGTCTTTTTACGGTCACGCTTTCTGCTATTCAAATATTTTAAGTTATTGTTATTTAATTATATCTACTTCAATATCCAACTAACCAACTTAAAAGTTAAAATATTCAAAATGACTTATATTTTTAATTTTCAGAATTAAACAACTCTATCTTTTGAAGTTTCCTAACAGGAATAGTATTCAATTAACTATTCTAGTCTCATATATGTGTTTTCACATGCAAAGAATTAAGTGGCTAAGCTAATTGTATAATCATTTTACCACACCACCAATCCAACATTTCAAGTCCTTTAATTAACTATTTCTTTGATTTTAGCTTAATCTACCAATAATTTAAATTTTGGAACATATACCAACAATGAGAACTAGGTCTTAGAGCGTGCCATTCGAAAATCGGACTACGATTCTACGATCCGCCCGTAGAGGAGATGTTTCTGCCTCTTGGGACCTTGCCGGAGTTGTTGTTAAAATGTAAAATGACTATTAAAGATATAATTACTCTTTTATACATCACGAATAATGTTTATATTTTAAGACTGGATTGGGAGAGTCGCCCCATAATGGACTTTTACAAAATCCGAATCTAGATTAGTCGACTGTGCCGGATACTGGGTGTTTAAAAAAATATATTTTTCATTTTAAAATGGATATATTATTTTTCATTTTAATGTATTTATATAAATAAAAAAACTAATTAAATTTTTAAAAATAAAAACTATTATTTTTAAATAATTATAAAAAAATAAATCATAAGAAATATTAATTCGAAAATTTTATTAATAGTTAGTTTTACGAGCTTAATGAAATATAAACAAAATAATATTCAGATAAGCTAGCTGTTAATACGAAAAGAGTCCAAAATATTAGCTGTTGAGTAGGCATAAACTATAAGTTGTATAAATGAACCGAGGGGAAGTCCTTTTATTATTAAAATTCTTATAAATATAAAAATCGATATAAAAAATCAATTTTTCATAAATTATACATCATAAACAATTCAAAGTGCAACTTGAAAATTGTTACTTTTTCAAATTTCCGTTGTAGTCGGTAGAATGCAGTTAGCCAGTTACTTTACTTTTTCTTATTTAATCAATTGTGACTGGTGCCATTATTTGCTCGATTTTGAAAAAATTATAAATTTAAAAAACCCACGTGGAATAATGGGTCACTCTTAAGAGGTAGGTTCTCCGTGCATAAAGTCTGAAAAGAAAATTCCAACTTAACAGAGGACTTGAGTTCTAAAACCAGCAATGAGATTTTAAAAATAGTTAAGCATTCAGCAGCCTTCACCAAACCAAACCAGCTGCTCAGGGAACTGAAAAGAGACCATGAGTTCATAGTCCTCGTGTTTTGTGCGCAGCAGAATTATATTATAGAGGGCATTTATCAGCTTCATCTACTATCATTCACAATTTTATTATATGGGCAATCAATGCACATGCCTGACAACCCAAGATCATCCCTTTTTACAGTAAATACTGGACCAGGGTTCGCTCAACAAGTAGCTTTGCTCTCCTTGGATTTGATTTCAACAGAGGAAAGATTTATCTATCCTCCGTCAGCCGTAAATTTAACGACTGTGATTAGTACAATAAAAATAAGAATATTTTTTTATTGAGAAAATAGAAAAAAAAAATTTAAAAGACATTTTTTTATGATAATCAACCACTAGCAGTGCTAAATGCATTCTTAAATTCAACAGTAAATAGCAAAAATTCTGATAATCAACCACTACTCGATCCTTCACAAACTCTAGAGCTGGCTTTCATCATTGCCGCCTTGGAAAGAAAAGGATTATTCACAACCTCCGTTGCTTCTGTAAGCCTGTAGAATGCATTTGGATTTTGTAGGCTCCCAATACGTTTTTGTTTATATTTTCATTTTTTTTTTTTTTAAAGTTTTTGTTGATAAAGAGCAGGCGATTTGCCTCGCAGACAAGGGTGAAAATTGGTTCTGAGAAATTCAAACCACATACCAACAGAATTCCAAATAATTGATCTGAAATGACTCGGGTCTTTTAAAAAAGATACGAGTATTTGATACTTGTAAATAGGTTTTTCCGCGGATAGTGCTTCCTACTTCTAGACTTGACGTGATGCGAACAGACTAGGTTTAGCTCAACGGGCTTGGCATTTAAAATTTTTCTCGTTTTAGTAGGTGTCATGATGCACAATAAGAAAAATTATATATATAAAATATGAAGATATATATATAATCTGATGATTATAACAATTACATATGATTTTATTAATAATAACAGGTTAAAGCACACCAAAATATAACCTAATGGTAGATACATATATAACCTAATAATAAGCTCATATTAGAATCCCTCCCTCAATATTAAAAAATAATTGCGGGTTAGAATTGAAGAATAAGAAAAATCATTCCTTAGGAAGTTAGGATATCCAAATGTCAACTCAAATAATAACAATAAAAGAAAGGGAAAAATAAGAAATACATTTTGTATTCTCTTACTTTTATTTCCTATCATATGATCGAGTCCTTTCGTCCTAAATGACCCCAGTTGGCCGTTTAGTCAATGTAACAAGACCTAATTAACCTTATACTAAAAAGGACACAAAGCTAAGAAAACGTTACAAGCTAACCATCAAACATTACATTGGATAATTTGTTGAATCTATACAAACAAAAGCAAAGGAAAATATCAAGCTTCTGATCCTCATAATCTTACATAATACAACTGCGTTATACTTATTGAATCTGCCTAATGACATATCGCATGAGAATAGAAGCGAACAACGAGAAATACAATGACAGATGCATCAAATAGAATCTGCGAAGAAAAAGGAAATCAGCTCAGCTTGTATTTTCATATCTTATATTCAAAAGCAATCAAACATGTAATTATTCATGTAAAAACATGCACTTCATATCTACCTTCAGTACTCATTTATGATACTTATTCCTAATCATATTTTAACTCCAAACAATGAAAAATTAAAACAAAGGCAATGCATAGATCAAGATGGTATCATAGAAAAATTCTTACAATGTTAGGTTATTTAAGAAAATTCTTGGACTAGGATTATTTCCATTCTCATTCCAAATCCAAGCTGAAACAAACAAGTTCTTAAAGTTGCACATATTGCAAACCTTCTGAGTTAATTATCCAATTTCAGTTTCCAAAAATTGTATATTGAAGAAGAAGAAGAAGGTTTCTTAAGCAGAGGCTTGGATGGAATAGTCACACATCAACCAATCAAGATTGAGATCAGTACTATAGCTCCCCTGGTTAAGGCTTCACCAAAAGCTATCAAACTTTAAAAGATAAAATTTCAGCCGGAAGTTGAACTAAGTTTCAACAATCAATACAGAAAAGAATGGGGCAACAACGTAACATTTTCCCCAAAACTTGGTAAGTAGATATCCAACTCGAATAAAATTACCAACCTTCAATTACATATTGAACTTCATCATACCTTAATTAAACTTCAATTTCGAGCATTCATACTTTCTAAGGATTATGTAAATTCATAGACAAGACTGATACGGTAAAATGTAGTGTCTAAAGTTTATAAAGATATACTTTTATGTAAATTTTAGTTTCCCTGTCTTAATCATGCAAATCTCCTACTTGCATTGAGTCTACGTTGCAAGATTCTGGTAAATTTTCTGTTAGATACAAATAAACCCAACTGATAACTCTGAAGATAGGCAAGCAGATTGAAGGTTTTTAAAGAGCAACAACGATAAAAGGAACCAAAGCACCCAAAGTTGCGACATCCCGACCCGCGATCCTAAGAGGGCGGGTAGAGCGAAGCTCCTGGCTAGCTTCTAGGATGGCAGGCTAGCTAGGGCAGTGGAATGCAGGAATGAATCGAATCAGAAAAGGAAAAACTAATAATTAGAGGCGCTTTTGTGGAATGGCCGGAGAGTTGGAAGAACCCCGGGTTAAGCGTGCTCGCTTAACAGAAATACTAGGATAGGGTGGTGGCAAGTTTCTCATTTCACCTGCGGGGACAAAACCACCGTGCGGGTTTTGCCAATCTTGTACGGGAATTTGGCTTGATCTAAGGCGGACAATTCCTCTCATTGTTAAAGTCGGCGTGACAAAAGTAATGGAAAAGCATCAGCAGAGTAAGAATTGTATTTTCTTTTAACTACTCTTTGGAAGTGCTAACAGCTTAAATAGACAAATTAAAAATTAAACAATTGCCACATCCAATAATTACAAATTAAAAATTAAAAACAGCTTACGCATAATAATTAAAATAAAATAGAATCATTTAATAAATCGGTCAATCAATAGTTCCTTTTTCTTTTAATTAAGAAATGGATCAATTCGCATCGCTTTCAATGCAACAGTAAATTGGGAGGATTCAAATTTTGATAAAAGCCTAACCTTTCATGAAGAAGAGTGCTTCCCTTCACAGTCAGGGCTCTCGTCGAAGTTCTTCGATGGATATTTAGCGGTAACCATCCCTACTTCAAACACCAAATCCTCCCCACTAGACCTAATTCCCGTTATGGACCACCACTTAAAGAAAGCCCGAACTCGAATCCCATCCAGCTCCGCGATCCGACCCTGAACAATCTTGCCGGACACCGTCTTCGAATACGTAGCCAAGTAGTTGTCAGGAGGTAGGGTGATTTTACACGAGCCACCGAAATCCACGAAGAACTGACCGGATATCGGGTTCAGAGTGTAGTTACGGACGGAGGCAGGGAGAAGGCCGATTGGAAAGCCGTAGTTTGTAAGCTCAACATGGGCGGCGGACGGTGGAATTGGATTCGGGTTTACGGCGGTTGTACGTGGAGAAGAGACAGCTATCAGAAGGAAGAGAGAGAAAAGCGAGAAAAGTTTCGTCATTGCGGTGTCGTTTTTTACTGCGATAAGTCTGGGTCCTGGATTTTGAAAGACTTAACTAAAGTCTGTTGCCGTTATCTGTAGTCTACAAGAAGAAGATGAAAAGAGATGATACTTGAACACGTGGACGTGGAAAACCATGCGCAAAAACATCCATAGGATTTCCAATATCTAGATCTTTTTCCCTGAAATTTTATTTGGGCCGCAATGTAAAATCATAAATTTTAAATGGGCTTATTAAGCCCTTATGTTTTTTTGAGAAAAGCCCATATGTTTTATATCAAAATGGAAAGTTTCATCTGACATTATCATAAAGTTTTTCTTTTTTCTTTTTTTTTTTCTTTTTCCTCAACAAAAACTGGTTCAAACTAAACTAAAAACGAGCTTAAACCTGCTCCTTAAGCTCGTTTAATAAATAAATCCAACTTGATTTTGAAATGGGATATGTAAATTGGTTTGTAAGTTAATTTAATAATAGAAAAATTATGATTTTGTCCCTATAAAGTATTAAAATTAATTTGCATATCCTTCTATTTTGGAAAATACATGTATATCCATAAATTTCGCTTTCGTTGGAATATCCTATCCTTCCGTCTTAAGGAAAAGGCAAAAGTACCTAGGAGGATGCTTTCCTTCAAACAAAACGGGTAACGGGTACCCAACTCCTAAACCCCAATATGACATATATTGAAATTACTATCCAAATATGTTCCAATCCCGTTTAGACACTATCAAAATCGGGCCGGGTCGGGTTAAATTACCATCCCTAGTTGCAACGCCACTCCAGCAATTAATTTTTTCAAAATACAAGAATATGTGAGTTAATTTTGATATTTACGTGGATAAAATCATAATTTTGTTTTTTATCTCTCGTTTTGACTAACCTTTTTGCATTGATTTAACATAGAAAAGTGGAAAAATTGGATGGAAGGATAAGATGGTCAAAGGGAACCAAAATTTAGAGATATATAATGTATTTTCTACAATACAAAAATATGCAAATTAATTTGAATATTTTATAAGGATAAAATCGTAATTTTCCTTTGATAACAGTAAGGAACCTCGCGCTCAAGTTTAACTTTTAAAACTTGAATATATAATTAACAGTTTGCCCTACTATTGATACTGATATATCTCTAGACCTGAAAAATATATTCCAATTTAAGTTCTTCTTCAATTTTATTTTAAAGAAAAGGATTTAAGCAACCCAACCATGCTCTGACTTGTGAATGGTTGTTTATGGAATGATAATTGATACTGTCATAATAATAATAGACAACACATATATATAAGAATACACATGGAAATTTCTTTTTCTCAAACTTTTTTTTTTTTTTTAAATTTCAGCTTTGTACTAAGCATAAACAAATCAAGTACTATGGCTGATTTAAGTCAAGAAAAATATAGCAATAGCCTTGAGCATTGCACCCATTAATATATATTTTCCATTTTGGGAAATGGAAACCCAGAGAAAATACATAAAATGGAAGTAAGTATCACAATATACTATTCTGGTAGGGTGGCTAGCCAGCAACAAACTTAGAATCTGGTGCCAAAAAATTACACCAGACAATAATATAATATATAGTAACAGATTTAGAAACTTGGCATATTACAAATAAAAAGCTTATACAATTAATAAGTGAGGAGAAAGATAATATATTATTATATATATGCACCCATTATATATATTTTCCATTTTGGGAAATGGAAACCCAGAGAAATACATTAAAATGGAAGTAAGTATTCACAATTACTATTTCTGGTAGGGTGGCTAGCCCGCGCCAACAAACTTAAATCTTGGCTGCCAAAAACATTACACAGACAATAATATTAATATATAGTAAACAGATTACGAAACTTGGCATAATTAATCAAATAAAAAAGCTATATACAATTATAAGTTGAGGACGAAAATTTAATTATTATTATAAATATATATATATATAATAATTGCACGTTATGTATTTTTTGATGAATCATTTAATTGCTGAATTTGAAGAACCTATATTATTATATATATATATATATATATAATGCAGTATGTATTTTGATGAATCATAATTGCTGAATTTGAGAACTCCAAAGCTCAGCATATTTGACCTTGGAGACGCTCTCTAGCACTTCAAAAGGAATTACGTCTCCAATAAGAACTACCATTTTGCTTTCCAGATCTATTTTGTAAGAAGTCACTCCTGTTTAATTATTTTTATTGTCAGAGAAGAAGGTTAAATATAATATGATATAATGATTTTAATAACTAATAATTGAAGTAAAATTATATATTAATATAATATAATTTCATGTACCTTCCAACTTTGAAACATGCTTCTCAACCTTCCTTGCACAGCCATGGCAGTGCATAGACACCCTCAGCACCACCATCTACAAGAAGCATTCGAAAAGGTTATTAATGAAATAAACTTTCAATACTTAAAATAATCTCTTAGCACTATAAATTTGCAATTTCAAACTCTAATTAACTAAAGAAACATACGTATATAACATACAGACACACATATATATCGAAAGTTCAATAAATATACAATTCATAACGTAGAAAATGAGAGGTTGAAATCTTGAAAATTAACCATTTTCTATATCAAGAAAGAAAAAAGTTTTTGAGAGAGAGAGAAAGCATACCTTAGGCTTCAATTGAAAGGCCAAAGTTTGGTTACCAGAAACAACATCTTTCAATCTGAGAACTTGGGATTTGTTATCATTTTCTATCAAAGGTTTTTTCTCAAACCCAGTATCAAAACTGTCAAAGGAACTGATACAGAAACAAGAATTGGATGAATTCAGACAAAGGCAGTCCAATACTTTGCCAAACCTTAGCTTACCCATCTCTTTCCAAATATAAGAACAAATCTAACAGAGAATATAATGTGAAGAAAAAAGAACCAATCTTGGTCAAAATTAATTTTATTGGGAAAGCCAAAAGCTGATATGAGAAAGGAAGAAAAGAAAGATATGAAGAAGAAAAGGTACTCAATGACCAAAAAATGGATCTACAAACCTAAGTATTAATAACTCCAACTAGATTTTGTCATGTGAAGAACAAGAAAAGATAGGTATCATTCTAAATTTTCTGAAAAGGGTTGAAGAGAAGGGATTTGTTCATGTGAGAACGTAATTAAATTTGCAATGGATCTTTTGATGGATTGAATAACTAAAAGTGAAGAGTGGAGTTTTCGTCATGTGACCTTCCCGGTAGTGAAAGAAACACAACATGTGCTAAAAGCAACGATACATTATTTCATTTCATATGCACAAGTGGTGAAAAGAAATAAGAAAATTAAGAAAGTTAATTAGAATATCTCATATTAGTTTGGAATTAAAAAAATATATATAAATAATATATAAGTGTTGAATCATCAAAATGATTAGTTTAAGAAAAAAAATTATTAATCAATAATATAAAAATATCTAAGAATAAATAAATACATGTAACACTTTATATTTAGTTAAAGCATCTCTCAACATAAACAACTTCGGATTTCAAACTCTTTGACTTAATTTATCTGAAAGCATAGTACAATTTGCTGATCTAACTATCTGTTAACTATTAATATTGTTTAGTTACTTTAATAATGATTAGACTTAATCATAAGTCTAAATCTAATTTTATAGTTCATCCATTTAATTGTATGGTTTGCTTCATTCTTAATTCAAAATATAAATTTAAATAAAAAAAAATTGAACATAAACGACAAGCGTCACCGTCCTCCAATTGGAATCGTTGCAATATCAAACTTCATTACATATGTAATGACGGTAGTAAAAAAATTTATAAATTATATGTGTCTAGATAAGCATCTTCATTTTGCTTGCCCATAAGCATATTAGGTCAAAATAAATATTTAATCAATTAACAACAGAACATTACCTACTACCAAACAAAGTTGGTGCTTTTTTATAAAAAAAAAAAAAAAAAAAAAAAAAAAAAAAAAAAAAAACATTAACCCTTACTCACCAAACAAGTTTGGATGCTTTTGGTATAAAAAAAAAAAAAAAAAAAAAAAAAAAAAAAAAAAAAAAAAAGAATTTCTAAAAAAAAAAAAAAAAAAAAAAAAAAAAAAAAAAAAAAGAATTTTCATATAATTTTGCCAATGAATGGGAAAGTTAATATAAAACAAAATTGAAAGAGGAGATTATTGTAATTAATAAAATTTGAATCTCTATTTTTATTATTTTTTTATTTTTTACAAATTACCTTCTAGACAGATAGAAATGCAGGTATATTGCAGGGCCGTTACGAGAGAGTAGAATAAGAATGTAGACTGGCCTTTTCAGATAAGCTATGCTTATGCATATTAATTAATTATTAAATGAAAGCAGTAGTAGACCGATATTATGTAATTAAAAAAACTGTTTAGAATTGAAAGTGCTGACAACTGTCTTTGCCTCCAATAAAAGAGTAGAAACGAGACAAACAGGCAATGAATTATTGGAGCCCATGAGCTCAGAAGCAGTAGTAGAGTATTGAATTATTGGAATACATAATTTTTTTTTTTAAAATTAATAGCTCTATTTTTCTCAACAGGTTGGTCCATGTGATGATGATGCTTCTTTTTAATGGAAAATCAGAAAGGAGACAAGCTAATAATAATAATAATAAGTTCACAATACATGTATATACACACACATTAAAAACAGTATTCAAAAAAGAAAAAATTCCTGATATATATATTAGTATTATATATATATAATATATAGTACTTACCTATATTCCATTACAACCACTTTCTTACGATCTATTAGTCCAATGTATAATATATCCATACAACCACTTTCTTACGATCTATTAGTACCAAATGTATAATATGGTATTTAAATTCATTTTTCTTCGTAAATTTTTTCTTCATATATATATATATATATATACACTTTTGATCACATGACCTTAATTTGAAATAAATCATAATATTTTTTTTAAGAGTGAAATAAATTATAATATAATGGAATTGGATTATAAGAATTTCATGAGTGGATGTGGGAAGCATCTTAGTAGAGCATGAAAAATCCAGCGAAAATTGAGAAAGCATGTTTTCTATGTTTTTGGATGAGTCTGTCTCAGATTGTGGTTTGCGATGGCTGCTTTCACCAACTGTACTGCACCATCTTGTAGCATTATATATTGATAATTGTCATGTGAGCTAATTTTTCATATCTCAGATTAAATTCATCTCTTTAATTTAATTAAATAGTAAATACAGATCATTCATATCAAAAGTTATACATATAGAAATTCTTTTGTAATTTGACTCATGAATATATATCAACCATTGATTTTTGTTTTAATTTTTTTTTTTTTTTAATATTGGAGAGAGTTTTGTAGTACTTTTTCGGATCTTTGAGTTATAATAGTTATTTTCTTTTTCAGCTGCAGATTGATTAAAAGGATATTTGTTAATAATATTTTTTTCAAAAGCTGAAAATTGAAAGAGTAATTTTCTTTTTTTTATAAATTTGACTCCAATTGACATGGTCCAAATTTAAAATGACTTTCTATTTTCAATAAAACTTCGACTATAATTTAAATATTGACAAAGTCTTTAAGACCTTTATGAATATGAAATTAATATGTTTTATAATTTATGATTGCCTCTTTTTATAAATATTTTTAACAAATTGAACTTTTTTTTATTTTACAAGAGTTGCTATTCAATTTAAGTGTGATTAACCATTAATTATTAATAATATTAAAATTATTTTTAGAACTCATGAATTTACAAATATGATAGTGAATCAAAATCTATTTGTCTAGTATGCCAAAGGCCACTTTCCTCCTCATTGATTAAAAAAAATTGGTCATTTTCCAGTCTACAAAGGAACTATAGTCAGTGGGAGAAAGGAATTTAATAAAGGCAACAATCACAATCCTATAAGCTATAACGATTGGCTATGCACACATCATATGTATTTCAACTACTGTTGTGGTAGCACCACCTCCTAATCTTTTTGTGCTTTAGTTTCCACTATGACATTCCAAAATTCTCTCTACTTGCTTAGAATTCGCTTTGATTGATTAAAGAAAATGTAAACAATATTTTTTTTTTAAAAAAAAAGAAGATTTGAAGTCATTGCATGCAGCCAGAGAAGGAAATTAAATGGATAGGAATGGATGAAATAATAATGTGACCTGTCTCTTTGTTTTATGCTATATATAGCAAACACAAAAATTTTAAATGAGAGATAAAATAGACAGGAGGGAGAAACATATTCATATTAGCATTAAACAAGAATGATACTATTTCATGTACTACTAAATTTTTTGCTTGTGTAGAGCAAGAGGAAGCTCTAATATTTAACTAAATACTCTAACAATTGTCAAAAACTTAAAGATTTATGGACAATATATGTAAAGTATTAACTTTAAAATTTTAAAAAAAAAAGTATTCCTTTGTACAGTAAACATAAGAAACACTTTCTAATTTTTTTAACTTTGTATTTAATGGTTAATCCATCATTTTTCTTTTATTCAAATATTTATAAGATTCTTCAATTAATTTCTAGCATTATAATAAAGGGTTAGTTTTTCATCTCTTCAATAAAAATAACAGGCAAAATTAAAAACGGTTATTAAACCGATTTTCATTGCCTATCTCAATTTTTAATTTTTAACTTTCTTTAAACTTTTTTTTTTTAATCGCGGTTTTATTTTTATTTTTTAAAATTTTGCGGTAATGTCAGTCACACTATTCATCTAAGAAGGGGGGAAATCCCAATGCCACTGTTTGTTGGGGGGAAAACAAAATTATCATATCAAAAAATGGGGCGCCACTTATGGATGAGAGAGGTTACTTAATTCCATAATAAATAGATACTGGCTATATTTTTATTTATAATTCTCCGATGGTGATGACATTACAGTCAAATAATTTTCTGAGTTGTTCGTTCATTTAACAAGATTTTCCTAATATTTCTGAACTGACAAAAACCAAGCCTGCAAGCAATTTCGGGGGGAAAAAATGGGGTTACCATGCATGAACCTCTGCATCGTCAGAGCCTCAGAGGTAAAGAAATGACAATGCTTCCTGTATGTTATGTTATTATGCAATTGCGAGAACCATTCTTAAGGGTTGGGCCACCGACAATTTGCAGAAAAGCAGCAAGTTCAAAACTTGTCACAGAAATTGACACTTACTGATCAGTTAAGTATGTGTGTGTACAATTTTTTTTTCATCACAGGGTTCAGGATTTACACCCCCTATTATTGAGTATATTTGCTTCTAGCAACTGCTAGTGCCACTAGCGAAGCTCAAAAATGTTTTTCTAAAATCACTTACTATATCGCTCTGCCCACACCATTTTAAAACTGCGACATGAGTTGTAGGTAGTGATGCATCCCTGCATTAACGAAACAACAGAAAAATTAGCTAACGAATGGGGCTGAATGAAGAAACGTTATTTGCCCATACTGTAGTTTAACAAAAAAGTTCATGTAAAGCATCATTAACAAAATAATTCAATAATTAGAAAAGACATTATTCATGGTGAAAAAATTGTTTTTAGTCTGTACAAAGAGTAAGGAAGACATCAGAAAGTAGATAATTAAGTGAATTTCCAGTAGAAGAACAATGCAAAACTACAAATGTCAGAAGCATGAATTACCAACCTGTTTGTTAACAAATGACATCATCCATTCACTTTTTAAAATTCATCTTTGAGTATCTGCATATTAGAAAAAGACTTGAGACACTGGCGCAGAACGTGCGTCTGCAGACACAGGCAGATGGGTTGACTTACCTCTGAGGCTTCATCTTTTGCGACCCATCAGTATCATCCAGAACTTCTGCATTTGAGAACTTCTATTATCATAAATAGCAGGCAGCATTTGAAAACTTCCATTATCATAAATAGCAAAAAACCAGTTTATTCGAGATCCCTAGTTTCGCAGCGAAACAAAAATATCATAATACTAACCAGTTTCATCTTGAGATTTGTTTCCCTGGCTGAGTCTGCTTGCACTGGCTCCAGCACTGCAGAAGAAAGCCAACAACTGTTTTTATTTCAAATATAATCAAGCAGTTAAATATGGTTCATTAAGCATTTCGTAGTTTAGCAAGAGAGTGAATGGCACTTAAAATGGAATTACAGGGGAGAGGAAGGCAAGAGCAGAGACAAGGATTATCTACTGAAATCAAGGTAGACAATTAAGAAAATCTCAATAGTGAAAGGGTGTTCCCAATGCACAAGGCTTTGCAAGGGTCGGGAAAGGATGTTTTGCAGAGAAGTTTCAACGACTGGAACACACCAATTCTACCATTGCTAGCCCTTGGAATGATCAAAGATGAAAATATTTAAATATCATTTGCATTTCCCAACAAAGGAGAATAAATCATGCAATTATGTTACAGGACTAAAAACATGCTGTTGTTAACAGCACACAACGCAAAAGAAGTAACAAGTGCAGTTCTATTACAAATTCGCATAAAATAGCCAATGCAGAGAAACCAGGACACTTATTTCCAAGGATATCTAAAAGATTTTTGTGTTTGACAAACAACAAAAACATTGATTTTTAAACGACAGTTCCATGGCCATCTTTCATATTTCAGATCCACTCCACATGCTTCTTCAGACTAAAATGAGAAAGCAGAATTTTTCTTGCTCATTCATTCGTGTAAGGTAACGAGATAAATCTAAAATTGCTATAGGAGTACAAGTCTGCTAGTGATTTGTCAAAGAATAAACGAATAAATATCCAATTAGAACTAAACCTGGGCAATTTTTCCTTTTAACAAATTCTAAATTCTCAGATACACTGGTTTGCACCTTCCGTTCATATTCATGAGGGATACATCTATAAATATGGAAGGAGGGTCCTGTATGAATGTCAAGGAAGGAAGCACTATTTTCTAGTGTATCCAACGTATTGAACCATATTATGTTTATTTCAAGTTCTCAAACCTCAACAATAACCTTTAACTTCACAGCAAGAATGATTTTTTAGATAGGCAGGCCATAACTCCTTTCTAATACCTGTTTCCATTCCAAAATTTAATTAATGGTCGACTTATTTTATTCTCACCTATTTTTCCTTGCATGAACATTAAGACCAGTGTTCAAGATATTCCTATGGGTCAATTTAAACACTCCTTTTTTTGGACTTTGGGAGTGCAATGTTTCTGTGTCAAAGAGCTACAAGAGAATTTTCCTTATTATGTTAATATCAGAATGCCAATCCACCGAAATTAACAAGTACTTTCAGCGGCAGCAAATAACAAGCACTTACAGTGAAGAATACTCACAGTCTGGATATCTTGCAAAAGGACCATCTCAAACGGTGATTCTAGTATATTTTTACTTCTAGTCAGGACAAACATGAATTTGATTCAATGGTAGGGGAGCTAAGACTTTAAATCTGAAAAAAAAAATCCCAAGGAAATCTTCCTTTTATTAGCAAGGACATGACCCAATAGCCCAAGACATTATTTCCTGATAAATCATTCTATTGTTAGTCTTACTCCAATTGTCTTTGTTAAGATAGCTTAGGCAAGGGCCTACATTTGATTGAGATGCTAAACTTAGTGACCATACAAGGGGTAGCAATGCAACTTTAAGGGAGGAAAGAAACTACATAAAAATACTTTGATTTAATAATAAGATAGCATACCGAGTCATCTCAGAATTTCCAAGACCAACTTGGGGTTGAATCATATATCTAGTAACAGCCCTGTCATCGACATGATCACTAAGATGACCAAGATGCTGGTTTCCAAACTGCATAGCTGCACATCCAAACATTTCAAAATAAAAAAGGTGAATGAAGATTAGTGTTAACTATTATGTAAACCACAACTCAATATCACTAAAATAAGCAAGGAGACCTACATTTTAATTACCATAGAAAATTAAGAATTAATATATCACAAATTAAGAAGAACGCACAATAATTGCAATCATTGTGGCTGATAGCACAAGCATAAAGTTTAGGGTTCTATTCAAAACAGAACAAGGCAAAAGAAGTAGATATACAAGGCAAAAATGGTGCAATTGTGGTAAAGTTCTGATGGACACAAGTTTCGCCACATTGGCCACCTCTTAGCCAACCTTGAGCAATGCCAATTTCTGATTTACTTCATCTAGCAAGAGATTTCACCTGTCCAAGATCTAATCCAATTGGTATTGGAGCTTTAAATGAACCCTGAGATTCAATACCTGAATGTGAGGTCAACTGCTGAGTGTAAGCTTGTAAAGGACAGCAACATCTGCTTCCAAGAGGTGTTTGTTGAACAACATGGTTATGCCTATCAGCTGCATTAGAAGATGTAGGTGAATGATGGATCATCAGTGGGTGAAGAGGACAATCCCTTGCCTGACTCCTCAGCTGGGAAGAATCAGGATATGTGGTTACTGAAGACTGCAAAGGCAGAACAGTATGATGATGTTCAACAACTGGAAATATGGACTCCTGAGCAGAAAGCCTGTTCCTCTCAAAATAATCATCTACATTGTTCCCCTGCATATATGCTTTGTAATGTGGTATACATGCATCATAACCTGGAAGACTAGGCTGTACATTCCTTTTATTTGCCACAGAGATGTCGGGTTTGGAAGAAGTTGCATGATAATGCTTCTTCTTAGAAGCAAGTGAATCAGAGTCTGCCTGTGAAGTGTCTGACCACGTTCTTGCTGAATCAGCATTTGATTTTATACCAGGGGACTTCCTCAATCTGAAAATTTTGAGGAAAATAAATATAAATCTAACGGGCAATTATGAAAAGGCAATGTAAACAGGAAATGTCTCATAATTGCAACTTACTCCATATTTCCAGGTGGATCTACATCATTGCTGCTGTTAAGAGGCTTATATTTCACATGCCCTCCCCCTCGCACAATTCTTGATGAAGGGCCTTGATTGTTATTGTTATCATTGGGTATAAATCGGTTGGCTTTAACATCACGACCTCTGCTTTTATTGTTATAGTATCCTTGATGATGGCTATCAGAAAAATTCTGTACCTGAAAATATATTCAGAGAATGTGCATACTAATATCTCCACAAATAACTTTACATTTAAGCCATAAGAGATGCAGCAATCTAATATTTCTTCCCACCACCATATCAAAAGTTCAGAAATCAGAAACAGTATTCAGGAAATAGACGGAACTTTGGCGTAGGCATTAAACTTTTTATTTTCCGAGTCCTTCCGCATCATCTCTTCAAACTTATCATGTGGCCATTTCTTTTCATCTTTGAGGTCCCGAAAGTTCTTCCTGCCCAAATTCATCCTGAATGCACATAAATCTGGTTGAGCACATAAACAGAAAAGAAACTCAAAGAAAAAGTTGAAATAATGAACAAGTGGAAATAAAATTAGGCATTGAAATTGTTGAAAAATGGATATCATTGGATATGAAAAATATCGAACACTGGAAAAAAAGATCTAAAGGAATGTAAAAAACAAATTTACACTAAAAAATGAACACCCACAACATTCAACCTACTTGACATTCATTCCGGTGACACTCAAGTTTGTAAGATCTAGGCAGGGTGATTAAGATTGCTTAAAATATTGAGCAAAAAATAAAAGAAAAAAAATCCACACTTTTGTAGAAGTTATATTAGATGAGCAAAATCACAGTATCAAATTTGGTCCTTCACTTCCAAGGGACTAAAATGTACTGTGCTCTTACAGATGCTTGTGTCACTGGTACTTGTTTGAATTCAGGATATGCAGAACTCATCACAGTTCAACATGTTAACGTTAAAAATACAATAGCACCGCCAAAATACATGCTCATAAAAGTCACGCTATCTAGAAATAATCTGGTAATGTTTGAGACTTCTTACATTTAGAGGATCAAACAAACAAGGCACGAACGAATTCAATTAGGAATATTCAAGACAAATGGAGTTTAAGTCTCATTGCCATTTGATAGTATAAAATGTCACTTATTCTGGTCCTAATAAGATTTCAACTACTACAGATATCAATACACAGAGAAATACTAAATTTCATATAGAGAATTTGGAAATATAGATCTGTAAATGTAACTGACCTAGCAATACCTTAAAAAGACTCCATGCTGAATGAGGAAGTATAATAACAGCACTATAAGGAACATAATAAGGTGCTAAACCTCCAATCATAGCCAGCATAACTGGCAGCATGAAAAAAGGATTGCATATCAGATAGAATACGTATGTGCATGACAAAAATTATAGCTGAAACTCATATTAAATTTGATCAATCTTCATATTGTCATTCAGGTTTAACTTGGGGATCTAATTTCAAACAATAAAAAGGTATACCTCTATAATAAGATTTTGAAAATGACATATATAACATTTTGTTAAAAAAAAAAAAAAAAAAAAAAATATCAAACAATCAAAAGGTACTACTCTATAATAAGATTTTGTTGAAACATGACTATTAACATTATTGTTAAAAAAAAAAAAAAACAAAGAATTAATTGGTCTGCATTATGAAGGAGGAGAAGCAACACTTGAACATTTATCTTTTCTTAAAAAAAAAAAAAAAAAAAAAGAAATAATTGTCTGCATTATGAAGCAGAGAAAGCAAAACTTGAACATTTTCTTTTCAAACATAGCTTAGATAGGCAGGCCATACCATCCTTTCTAATACCTGTTTCCATTCCAAAATTGAATTAATGGTTGACTTATTTTATTTACACCTATTTCTCCTTGCATGAACATTATAACTTGTGATCAAGATATCCTATGGGTCAATTTCACCACTCCTCTGTTTGGACTTCAGGGGTGCAATGTTTCAGTGTCAAGGAGCTACAAGAGAATTTCCCTTAGTATGTTAACATCAGAATGCCAATTCAGCAAACAACAAGCACTTACAGTGAAGAATACTTACGGTCTAGGCAGCTTGCAAAAGGACCATCTCAAACAGTGATTCTAGTATATTTTTACTTATTAATCAGGACAAACATGAATTTGATTCAAAGGTAGGGGAGCTAAGACTTTAAATCTGAAAAAAAAAATCCAAGGAAATCTTCCTTTTATTAGCACGGACATTATTTCCTGATAAATCATTCTATTGTTAGTCTTAATAAATTGTCTTTGGTAAGACAGCTTAGCCAAGGGCCTATGTTTGATTGAGATGCTAAACTTAGTGACCATCCAAGGGGCAGAAATGCAACTTAAGTGAGGAAACTCACAAAAATACTTTGATTTAATAATAAGATAGCATACCGAGTCATCTCAGAATTTCCAAGACCAGCTTGGGGTTGAATCATAGATCTACCAACAGCCCTGTCATCAACATGATCACTAAGATGACCAAGATGCTGGTCTCCAAACTGCATAGCTGCACATCCAAACAAAATAAAAAAAGGTGAATGAAGATATGTGTTAATTATTATGAAGCCACAACTCAATATCACTAAAATAAGCAAGGAGACCTACATTTTAATTACCATAGAAAATTAAGAATTAACATATTACAAATTAAGAAGAACGCACAATAACTGCAATCATTGTGGCTGATAGCACAAGCATAAAGTTTAGGATTCTATTCAAAAAAGAACAAGGCAAAAGAAGTAGATATACAAGGCAAACATGGTGCAATTGTGGTAAAGTTCTGATGGACACAAGTTTCGCCACATTGGCCACCTCTTAGCCAACCTTGAGCAATGTCAATTTCTGATTTACTTCATCTAGCAAGAGATTTCACCAGTCCAAGATCTAATTCAATTGATATTGGAGCTTTAAATGAAGCTTGAGATCCAATACCTGAATGTGAGGTCAACTGCTGAGTGTAAGCTTGTAAAGGACAGCAACATCTGCTTCCAAGAGGTGTTTGTTGAACAACATGGTTATCAACTGCATTAGAAGATGTGGGTGAATGATGGATCATCAGTGGGTGAAGAGGACAATCCCTTGCCTGACTCCTCAGCTGGGAAGAATCAGGATATGTGGTTACTGAAGGCTGCAAAGGCAGACCGGTATAACGATGTTCAACAACTGGAAATATGGACTCCTGAGCAGAAAGCCTGTTCCTCTCAAAATAATCATCTACACTGTTCCCCTGCATATATTCTTTGTAATGTGGCATACATGCATCATAACCTAGAAAACGAGGTTGTACATTCCTTTTATTTGCCACAGAGATGTCGGGTTTGGAAGAAGTTGCATGATGATGCTTCTTCTTAGAAGCAAGTGAATCAGAGTCTGCCTGTGAAGTGTCTGACAACGTTCTTGCTGAATCAGCTTTTGATTTTATACCAGGGGACTTCCTCAATCTGAAAATTTTGAGGAAAATAAATATAAATCTAACATGCAATTATGAAAAGGCAATGTAAACAGGAAGTGCCTCGTAATTGTAACTTACTCCATATTTCCAGGTCGATCTACATCATTGCTGCTGTTAAGAGGCTTATATTTCATTGGCCCTCGACCTCGTACAATTCTTGATGAAAGGCCTTGATAGTTATTGTTATCGTCGGGTATAAATTGATTGGCATTAACATCACAACCTCTGCTTTTATTTTTATAGTATCCTTGATGATGGCTATCAGAAAAATTCTGTACCTGAAAATATATTCAGAGAATGTGTCATACTAATATCTCCACGAATAACTTTACATTTAAACCATAAGAGACGCAGCAATCTAATATTTCTTCCCACCACCATATCAAAAGTTTCAGAAATCAGAAACAGTATTCAGGAAATGGACGGAACTTTGGTGTAGGCATTAAACTTTTTATTTTCTGGGTCCTTCCGCATCATCTCTTGAAACTTGCCATGTGGCCATTTCTTTTCATCTTTGAGTTCCTGCAAGTTCTTGCTGCCCAAATTCATCCTGAATGCACATAAATCTGGTTGAGCACATAAACAGACAAGAAACTCAAAGAAAAAGTTGAATAACGAACAAGTGGAAACAAAATTAGGCATTGTAATTGTTGAAAAATAGATATCATTGGATATGAAAAATAAAGAATACTGGAAAAAAAAAATCTAAGGAATGTAAAAAACAACTTTACACTACAAAATGAACACCCCCAACATTCAACCTACTTGACATTCATCGTAGTGACACTCAAGTTAATCTTTCTTGTAAGATCTAGGAGGGGTGACACTTAAGATTGCTTGAAAAATTGAACAAATAATAAAAGAAAAGGAGATCCACGTTCGTGCAGAAGTTATATTAGATGAGCAAAATCACAGTGTCAAATTTGGTCTTTCTTGTCCAACAGGGACTAAAAGGTTCTGTGCTCTCACAGATGCTTGTGTCACTGGTACTTGTTTGAAATCCGGATAGGCAAAACTCATCACAGTTCAACATGTTGAAGATCAAAATACAATAACACCACCAAAATTCATGCTCATCAATGTCACGCTATCTAGAATAATCTGGTAGTGTTTGAGACCTCCTACATTTAGAGGATCAATCAAACAAGGCACGAACAAATTCAAGAAGAGAAATTCAAAACAAATGGAGTTTATGTCTCATTGCCATTTGCCAGTATAAAAGGTCACTTAATCTGCTCCAACTAAGATTTCAACTACTACAGATATCAAGACGCAGAGAAACACTAAATATTTACTAACCAGAACATCGGAAATCTGTAGAACACGTAATAAAGCTAATCCCTCATAATTAGTGTGATGTGTTGATGTCTCTGAATCTCACTTTGTATATTAAAGAGGAATAGTAACCACATAATAAGTACCTGCGTCCGCGGCCACTGCCTTGACACCGATCATCGTGCATGTAGAATGCACCTGTTCTAGGAATTGTAACCGCCTCTTTATCCTTCTCCTTTTCTTCCTCTTCTGCATATCTCTGCCTCCCTACCTCAGCAGCCTCTAGAGGTTCCACCTCCTCAAATTCATCTTCAAGTTCCTCTACTGCTTCTTCACCAGAACTCTCATCTTCTTCCTCTTCCACACCAAGAGCTTCTTTGTCCTCATCATCCTCCTCCGGTGCTCCTCCAGCGCCGTGCAATTCATCATCAAAACCAAAACGAGAGCTCCGACCAGTCCTTAAAGCCCTTTTCTCTTCTTTGCTGTCTATATCGTCATCATCGGTGGCTTCTATTCTCAGCAAGTCCAATGGCGACCACGAATCCCCTGAATCACTGTCGTAACAAGGTTCCACTTCTTGTTTCGCATTCGCCATTGATTTTTAAACTTGAAACAAAGAAAACAAACCCTAATTTCATGAACAAGAACGGAGTGTTCTTATACGAACATTTCGTCTCTAAAATTTCTTACAGATTGAGTGATTATTAGAATAAACGCCCTGTAAACGAAGAACAAGAAATGGTTTCTTGTAAGTATAGGTATAGTGAATCTTGTATTGTTTCTCTTATCTCGTTCCGTTTTCTTCACGCTTTCAACCTCTCTGCTCCTGCTATGTTTTTATTCGAAAGAGAGAGTGCGAAGTTTTCTTCTGGGATTTTGCCTCTTTTTTCCTATCCGATCATTCAGCGCCGAAGTGAAGCAGTGCGAAGCTACAAGTACAGACCTTTCCGCTATGCAATTGTCCTTTTTGCCGCGTCAGCTTTTTGGAGGGAAATATTTATCTACAGCTACTTGTACTCCTGACGCGATATATATAACAGTAAGTTAGAAATATATTATTTTTATATTTAAAGTTATTTTAATTTTTTATTTTTTATTTTTTATATTTCATCTATGAATAATAATTATTATTATATTAATTTGCTTGATAATATAATTAAATTAAAAAGTTAGTAAACAACCATAGAAATTAATATAATTATATTTAATAAATTAAAAAATTCATAAAGAACGATATAAATGAATATAAAAATTAAAAGAAATATATAATATTTACCATTTTGATTGAAAATGTAATAAATTAATCTCATGAAACAATAACATGCTATTTTCTCCTTAAAAATATTTATTTGTCTTTTTCTACCAAAATAAAAACTGCCAATATAGCTTCTTTCTATAAATTAAAAAATATAAAAACTTTCTAACCTAATAAATTAAAAATAATAAACTCATCTTCTTAACTAAAATAAAAAACATAAACGTAAATATTCTTTTGCAATCAATTTATTTTATTCAAATTATAAAATTATCTAAATGGAAATAGACAAAAGCTCACAGAATCATCAAATCATTAAGTAAATTTTACTCCAAATATTAACTTTTTACATCATTCAATAAGGTAAAATATAAACCGAAAAAAAAGTTTCTAAATTATAATCAAATTAATAATAAGGACTTTTATTTTTAAAAATTCACTATGAGATCCCTTACTTAAAATTTCATTAATAAAATATTGGCCCTTTTATTCAAAATAACTTATTTTAATGATCAATTGACGTAGAAATTAGTTCCAAAATTATAGTCAAACTTATGGACCTCTCTAACACTTTAGTCCCTAACATATAACTTTTATTATTAGGGCTTGTTAAACAAAGTTAGTTGATTTAATAATTGTCAACTGTCCTAGTAGATATCAATTGTTTTACTAGCATTTTATCATAAATTGAATAGAATAATATTCCATAATTAATTCTCTCAAACTCTAAATAATAACATAGACGACATGCCACTAGAACAATATAAGTTATATGGATTGTATTTTATATCCATATAATAGTATTTTTTTTATCTATGCAAAACATTCAAATCTATGCTATAAGTTTGCAAATTCTTTCCTTGCAATCAGACTCTTAAAAAAAATTATAATATAAATATTTTAGAAATCGAATAAGTAATAAAATAAATAATATATATCTTAAACATAAATTTCTTGCAAAATACGTTATCATGAATAAAAAAATAAAAAAGAACACACGATATATGGTATTGGCTTTTCTATACAAAATAAAAAGAAAATAGAAATAACAATCTTTAAAGTTTTTGGCTTTTATATCTAAACAATTGATTTTTTTTTTTTTTTATATATATATCTTAAAATAAATCTTACCTTCGCAAATACGTTATCATGACATAAAAAACTATACAGAACCACACGATATTGGTAATTGGCTTTTCTTAAAAATAAAACAGGAAAATCAGAACTAACAACTCTTTTAAAAGCTTTTGGCGCTTCATATCATAAACAATTGATTTATTTTTTCTTTATTTGATTTTTTTTTTTTTTTGTATAATCAGGAGGTTTAATTCCTCGAACCGTAAAGCGTAGGTTTTTGGCTCTTCCAGCAAAGAAAAATATTGATTGTATATGTGGTTATTACAGCTTTTAGAAAAATAATTTTTATATTTTTCAACTATCCAATAAATGTTTAATTAATTTAATTTTATAAGTTGAAGTGTTTAATAGACTAATTAAAGTGTATAGTATGTGCAATTTTATAATTAAAGTGTTTTAATAGGTCAAAGTGAAAATTGAAAGTATCATAAATTTTTTTATAAAAAATACAAGAAAACCTATAAAAATACCTTCAATTCACTTGATGCCTCTAGCCAAAAATAAAAAGAAATAAGTAAATAAAAGGAAAAAGTAAGTGCAGCATTGAGCTCCTCTCTCTGTCCCTCTGAAAAATCCTGAACCTCTGCCAAAGAAGCAACAACGTCTACTAGTTTCTTATTCTCTTTCTCTGTTTTCTTGTCCTCTGTTGATTGCGGCACCAGCAAGTACCGCTTGAAAACGAAATATTTAAACTTTGTATTTCGTTAATTATCTTGTATCCACAGTTGATTATTCAAGTCAGAAAAATGGAAATATTTAAAAATAAGAAGATTACATGTAATTAGATTGGAATCTCTTTCAGTTTCCTTTTAAACGGGCATAATGGTCTATACAATACAAATATAGGTAGTCTAATATTTACATATTCTTTGGATGGAGGTTATTTGATAGATTTGGAGAGTAAATTAAGATAGACTTAGGTTATTTAGTTGTTTGGGAAGAGAGCTCAAGAGAGAGTATAGGTTTTTGAAGGTTATCTGAGGGGTTGAAAACCCGTCTAAACACTATAATCTTCAACATCTTGAATTGGAGTGTAACCATAGTTAAAAAATTTAATTTTCAAGATTATCTATAATTATATTTATAAATCTTTCATGACAATTGTATTTTCGTAATATTTATATTTAACATTATCTTTCTCTATCATCAAACCAAACAAAACAATGTTATTAAACTTTCATTTAGCATTTCTTTCCAATGAACACAAAAAAGATATTTATCATACTTTCTGGTACCATATTGCACCATACCTTACTTTAATGATCCCTCTCTTCCTTCATCCAAACAAAGCATTAGTGTTGGGTTTTGCAGTGACATGAATAGAACTATAATTCAATTATTCTCAAATTTGAAACTAGTATCGGAATCAAATAACTTAGGAATCAAAATTAGAACCGCACCATAATTAGGTTTGGTTTTGGTTCAATTCCAATTCAATTCTTAGCAAGAACCAGAATCATAATCAACACATAATCTTTTCAGCTCCGATTCTGATTATTATTCTTACAAAACAGTTCTTTTCAATTTTGATTCGATTCGATTAGGTTATGCGATTCGGTTTTTTTTTTTTTTTTTTTTTTTTTTTTTTTTTTGGAAAAACCAATGCTTCGGTTTTTTTTTTTTTTTTTGAAAACCATGCATTGCGGCATAGCATAGACCGGTTACTGCTACAGAGTATGAGAGCCCACGTGAGGATCTTTGGTTACTAACGCTATGTTTAGGAAGAGAGAAAAGGTAAAATAAAGGTGTAAAATATCACTCATTGCTTTTATCTCAAAATAGAGTGAAAATTAGCCTACAATGATGTAAAATAAATTTATTTTACACTCTTCTTAACATTTCACCCAAATCAAACAAGGAATTTTCAAAATTTCAAGATATTTTCACCCTTTATTTTACATATATCTCTATTTTACCGCCATCTAAACTGTCTATAAGAATTTGCGGGAAATATATGAATTTTTGAATTTTTGTGCTACTATGAAGTTGTAATAAAGTTCCACTAAATTCACAGAGTTCAAAGTTATTCTTTGGTAATCTAGGTGAACTTGGTTTTTTCATAGAAAAAGTTTTGATGTAAAATTGTTTTTTTTTCCGTTAACTATACTTGAATTTGTGGTGCTTTTGATTTGAGAGTAACAAAAGAAATGAAAAATAAGATCATAGTTTAGCAAAGTAGGTATTTTTATCTTTGTTTGTTTATGTAAAATAATTTATAGGAAAATATTTTTCATAATTTTTTTATTTGAGGCATTTAGGAAAATAAATCAATAAAAAATATTTTCACGGTTAAAAGATAATTAAGTCATTTTTAAGGAAAATGACTTCTCATTTTCAAGAGTAAAATATTTTTTGAACATTCTTTATAAATCTATATTTTTTAATTTATTAGCCACCACTACTACCACCGGCCATCACCATCGGTCACCAACGACTTTTATAAAAATTTTATGGTCTTTTTGTATTTAACAATAAAAGTTTTTAAAATATAAATTTCTATTATTATTAATATTGTTGCATTCTTATGACTTAAAAATTTTAATATTTTTAACTAATTTTAAATATTGCAACCGATTAAAAGAATAAATCATTTAAAAAATATTTATTAAGGAAAATATCAAATGTAAATAATTTTTTAAAAACAAACGAATAAAAAAGTTACGGAAAAATAAACCTTTAGAGAGAAGGGCTTAATATTAATTTAACAGAGCCATACATCAAAATTTGAGTTACACATGGCTTAGTAGTTTAATAATAGAGCGATAGATGGTAATTTCTTCAGACAATAAAAATGAATTAATAATTTCTTCTCAAAAAAAAGAATTAATAATTTTGCTAAACTTTAATTTACCCCAAGTCCAAAATCTGAAATTTCCAGATATTTTACTGCTTCTCTTCAATATCCTCCTGACATTTAGCCACTTCTAAGTTTCTACGTTGTACTGTATTTTTGTTTTGTATCGTTAATACTCTGTATTGTGAATGAAAGGAAGTTGTTGTTTTCGAAAAATGAAAAACACATAAAGACCACGTTGAAGCTTAGCAATTAAATTTAGTTGCCAGGTTGGCAACAATAATTCCACTTGCTTTGCGCTATTTGAGCGAACAGATAACATTCAAAAAACTTCTTGCTTTATATACATATGATTCATTACCCATTGGAGATTATTTATTAAAAAGAAAAAAGCCAGTCTTCATCGTTGTCACATTTGCTAAAGACAAAAATTAATTACTCTGTAGACGTGGAAATTGTCAACTGGCAACTGGCAGTGGCAACTGCTTTTGGCTGGGAAACACAGTTAGCCTCGCGCGTGGCTGGGCCTGTTTACGAGTCAATCAAAAGATTTTGACCGGTAAATCAAAAGCCGATAATCACAGGACTTTCTATAATAACTTTCATCATCACGACGATTAATGATTATGGTTGGGTTAAATTGTCAATTAGAAAGTATTTAGATAATAATTTAGGGGGAAAATAAAATATTTAAAGAAAATAGAGGGGAAATATAAAGTTTTTTTTTTCTTGATGTAAGACTTTATTAATAATAAAATTCTGAATTTAATCTTTTTTTTTCAATTTTATTTTCTCCCCTATTTTCTACCAATCATAGCATAGTGTTAGTGAAAGCAGCTATTGTTGTTTTGTTTGCGGCCTCGACTATTAACCTGAATTTTTAAAACAAAATTTTTAAATCAATATTTGTTCCTCCCTGTGTAATATAAAAAGCTTTTAGAAAAAGGCTATTTGCATGTGTGCAATGTAATAAATTTTCTTTTTGAAAATAAAATTAGTAATCTAGAAAACCGGTAATTTAATAAAAAGTAAAAAATAGAAGTTGCTTTTGAATTATTATTTTTTTAAATACTGAATTCGGAAGTTTATTATTGTATAAATAATAAATTGTGTTTTGATTAATTTCTCATGATATGATGCATGGAATGGAAGGTATCAAATCCAAATTCTTTTTTGTCCTCTACTATGTTAGAAAAAGAAAAGAATAGTTAATCAATTTGTTGATTTTTGCGATTGAGGTAAAGCCAAAGACTTTTCTATTTGTAAGGTTTTCTTTTTAAGACCAATACTTATTTGATTCCAAATGTTGAATTATGGGCGGTCATGGAAGGTTCCGAATATTTTATCCCGATAAAATTCAATATTAATTTAATACGTTTCAATTTCGAAAGTAATTATGAGACGTAATTGGTTATTTGATTAAAACCGATCAAAATTCCGTTATATCAATTTCATTCCGAAAATCGAGAATTCTCTTTCCATTTTTTCTTTAAAATTCTACTTATCTTTTTTTATTAATTTCAAATTATATCCATAAAAATCATTTCATTCTTTTATTTTTAGTTTGTTTGAACCAATTATTGTTAAAGTAATAATACGAAAAAATATTATGCACTTTTTAAATATAAAATAAATCAAGTACTTAAACATATTTTTCTTAATATAAGTTTTTCCTCTGTTATTCACACTATATGCTAAGTAAATTTTTTTGAATAAATTCTTTTCTATTAAACATAAAATGAAAAACTTAATCAATACAAGAGAAAATATTAACTGTAATTAATCTAATTATTGGATTATTGGTTAATACTTAATGCTATCATAATTTATTTTTCAAATGACATTCAAGATTAAATTAAAATAAGTATTAAATTTCAATAAGCGTAAAGACAACAACGACAAAAACATTGATGAGCTAAAATTTATAAAATACATGTAAATTTAAATTGTATATAGTTTTTATATTATTTTGCTTTATTATATTTAATGCTTTTATTAACTAAAATCTTAAATTGTAATATTAGTTTTTATAATTATTTTGCTTATTATATTTAATCTTTTTATTAACTAGAATAAATATTTAAAATATACTATTAGATTTAGTATTGATTATTAACGATGAATTAATTATTTTATTTTATACTTTTTTTAACTCAAATTTATATAATGGAATTTTGTTTGATTTATAATTGATGAATATAGTATTTATCTTTTTTTTAATGAAAATAATTTAGTAAGATTACAATGAACTTCCAATTGATTTCCACATCCGTCCCATTTTCGTCCTGTTCCCATAGATTTGAAATTCCCGTTCCGTTCTCGTTCCGTCCAAAAAAAGCTGAGAAGCAATTACATTCTATTGGATGGCAGTAGGACTCCGTTTTTTTAATATCCGATATTTTAGAATGAGACATTAATCTGAAACTCTATTTTTTATATGGCGATATCATTGGAGTGGACCGAAAATAAGCAATTTCCGTTCCAAACCTGAATCATGCACATTTTAATGGAAGGTGTTAAGCTGGTCAAGCAGTTTAAGCAATCTTGGTTTTGGTTGGCGTATGACTAAATGCGATTTGGCTTATTCAATTTATTTCCCAACGGAAAAGTGAAGTCTGCTGGAGCTTCTCATCCAGCTTGTTCTAAACATCAATAATTTGCTTCAAGATCTTTTTGATACTGTAAAGTGGCGGTATGTATATCTTCGGAGCAAATTATTATGCGGATTGTCTTTCGAAAGAAACGCCAGTAACGTTCTCTTTGGCACTCATATTCTTACTGAACCCCTCTTGGGTTGGCATCATGGTTGATGATGATGCCATTCAGTGTTGTCTATCCTAGAATTGTTTGTCTCTCTTAGAGTTTCTTGCTTCTCCTTTTTCAATTTAAAAAAAAAAAAAAAGAAACAGAGAAGAAAAAATGTTGAATCGTTAATAAAAAAAATTAAAAAAAAAAAAAAAAAAAAAGAAACAGAGAAAAGAAAAACATGTTGAATCGTTAATAATAAAAAATTATATTTCACTTTAAAACTAAAAAAAAATTCATAAATTTTATAATAAAATGATAAAACATTAGAAAAAAAATTTAAAATTTTTTAAATATTTGCACTATTTATTATCAATTTATTTATAACAAATAAATAATATTATTATAAATATATTTTTATGTAATGATAAACTAATTACATATTAAAATATAATACACAATTAAAAATAAAAAATTAATTAAGCTACCTAAGTATTTTTTAAAATAATTTTTCATTAAAAACATATTTTTTAAAGATGTTACATATATTATAATTTTAATTATGAAAAGTTAATATTTTTTTTAAATGAAACGGTTTGAAAATATAACATTTGGAAATACTTATCTATACTAGTGTATGGGTTGTCTATATATCGAATCAATTCCAAATTAGTGTTTTGGTTTGAAAATGTATTTCCAAACACATAATAGGAAAAAAAAAGATAAAATAGTAATATTTTTCAAAAAATTATTTTTTTTATTGATTTGGTTTATGAGACCATTTATATACCAGGTGCAGAAAGTCTCATTCTTTGTTATAAAGGGAAATTATTTTTCAAATTTTAGTTAAGTTTTAAAAATTATTTTCTAGATCTTAAAATAGAAACGTAATAAAATTTTAAATATGAATTTTTTTTTTCATGGGCTCACAATCATTCCTCAATAAAAAAGAATTTATTCATTTAAAAAAAAAGAATTTATTCAATTAGGAAATATTGTAGTTACTATGCGAATTTAGACAATTTCCGCAAAAATAAAAATAAAAATTTAACAATTGACAAGTACTTTATAAAGATTAGAATACAAGATTCTAAAAAAAAAAAAATTTAAATATATTTCTCAAAAGAAAAAAAATCTAAAAGTAATTATAAATATTATCATTATAATTAAATTATGATAGGTAGGATCTAGATTCCCGGAATGTTGTTCTTAAGTTGTTTACCATTAAACTAACATAATTTTTCCTTCAAAAGAAAAAAACATCATTTTGTTAGGTTGAAATTTTTCTAAAAATGAAATTTCTATCTTAAGATTTTTCCTATTAAAATTTAAAACAAGATAATCAAAATCCAGAAACATATAAAGTGTACTGTAGCTAAGCAGCAGCAATTAGTATTTCAAATCGGGGTTAGTTGCGTAATTTTGGCAAAAGCAAAGGGCGATAACAACCATAAAACCCGACTGACTCAACAAGTCGCCTTATACGATCTTAGACCAGTCTCAGTGACTGCAAGTCTGTAACTTTGAACAAAATAAGACCATAAAAACCGTCAAAAATGGGACAATCCCACGCCACGCGCACGCCACAGCACAGCCGTAGGGACAGGGTACAGATCCCCTGTGTCCAATACCACCATAAAATATACCCTTCTTTTTCATTTCTATATTAACATATATATATATTTTAATTTCCCCCCTCTCTCTCTCTCTTAATTTTCGGGAAAAGCAGACTTTGGTTAGCTCTTAGCTGTACAAAAGCCCCTTGGTTACCGACTCTTGAAAGATCTGCAGATCATTTCTCTTTCTGCTTTTCCTCTGCCACTGTTTATCCAAATTAAATACTGCGGAGGGAGAGAGGCAAAGGCAATCTAAGCTCTGGATCTCTAGTTATAATAAGAAGCTTAAAAGGCCATAATCAACTTTATAGGTAAGTCTTGTTTCTGTTTTTTATTTTGTTTAGTTGTTTGATTCCAAAACGACTCTGGTGTTTTTCATTTTCTGTTGCTTGTTTTGATTCATCAGATCCGTCTCTTTAGATTGTTGAATTTTCAGTTTCCGTCTCTTTATAGTTGCTTGGTCTTGCTGAGTTGCATTGCAGATGAACAGAATTACTATGGTCGAATCTAGATTCATTTTTCTGTTAATTTAGTGCATTATGTGATTATTTTGATTAGTCAATATAAGCTTATCATGTTTATAGAAGCATAGAATGGTTATAATGTTAGGCTTGTTGGTTTTTAAATTGGAGGATTAGTCAATTTATCAGATTAATTTTAAGTGTGTTTTGTAGCTTTCTCTTTGCTTGCAATAGCTTATGAAACTGCTTTCTTTTTTCTTTTTTTAAATTGAAGCTGGCAGTGAAATGGCAAGTCGAGTTAAAGAAGACGAGAAGAATGAACGAATAATTCGGGGACTTTTGAAGCTTCCTGAGAACCGGAGATGCATCAACTGTAATTGCTTGGTGAGTGATTTTCCACTGCTTCTATTGTCTTTGCATTGTAGTTTATTTATTGTGCAAAACCATAAATAAAATTCTAGCTTAATTGGCTTAGGATTTAGTTATGTTGAATTCAAATTTGAACATTTCTTTTGGTAAGAGTTGAAGGGTCAATCGATTGAATAAAATTGTAAAAACACGTAATTGGACTCAATTATGAATGAGCTGTTTCTTAGACGTATGTAAAAAAAAAAAAAAAAATGTAAATCTATGGTATAGTGATTAATGGCCTTCGCATTACTGCATAGCTAGGCTGGGGAGAAGTTGAGGACCTTTTTTATAGGAGAATGAAGCAATCTTTTGATGCTTTATGCTTCTTACTTTCGGCTTTGTGAAACCTTTACAACAATAACTAAGTCTTAATCCCAAACTAGTTGGGTTGGCAATATGAATCTTTTGTTAGACTTTTATGTATTATAATTTGTTGTGTAGAGCTTCATGGATTAATGAAATGGACTTAATCAGTTGTTGCTGATCTATGAAAAGAAATTAAGTTGTTGATGTGAAGGAAATTCAATAGTTCGTCTATTGATTTCAATGCTTCCTTGGAGATTATATAGGAGGGTTATCTTCTATTTCTATTTTTTTTTTTCTATTAAGAAAAAAATAAATAAATATTGAGGATGTATTTACTCTGTATTTACTAGACCTCCCTAAGGTTTTAGGACCTTTAAGGTTTGGATATGCATAATCACGGATATAGAGTATTCAAGTATATCTTTTAAATCTTTTGCTGTACCATGTTTTTTATGATTTAATAAGTCATTAGATTAGCTATCTAGATGTGTGGTTATGGTAAAAATATGCTTAATTATCTATAATTTACAGTCCTTTCATATGATGCTGAAATGTTATGCCTATTATTAGGAAAAAGATTTTTTTTTCCCTATCTGTTGATGATTCAATGGAATTTAGCCAACTGTCTCTCATGGATGATTTGATGCAAAGTTTCATTTGGTGTCAACTACAAAATTCTTTTGAAGTAATAATAAGTTGCCTGATGTATTCATATGAAAATTGGAGTGCCATGGGCTATTGTTCTACTGGAGAAAAGCTCACATATAGATTGTTATATAGTGCTAATATTTTATTGACTGAGCAGGGACCGCAATATGTTTGCACAAATTTCTGGACATTTGTTTGCACCAACTGTAGTGGCATACAGTAAGTATGACTATTTTTAAGTTGTTTTCCAATTTCTTTGCAGTAGTCTGTTGCTCTCTCTTGTTTCGTAATTCCTGTGTTTTCTTGAGAATTTTCTCCTCGTGCTTGTTTGGGGTGGGGTGCAGTTGGGGGGGTGGGGGGTGGGGTGAGTGAGTGAGAGGGAGAGAGAGTCTCACTTGCACTGATATAACGCTTTGAAATTTTTTCTAGTCGGGAATTCACCCACCGAGTAAAATCAGTATCAATGGCTAAATTTACGTCACAAGAAGTTGCTGCTCTTCAAGGAGGAGGAAATCAGGTATATTACTATTACAAAGTGAGAATTTATTGGTGGTTGTTTTTAGTGTTGCACTTCTTGTTGAATTGTAATAGCTAGAAATGTAAATAGCTAATGCTCAATTATAGTAGGGATCCAACTACAGAAAGAGAATTCAGCTTCCATCTCTTTAATTCTCTTATTCTCTAAATCTTCCTCTCTCTTCCCTTCTCTGTCTTCCATTTTCCCTCTCTTTCCTCTATGTTCTCTCTTGCCAATCAATAGTTAGGTTGGTTCTTAAATACCTGCCTAGCATTGTCTGTGACTTGTCCATTCAGTTTTTGTCTTAACTGACTTCTGTCTTTTATTTACAGCGTGCAAGAGACATTTATCTTAAAGAATGGGATCCACAGCGTCAGTCTGCCCCTGATGGCAGGTTGTCACTCATCTATGATGTGTTTTATTATATGTTATGATAATGATTGCAAATCTGATTCATGTTTTTGCTGCCAGCAATGTAGAGAGACTTCGAGACTTTATTAAACATGTTTATGTAGATAGACGCTACACGGGTGAGAGGAACTACGGAAAGCCTCCAAGTGCAAAGTTGGTAAGATTGTCGTTTCCCCTGTTTATGTGAATTCAAAATATTATAACAGGGATTAACTTGTTCTAGTTAATATTTGTGAAATTGAACTTAATTTTTTTGAATTCTAAAAAATACTTTAATTAGAAACATGCTGATCTTCTGATTGAACTTAAATATCATACAGGGTGACAAAGAGGACTCATACCAAGGTGGATCTCGAAGCCCACCTTATGAGGACACGTATGAACGCCGTTACAGTGACATGTCTAGTCCTGGAGGAAGAAGTGATGACAGAAATAGATATGGGTATGATGAAAGAAGAAGTCCTGGATATGAACAAGAAAGTCGACAGTATAATGATAACAACAGAAGTCCTGCACGTCCTGATATAGTCAATGATTGGCGTCGGGAGGATAGATTTGGAAATGGTAAGAAGGCTGATGATCGTAGAATGTCTGATGGAGATTCTAAGCTGGAAAGTAGGTCGCCTGAGCGGCTGAAAGATCCAGAGGCTTCTAGCCCCCCTGTTGTACGACCGGTAAGAGAAATTTTGGGAGATAATATAATGCCTCTTCGTATAAGTGAACCTCCAAAAGCCAATGTTGTAAGAGCTGCTGATGGCTTTGCACAGACACAGGTAGAGCTTCTGTTTCATTCAGTTGTCTATATGATTCTTAAATGTTTTGTCTCTGCTTCAATTGTTTTGTTGTCATTGATCCATCCCTGCCCAAGAGTTTTTTTTGTTTGAACTTTTCAGATCAACGTTCCTGTTTCAAAATTTTCTTTTGTACTTCTTTGGTGTATGTGAATCTACATAAAAATTACAACCTCAAATGAATCACCTAGCAGTACACAACATGCACTTGTTTTATCTCCTGATTCTCGTTCGTGCTGGTTTTATGCCACTTCATGTGTCAGCTCTTTGGCAGTTCATGTTCCAGATTTAGGATGTCATGATATAATTTGACTTTGGGAAAGAGTGTGTTTGTTTGGCCCTGAGGTGCACTCACATGTAATGGGAAATAAAACATGAAATTCAATTTGCCATGGAGCAATCTGTAAAACATGGGAAACAATAGATGGAGCTCTGTGTTTGTTTTAATCTACAGAGAATTCAAGTGAAAAATGGAAAACTACTTAAAGTATTTCTTTAAAGCTTAGTTGTAAACTAGAAAACATAAGAAAATTCATTTCCACTTTTACTGTTTTCAAATTTATTGCAAGTAAACAAATTTTAGTTTTCACTTCTCTTGGAATCAATTTATTGAATGTAATTCTATTTTTCCATGAATAAACAGGGCCCTAATCTTTTTATATCACCAGCAAAAATTATTCTGCTGGAAATTAAAAAAATAGGGAGACACCAATTACGATCTCCAAACTAAACAAACTTGATTTGTTAATTGGCGTCCACCACATGTTTTTGCTATTTGTGAACCTCTTTGAGGATCTCTATGATGACACAAACAACTTGATTTACTCAAGGCCAATTACGTCGCATCTTGTGTCTTAGCTTGCTCTAGCAAAGTATTGATTTGGATGAGCCTCAATAGGAATTAGGACTATATCTTTTTGTTGAGCTAGTCTAAAACTCGAATTGCTCAGCTCGAAATTTTTGAGGCAAGGTTTGCATGGGCTTAGATTGATTTGAGTTTGGTCAATAGTTTTGAGCCCAAATTAAATTCTGGCAGAGCTTGAGCTGAAATTAATTTAGTTTTTACAAGCCCAAAGTGGTCTGAAAATATATGAATACACATGCATGACATATATTTTTGAATATATTTTGATAATTTTCTAGTGAAGTCATACTAGGTTCACATAAACCTTTTGTTTGTTACGTACTTTTCATGGTAATCATTCTGGAATAATCTCTTCTAATATTTATTTATAGCATGTGTTGTTATTTTTTTTTGTTTCTTTCATTATCATACATTTATATATAAATTTATTTTAGAGAGTCTCAGGTTCATATGGTATGGCAATGTATGATAGAGTAGGTTTAAAACTTAGGTTTACCAAAGAGTTCTGGGGAAAAAAAGTGAAGTAAATGGGCCATCTCAAAATTTACTGTGAGCTTTGGTCAGAGCTCAGGCCTGAGATTGTTTAAAATAATTCAGGTTGAGCTTGGGCTTACCTGTGAGCTGGTTTAATTTGACTCCAAAAAGAAAAACTCAAAGGAATTAATAGTTTGCTTTAGCTTTGTGAATGAATTGGTTCATGTTGGTAAATGGTAACTTGCATTTGTGCTTATTGCTGAATATGATTTTTATGTAAAAGTTGTTTAGTAATCATCTCTCTCTTTCTCTCTCTCTCTCTCTCTCTCTCTCTCTCTTGCATATAGAAATTCCGTAGAAATTCAATAGAATTGAGTTTTTTTGTTAATCATCAGATTGTTTTTCTGTTCAAAGATTTCGCATACTCAGCTTAATTGTAGCATTTTGATCTTTGTTGTTCTTAACCATGGTCAAATCTTTCACTTTATCTCTGGGTGGTGGAGGAACAAATGATCTCACAGTTTTCTTGCATTTAATTGCAGAGAACTGCATCTTCTAGTAGTTTGGGGTCCACCAATGGAAACTCAATGGAGGTTAAAGTGGAGAATACTGCCAGCTTAATTGATTTTGATGCTGATCCTGAACCACCACCTGTTGTTACCACAGCCCCTCAAGTACAACAGACAACTGTGTCTCAATCCCTTGCACAACCTGCAAGTACAACAAATGACAACAATTGGGCTTCTTTTGATTTTGTCTCGGAGGTTAAGGTATCTCAAACTTCTTCAAATGCAAATCCATTGGAATCTGTTCTCTCGCAATTGTCGATGACACAATCTGTACCTGGTCAAATCTCTGGGATGCCAAGTGGTTCTGGTACTCCAGCAGTTGCATCTGTGAGCCATGCAGCGCCAAGTGCCACTGCTTCACCTACTGTGGTAGCAGGTGATGCACTTATATTGCCTCTCAATGTTGGTGCTTCTCCAGTGTCACCAGCTAATATATTTTTGACATTTCATCCTGGTGGTGTTTCATCAGGTGCCCCTGGATTGGTGCCTACAATGCCCATTAACAGTGGCAATTCCTTTGGCAAAGTTAATGAGGCAGGGCAATGGCCTAGTGTGCAGCATCAGCAACCGCATCTAATTCCTGCTTCCAGTGGTCAGTCTACCACTCAACAACATAGACCACCAATTTATGGAGCTTCAGGCAACCAGGTACACCAGACTTCTAGAAATTTGTACTTGATCTATGCTATCTATATGATATTTTTTTTAATATGTTGCTTCTGAGGCCTTTTTGGCAGACTTGGAATTATTCAGTGGCCCCTAATGTGCAAGCAGCTTTTAGTACCTCATCTGTTGGAGTACCCCAAGTTGTCTCTGCACCTGCCCCAGCAGTTGCCTCAGCTGGTATATCACAACCCGCATCTGCAGAAGTAAAACCAACCGGAAGAAAAGAACTGCCTGTGGTAATGGAGCTAATGTTGATCGGTATTTTGTGGATATCAATCTAATAGTTCATGCCTCTTGACACCAATCCTGAATTATGTGCAGGATCTTTTCACTGCAACCTATTCATCTTTCCCTGCAGCAATTCCAGTGTGGCAAACTGGTCCACCCCATGGTATGGGGTTCGCAATGCAATATAGTAATGCTGCAGTGGTGTGTTTATTAACTGACAACGATGAGTCAATGATTTTATTGTATTTTTGCAGGTTTCTTGTTTCAATTCTCATCAGATTACTTACAATAGTAACTTTGTTTATTTCAGCCTATGCCAACTTATGTCCAGCAATCAAAGTCTACAAATCCATTTGATCTCAATGAGTCATCTCCAGCACAAGTCCATACTGTATGTGATTAATTCATTCGATCTTAAACTTCTAATTGAATTTGAATCAATCTTTCTGCAATAATATTTTGCATGGGAAAAGTGAAAGATATTTGCTGAGATAAAAAGTTAGCAAACTCATGAAGATCAAATATCATGGCAACTTGGTGCTACGATTGTTGGCATCACATGGGTAAATATACGGAAAAAAAGACCTGCAAAAGATATACATGAAGCTTTACTACCCATTTGGGAAAATATAGTAACTTCAACTTTTCAGAGGGGAAAAGTGCTTGATTTGACCTTTTGTTTTGGCGTATCTACTTAATTATTAACAAAATGAAGTGCATGATTTTTTGTTATTTGAAATTAATTGATATGTTTTTTCCTAGATTTGCTGACTTGTGTTCCTTCTGATACAGTTTCCTTCCATGGCACCCTTGCAAGGTGCTCTTCCAAATATGCCACCATCTTCAGGCTTACAACGCGCTTCTAGTCTTGGGACTCCCTCATCAGCATGGATGCCATCCCAGTCGTTGCCTTATCCATCAGCATTGCCTTCCCAGCCACCACCTTATGCATCAGCTATGCCTCCAAGTAAAGTTACAACTTATATTTTCCCTTCCAAAATCCCCCTCCCGCCACACCTTATGCATCCAGCTATGCTCCAAGTAAAGTTACAACTTATATGTTTCGCCTTCCAAAATCCCCCTCCCCCCCCCCCCCCTTTTTTTTTGCTTTTAAATTCGCTGTTGGCTTCACTGCGTGGGTTGTTGGCCCCCCTTTTTTTTTGCTTTTAAATTCGCTGTGCTTCACTGCTTTGTGCTTAATATTGCATTGAAACCTCAGGGGCGTATATGGCACAAGTACCAAGTAACATGTCATTTTCTGGGTAAGTTTCATTTTTACAAGCATTCTCCCAATACCAGCTGCTCTTTTTTTCTTTTCCTTGTGACATATTTATCCTCTTTTGTCTTCTATTGTTCTCCCTTCTCCTTTATTTGTATCAGATTGTTCTTTTGTTATTTTCAATTTGTTTTTACTCGGTTCCTTCCTTTGCCATAAAACCAAGTAATATTATTTTGTTACTATAAAACCATAACTTTAAATACTCGTGATTAAATTAACAGTATAACTCTAAAACGGGTAAATTTTTAAATACAGTGTTTAAGAAATGATCTGACAATTCATTGTTTGAGCTGTATGTACAAACCTCTTTCTTTTTTAACATCTGTGTTTTTCCCCAGGCATCAGGGAGTGGGTGGCTTCAGCACTGACGGAGCTGCTTTTGGTGCCATAAATATGGATCAACAGTTGGCTGGTAGATTCTCAGCCCCTGCCGCCCCAACATCTTTCTCTTCTGTTGGAGGGAACCCATTTGGATAAATGCAAACGAAACGAATCTCCGTCCTTATTTTAGAAGCATCAACTTGTTGCTTCCTTCCAATCGCTGGTGTAAAGTTCTGGTCATATTGTTTTATTTAAATCATCCAGCCAAGTTAAAGGATGCCTGTGTTTTTCAAGCAAAAAAATTGTCCATAGCAGTCCTGAAAATTGATCGGAGAGCAAGAGAGAGGGAGAGAGTAATTATAATTTTAAAAGGGTAGACTACTTCCTGTGGATTAGGTTCATTTTTTTTTTTATGTGCCTAAAATGTCTAATTGCATTTGTATTGTTCATTGAGAGTGATCCGTGTTGCCTGTATCATTTTTGTGTGTTTTCTTGTGCTCGTAGATGCCATCATTTTTTTTCCTGTCTTTTCATGTATGATTTCATAAGTTCATGGTGTGGTGAGCGGTTGAGTCTGTGAAAAGGTTGTGAAACAATTGTTATAGTTGAGTACAGTTTGTATGCATATATTGTTTAGTAAGATGATTTTTTCTTTCAATTGCAGTATGTTGTTTGCGTGCTTCTTTCGTTTCATATTTTTATTTTCCCTGTCGGAATTGTTGATGTTCTGTCTTTTCTTTGTCCCTTCATCACAAGTTTCAACCGACAAGTGCAAGATTCATTCGATGCCATTGAATTTAGGAACAAGCTTTAATTTGCCTCCTTGGAAGTAATATCTAGTTCTCAAAAAATCAACTTTTAAAAATGACTTTTTGAACAATTTATTCTATAAACATGCATCGAAAGAAAAAGGCCCAATTTTTTACCAAAATAGTAAACATGTGGTTTAAATGAAAAAAATTTTAAAATTTTGATTTCATATAATTAGAACGTAATTAAAAAGTAACAGATATTTCTCAAACTAATTATTCTTAGTGGTGGTGACGTAGAGTGATAACTGTGCTGTGATGGTAGAGTGGTTAAGGTGGCGGCGATTGAAGTGGTGGTGGTGGAGCATTAGTATGGTGGTGGTGGCGGCAGTGGCAAATTGGTGGCGGCAATGGCGTTGGTTGTGGTAGGTGTGAAATAGTCCTGAATGGCAGAATTTTAATTAGGATGATTTGATGTAATTAATATTACATGTGATTCAAGCAATGAATAATATATGTATTTTTTTAATATAATGAATATTCTAACATTTTAAGTAAGGAGGAATACCATGGTATCCCAATACACTAAAATGTTAAAAAAAAAAAAAAAAAAAAAACTAAAATGTTAAAAAAAAAAAAAAAAAACAATCATCCAAAACCTTATTTAATTAATTAGCTAATATAATCATTCTTCCACTTCCATGGGGATTCATTACCATCGACAAATATGAGGCCACCCATACTACTAATTACGACAGAAAAAAAAAAAAAAAAAAAAAATCATCCAAACCTTATAATTAATTAGCTAATATAATCATTCTTCCATTACATGGTGGATTATTACAATCGACCAAATATTGAGGCACCATATACTAATTAGAATGTATATATATATATTTACAGGTAGATATCTGATGAGGTGCTTTTATTTTTTCAGTAAAGTAATATTCCGTAGTAGTTGCATAGATACAGGAATTAATTTGCATTCCCAAGTAAATTGCATTATATTGATCTTTCTTTTTTTACTTTGAGCTCATTCGGATGATTGGATTACAGGATTACAACATCAAAAGAATTAGTAATAAGAATAAATTGGATCAGTACATGCCATTATGTGTTCCTCCAGCTTGATTCTTTCAAAGTACACTGCAACACTTCTTTCTGAAACTGTTTCATATGCACAACAGACCATACAAAATGCTTTGGTGGTTTTAAAATAGAAATGCCTTATGTGGAATCTGCATTTTGTCTCCACTTGAGGATGATTGGAGCCACCAGCATCCACACTGCAAATCAGTTTATTAGTTCACTGCAACTTAGAAAATTGTCAATCGAAACATTATAATTTAAATTTAATATGTTATTGGTTTTTTTAAAGCAAAATATAAACAATTCTGAAAACAAACCGAATAGACCAAATCAATTCTACAGAGCAGTCCAGTTTGATTTTGAAAATATTTGCAATATTTTTTCTTAATTCTATCATTCAAATTGACTCGGTTTGATCAACAACGATGGCAAGTACTTACAGTATACACAAACTGCCAACCATTCATTCACTACTCTGACCCATGCGCTGGTCCAACCCACATCAATTGTCCATCTGCAGAATAGTAAGGCAAGTAAATGTTAGTGTTTGACGACTATAGTAGAGGTGAGCAGTATTTGGTCCAAACCGAACTGCTTATCGGTTTGGTTCAGTCAGGATTTTTAGAGATCAATTAGTGATCGATTCAAATAGTGATAACCGAATGGTTTGTGATTTTCAGTTCGGTCATTTGCATAGCTAACTGAATTGATTTTTATGCTTAAAATAGCTTATTTGGTTTGGAACAACCTAGCCAAGCTTAAACTGATCTGATTTGGTTCAACACTGAACCAATTTTCATAGTCTTTGGTTCGGTTTCGCTCAGCATGAAATGTATTCGGTTTGATAAGGTTCGGTTAAGCCGAATGCCCACCTTAGACTAGAGTGCCATCATACCTTGAATGTTTTAGGGTCATCTTTAAATGATCCTGAAGGCACTTACAGAACGTAAAACAAAAACAAAAAAATGCTTAGGCATTGGAATAGAAAGTACTTCTGCATTGCGTGATGAGTGTTCCAGCCGATGAGTAGCATTGCAAAGTACATAGCTCCTGTGGCAAAGACAAAGTGGAAGAAGCCATAACCATATGGAACATCATCCTCTGCCTCTTTTTCACTTTTCCTGAACTGTACCCATATTGTTAGAGTTAGACACTTCGTTTTTAATTTTTCCCTCTTGAAAAATAATGATAACTAGCTAGTAATTAAAAAGTTCAATAGCAAACCTGAAAGCATTGCGAATCAATACCAGTCGAAAATGTTGCAATAACAATTGCAAGTAAAGCAACAACAAAGCTCTGTTAAAAACATGGAAGTTGTCATTTTTCTGATGGAAATTTTAACTTATGGTTTGCAAAATGAAAAAATCTGTTCTGAATGAGGAATTATTTAGTGCACCTGATGCATTATATTAAAATTGTGCATATTTCTCTAACAAACATAACTTACAAATCATTTTCATGTATGGATCCACATGTTTGTGAAAGAAGTGCATTCAGTAAATTTGGTATTTCGAAAGGGTTCAGTTATTACTATAATGGTAAGCCAATCTGTTCTCTTTGAAGCTTCAGCTTTCCTGTTGCAACTTTCACCTGCTGGTTCACTTTAAACACAAAAAATGGTAAACAATTATTTGCTGTCAAGAAATGTATAGCAGAAAGAACAATTGACATTTTGCATGCTTGGAGCGAACCAAAGGTGAGCTAAGGCCTGAGGGCATGGAAAAGAGGGAAGAAAGAAGCATACCTTCTAATGGCACACCAGCAAAGGAACACCACATAAAGACCCATGAGCCCAGGAGTCAAGATACCACCATTAACCTGTTATCAAGCATAAATTATTAGTAAACCCCTTTCTCAAAATATGTTATGGATATGAATATGAAAAGCAAAGCAACTTACTTTTGGATGAAGAGAGATGCTAGTCATGAGTTGTACAAGCACAAGTGTCCATGTGATGAAGAAAATGTTAAGTAGACAAGACGGCTCAGGAGCATACCAAATGTACATCAAAATTATCCCAACAATGCATATCACATATGCAATGGTTGCAATTAGCATCACATGCATATGGCTGCAATCCAGAATTTTTAACTCCAAATATTAGTGCTGCGCAGATAATAATAATAATAATAATAATAATAATGAAAAGTATGCAAAAAAATTGTCAGAGATTTAAACTCTTGATTCAGTTACAGAGCAGATCCAAAATTGTATTTGAGATTTAACCACATACTCCCCGATTTTCCATGGCGGTTTTGTTCACGGCAGCCGCAGCGGAGACTATCCGTGGAAAGAGCACAGGCATTGCAACCAGATGCCGGAGCTCTTCGTTACGGCGGCCGGGAACTAAAGGGAAAGGGAAAAGAATAGAATTGTAAGAACGGCACATCATTTAGCCAATCCAATGATCATGGCACTTCAGTCAACCTCATCCATCATCAGAAACGAGAAAACCTTTTCTTAGCAAGAGTATTGGTCAGAAACGTGAATTTGCAACAATGGCGCGACAAAGATAGGCATACATGCCCTTTTTAAAAGAAAACTTGGCGCGTCACAGTTTACTTGGGGTTCGTCGGTTTGAGTGAGCGCAAAAGTTTAACTCGCTGGAAGACAAGGATATAAGGAGGGTATTACAGTCTTATAACTGTCTGTCATATTTTACAGCTATTTGTCGGGTTTCAGTGAGCGTAATGGTTGAGGGTTTTCGGCGTATTTACTCTTTCTTCTTACTGTACGGCATCGTTTCAGCCTCTATTAATGGTTCGTCGTTTCCAGGAAACGAAAATCGAGACCTCAATTTTGAAACCCAAATTATAGAGCGACATAAGGACTGTATTTTGCATTTTTCTAAAACGATAACTGAATCAATTGAATAACAAAATCAACTAAAAGAAAGAAAAAAAAAAAAGAAAACATGGAAAACACTGTCCAACTGAAAAATGAAAAGAATGATTCTAAACGCTGAATGTGAATTCACAAAAATCTTGTGCTATTTTTGTTCTCAACAATAAATTTCAAAAAGCTAATAATTTTCTTTTTTGGGAGCTAAGTGTTAATTATTAAGAGAAGTTAAGATTGTCCCTTGTCAAGATGGATTCATAGACTGAGAATTAATTAAAATAATGGATTTTTTTTTCAGAAGAATATCACAGAGTTTAATTATTAATATCTATAGTAATAAAATGACTTACCATCTTTCTGCATATTTGTCAGATAGACAACAATCGTTGAGCCATGTGATAAAGCTAATGATGCTTATTAGCTGAATCAGGAGAAACACCCTGAAAATATAATTATTTTTAAAAAAAGTTAGAGAAACTAATATCAATACCTTAAAATCTATACAGAGTTTAATTAATTATAGTAGAAATCACAGCTTACCCAGCACCAAAATGCGCAATCTCCCCTGCAAAATAAAGTGGATAAAATATTACCAGCAATTTCTTTTGCAAATATAAAAGGAGATGAAAAGACATATATAAACTTTTGATAGAGTAAGAAATATGATCCAACGAACCATAAAGCTGAATAAATGCAGAAGGAATCAAGAAGGTTAGGACTGTTAATGCAATCCACATAACAATCTTTGCAGACCACCATCCAGAATGCCATGCATCTCTTGGATCATAGAACTTTGAGGTGCCAACAGTTGACACAAACATTATTATGAAAAATATCTGTTAGTACCATTATTAATGTTAAGGGATGACAATAACTTTCCTTAATATCAAATTCAGTCCGATAAAAAACGAGTGTTAATCCATATCAAGACTAATAAGGAGTAAAATAAATGGACTAACTTGCTTATGCATCCACGGATTGACCAAATCAATAAAAAATAATTTCTTTATTGAAATTAAGATATTTTTGACTATTTACTGAAAAAAAAAAAAAAAGATTAAGTGAGAACAAATTTTTGCAAAACTCCATTTTCGTTAGTTTAGTACACGGGATGGGTCCATAAACCAAGTCTAAATCATAAAATAATAATTTAAATGGGATTCAAAGGATACAAAACATCCCAAGCTTACACGCAGGACTCCTTCAGCACCCAAACAGTCAGATTTACCAGCACATACCCTTAGTCCTGCATATTTCAAATCAAAATCACTTAAGCCACATGTAGCTTTACTCTAATTTCCGATCCGGACCCTAAAATAATAATTACAAGAATCAAAAGACTATTAAATCAAATATATATACACATAATGATGCAATGTTAATCTTACTTTCCATTTCAGACAGAGCACCATGGCCATAGTCTCGAGCAGCCCAAGCAAGAAGATTAGCAAAGAGAAAAATCAAGGCATAAACATATCTAGCCATCCAAGGATTACGCCCATTTCTAAATTGTCCAAACCATGAAGAGTCTTTAAGTATAACTGCATGCCTACCATTTCTGCTGTTGCTGCTTGTACCACTCTCCATTTCTCCTTCATTACATACACTAAAGCTAGCACCGCATCTTCAGTATATCTTGCATTTTATGATGAGTTAATTTCATTTATCATTATATTTCTCTACCTGCAAAATGTATGCAATTAGTTAGTACACCACACGTCTGCCACAGAAGAATAAGATTCCATGTACTGTTATTGCCTAAACGTCAAAATAAAAAACTGGCTTCCCATCACATTAGCTACAAAATTTATACCAAAAACTGAAAAAAGAGCCCACTTGAGAAGTTAGGTCCTCCACCCCTCTGTTCTCTTGCTGAGCTTAGCTAGTCAAAAAGCCTATATATGACCTAAAACGGCTATTTGTGTTTTTGGTCCCGTAGATGCCCTTTTTGTTTTATACCAAAGAGAGGGATTCAAATCTAAGTGTACGTGACTTGTTGGTCTTAATTTGAATCAATAATTTCAATTCATGCAATTCGACTTGCTAGAGGAAAATACAAAAATATGCATGCATTCTGATACACCAAATCAATAGTTGATTGTCATTTAAAAAAAAATAAATTTTTGATCGAAGAAATTCCGCCAACCTCCACCTTCTTTTTAATGAAAAGTAAGGGTCAATTCCTAATAAAATAAACGATTCCGTGGCCGTACCTATCTGATACACATTCAATTAAGCTAGACCTAGGAATGTCACTTTAAAATAAGTGATCCTAACGAAAGTGGAAGCAATTCTATCTCAACTTACTGGGAATAAATTCCTATTTGCACTTAAAGTTATTCACTAGTCACACGAAACACATTCCTGTATAGAAAAGATGAATGCAAGTAACAAAGAGATATGTAACGGCTTCTTGCTCACCAGCTTAGCAAGATTGGCGTGCACGAGTTAACGTGCGCAAATAGTTAACAAACTGTTAAAAAGTTTCAGGTCTTGTGAATCTTTTCGGGTTAGTAGCCATAACAGTAAAGAATCCTCTGTTTCTTTCTCTTTCTTCTAAAATTTTCAACAAATATTTATCGGAAGGCGTGCAAGGAAATGATAGTAAAGGAATCTTTCCCCTTCTTCTCTTGCAAGTCTACTTAATTATGGATTTTCTGACGATTTTGCCCCTCCATGATATTTTTTTTGGCTTGTTACTGAGGGTTTGTTTGGTCATTTTGCAGAGAAAAAGAAAAGATTGTGTAGAAAACTCCATTTTTTGATTCAAGAAAAAGCAAAATTATTCCTCATTGATCAAACTTCCTTTGAAAAATAATGATTATTAATTTACTATTTGTTTGTTTTTCGAGAAAATGCAACAGAGTTCAATGAAATGAGAACAGAATTGTTAATTTCTTTTAGCATCTATCATGTCCTCTCTTCTCTGTTTTAATTAGAAACAGAGCAGGACAACACCAGAGCTTCTCTGCCACTGCTATTGTCTTTTTTGTTTGTTTCTCGAGAAATATTAGATCAGTGGAGAAACAAAACTCAAAAACAAGAAAAAAAAAAACAATGCCTTACACAATACTTAATAATACAAAGAAAGAAATGAATGTACCTTAAGAACAGGCGCTATAGATCTATATAGGCAATACTTCTTCAGTTTAATCAATCTCTCTCTCTGGCCACAATACAGAGAGCGGTAGAGAGAGAGAGAGAGAGAGAGAGAGAGAGAGAGCTTCTGTATCTTCCTTGAAACAAACACTCTTAATTAACTGAACGACGCAGAGAAAGAGGCGGACGGAGAGATTTGGTTTGTTTGCTTCTGCAATCGGTGTTTTTTGTCTCTTTTAAACCATTCTTTTTTGCCCTTTAACTCTCCCTTGAGTGAAAGAAAGAAGAAGAGAGAGTTTGCGTTTGCTTTTTGGAGCCTTTTCTTTCTTTATTCTTTCTTTTAGCTACGCTTTGCTCCTTTTTCCCGCCGTAAGCTTCCTGTTTCCGCTTCACGTCGTAACTTTCAAGATAATCATATTAAGTACGGTGATTAAATCCATTAATTATGTTTATTTTCAACTGTGTGTGTAAAAATAATAATTATGCGGTGGAACAGTGGTACCAATTCCTTTAGGTAAGCAACGATTGACTCTAATTAAAAACCGAACCGATTTGGTAAGATATTTCAGAAATTCGAATCATGATTCAATTTTTAAAGAAAAAATTTGTTTTCTCCAAGCGTGCATTGCAAGTTGCATGTACTTATTGATTTTTCCATGTTGTAAATAAATAGTATAATTTATTTTATTTGTTTTATTTATATAATTTTTATAATATATTATAATATTATAAATAGTTTATATTTTTATAATCTAAAAGCATTTAAAAATTTCAATAATAAAATAACTTGTTAAGGAAGTGATATATTAATAATAAGAATTTTTTTTTAATTTGAAAGTAAAATTTTCATGAAAATAAATTTATTTATTAATCAAATTAAATTTTCTTGTAATAATTTAAATGTAATTAATTTACTTTCTCTGTATAGTATATAATACCATAAATTGCTATATTATTAAAATATGAAAATTAGTATTAATTAGCTATTATAATAATTAATATATTAATCATGATTTTAGTAGTGATGGCAAAATCTGCCCGACCCGATGGATATGCATCTAAGCTAATTCCAGCCAAACTCGTTTTTTAAGATTTTTATTGGGTTTAGAAAAATCAAATGAGTAAGGTATGAGTATTGTTATTATAAAATTCAAATCCGATCCAAACTTTGGATTCGGTAATACCCGAATCCAATACTCAAACCCTGAGAAGTTTGAAAATTAATTATTTTCTTTAAATTGTAGTATGAAATATTTAATAAAGAAAATAATTGTAATTTGAATAATTTTGAGTTAATTTGAATAATTTAAATTTATTTAAACAATTTAAAACTTTCAAAATTTTAAAATTTAAAGTTCAATATTTAATATTTCATAACAATTTAAAACTTTCAAAATTTTAAAATTTAAAGTTCAATAATTTTTAATTTTATATTTTAGTCTATATATATTATTTATTGTAGATTGAAATTACTATTAGTTAGCACGAGAAATTGAAAATTTCTTATTGGTTAGAGTCTCTTTTGTTTTCTTCTTTCTCACAAAAACAAAAATATTTTATCAAAAGCTTCAACACAAGTAATAATTACAATAGAGAGTTAATTTATCAAATATTTCAAAGCAAGCGGTGTCAAGTCATCCTAGTTTTCGTTAATTACCAGTTAAAGAGTCTACTAATGTTACCTTGAGTGACACATTATGATAAAAAAAGCAAACATTATGATAAGAAGAGCAATTTTAATATTAAAATTTTAATTTACCATTTTTTAATATTTATTTTCATATTTTTAATGGAAAGATGCTTTATTTTTTAATTCTTTTATTTATTGATTTAATATAATCTAATTTTTACACAATTTGAATAAATTAGTAAATAGGTATTTATGGGCAATAGACACCATAGACCCATAGATATACCTGAACCCATTGGATTTAGTATGGGTATAATATTCTCTAGCCGATAGGATATTGGTTAGGATATAGAGATAGGGATAGGGTTTGAGTTTGGGTATGGAGATTGCACTATCTGACCCGAACCATACCTGTTGTCATCCCTAGATTTTAGAGCATCGTTTATAATTTTTGGTGTTTTCCTCTTTTTTTTTCACTTTTTGAGAAAAAAAAAAAAGCTTTCAATGTTAATATAACTTGTTATATTATAATTTTGTATTTTATATATTTCTAGTGAGCTTTATTTTCTATTTTATATCAATACAATTATCCTATAATATATTTTTTAATAAATAATAATAACCTTGAAAAATAGAAAAAAATCAAGAAACCCGAAAAAAAAAAATCAATGTAAAATCCAAATAACAAGAAACACTTCTACCTTGATTATTGCTCATAAAACCCTAAATTTTGATTAAGATTCTAGTCATTAAAATAAATAAAAATATCAATCTGAAAATCAAACCTACAAAAATTTTTTATGTAAAATGAAAATCCCTTCAAATATATTTATTATTTTATTAATTTATTAATTTCTAAATAAAGGATATATTTGAATTCCAATATATAATATTTAATTATAATAAAAGTTCCTAAATAAGAAGATATTATATACGGTTAAAATTTCTTTCCATATAAAAAAATTCTTTGCTTATATTTATTATTTAATTTAATTCTTTCATATATATTTACAATTTATTATTTAATTAATTCCTAAATATGCATATATTTGGATTCTCATATATAATACTCTCTTCATATCCTATTTGATTTGCTTATTATTCATTTTTTGGATGTTCTAAAATATTTACAAGGTTTGTGAATTTATATACTTAAATAATTATTTTTCCCGAAACAGATTTTATGATTATCCATCAAATAAATGACTTTTATTAATATTTTAATCAGTTAAGGGTAAATGGTTTTTGTTGACTAAATTATTAATATGCATATTTTTTTTCAAATCATGCAAATAAAATGGAAAGGATGAAGTATTTAATTATAATAAAAGTTCTTAAATAAGAAGATATTATATACAATTAGAATTTTTTACATATGAAAATAATATTTTGCAAAAAATATTTACATATATTTATTACTTTTATTATTTAATTTAATTTTTAAATGAGAATTATATTTAGAATCCAATATATAATTATAATTATAATTTTTTTTAGCCAATAGAATTTACGTTTAAATAGGAAAACAATATAATCAATCAAAATAAATTTTCAACCAATAAAATTAAAACCAATAAAGATATTTTTGACAATCTATAAATTTAGTAGAGATATTTTTAGCATTTCTAATATTTTTCGTCTCCATTAACACTAATATTTATATTATAGATCAATCATTTTTATATATATCTAATTAAATTTATTAAATTCGATTTTTGTATAATTTGATTTAAGATCTAAAAATTAACCAATATGTTTTGATTCAGTTGAATATTGCTCGTGTTATAATTACTATTGTAGTAATTATATGGTCTAGTTAATTTGACATGAATAATTATAAGATGAAGCTGTCCAAAGCTAAATATAAAATGCATACCTGAACTTGAAGGTATCTTATATTATATAGTTTTCAATAATTGATATAGCCAACACATATATTCCTCAAAGAATAATTTTAGATCCATGTAGTGTGCAATGTTGGGATTTTATTATATAACACCTTTTGGTACAGTTATGTTGCTAGAATGAAAGCTTTTCAAGTCTTAATTTGGAAATTTAAAAAAAAAAAAAGAAAAAGAAAAAAAAAAGGCAAAAAGAATGTGCCTTCAATGATTATTTTTTATTTGGGTTATATATAGTCTAGTGGTAGAATATTTTATTTTACTTATACAGAAAGAGTTTGTGAATTTTAAATTAAATATTAATTCTCATTTTCTTAAAAATATTATGATATAAAAATATATTTAAATATTTATCAATTTGTACAGGTTTGGATTAATTAACTAGCTAACAACTTGATAACTTTTTTTTTTTTTTGATATATATTTTGCTTTAGACAATGAACAAAAATGTAAAAAACCAAAATTACAAATGAGATACTCATTTACTACAGCAATTCATATAAATAAAATATTGTCAAAAAATATTAGTAATTCCGCTCAAAATTATTAATAGTAATTTATATAATAAATGCAATAGAAAGGGTTAATTATAAAATTAAAATTGAAAAGAAGAAAGTGTTGGCTTGGTTCAATGGAAAGGCATCATAATTAGTGGAGTGGGTTTGATTCGTAATTGAGTTTTTATTTTTATTTATTTATTTTTTTTTTCGAGGATTCGTAACTGAGTTGTGAGCTAAGAGACTGTAGCGTTTGGTGCATTCGCCATAATAATAAATGATTAAGCGGCGTTTCTTAATTGTTATAATGGTTGTCGACAGTAACAATATCTCTCGGAGTCAAAATGGTAAACAACTTTTCATAAAGTGTTTCCATACCATAATCTATAAACTGTAGACTGTCCCTCATCATACACTTTTAATCAATTAATACTAATTCATTGTAATAATATAAAAAAAGTTTTGTTCCGTAGGGTTCTAATGTATTAATTATCATATTAACATTTAATTTTTAGTGTTTTATAAAAAATTACTCATACAGCTATCAGTTAAACACAATTAAAACAATTAACAGCTGTTAAATAATGGAAATTTCACTAGCATAATGCATTTTCTTTTTTCCTTTTTAAATTTCTTACATATATTTTTCTTTTGTTTTAATTTTATACAGATATATACATACCACTGACTCTATTGTAAAAATAATTTTCTTAAGTTTTTCAAGTTCGTCTACAAAAGATAAGCAACGGAAATTCCTCGATTTTCTTACTCAAATTTTAACAAAGTTACTAAATATAAAAATAAAATATTTTAAATTATAGATTTTTATATATTTCAAAAAATACATTAAATATTGGTTATAATATTGTTAACCAAAAATATGAACAATTATAATATATGTTAAGTCATTGCAATTATAATGTATAAAAAGAAAAGAAAAGAAAAATCACTGGGAAGAGTCGATAGAGAACATGAAAAAAAGCCGCAAGGGACAAAAAGAAAAAGTAAAATAAAATAAAAAAACGAAATAAAGAATGATAAAAATATTATATTTATTTTTTGGCTAAAAAAAAAGTAATTAAGTACGTAAGAATGTCGTCAAAAGGGCAGATACGTTACTATATTTTAGAGCCATGTGGATGCACGTGCCTCCTACCTGGGTGTCAATCTCCCTCTACAGTGTTTTCTTGTTTTTTACTGATGTTACTCCATTAACGTCAATCAAGGAGCCGCTGTGCCCTCGGAGCAATATTAATATTATTATTGTACTGCTTTATATTGTCATCCGAACTCACACTCGCATTATTCATTCTTCTTTTGCTTGTTGCCAAATTTATAGTTTACAGCTAACAGCCTAGCACGGGGTAAAAGAACATTTACCATATTTATAGTAAAAAAAATGTTGGAATTAATAATTTCTAAATTATTTAGATTTAATGCTTACTTTATAACTAAGTGTATTTGAATAGATCATGTACCGTCGTTAATATAATACATGGATGCATGATTCATTTATTAAGTGTTAGTATTTACTTCAGCGAACTATTATTTTAAAATGAAATTATTGATTGTACTACATTAAAAAATAATACTCGATCAGTGATTGAATTGCAAATATATGAACGAGCAAAATGAATAGAAGCTCTAGCAATTAAATGAGCTTTCATATTTTTTATTTTTTAACTTAGTTTTAATGTCAAGCCTAAAATTTAAAATTATTTTATAATTCGAAACAATTAAATGAAACTCAGAAATATCCAAACTGAAAAAGTCAAAGCAATTGACAATAAGAAAAAAACACACACCATTCAAGGGAATATTGTGTTGAGCATAATTGAGGCAATGTCTAAGAGCCTCCATACGAGAGGGATCTTCATTTCCTTTTTGATTTTTTTTTTCAAATATTAGAAAAGGAGATTAACTTTAATATTTTAAAAAAAAGACAAATATTAATATTAGAATATGATATTATTATGAATCCAAAGAAAAAGCATCATGTTATATAAATATATAAATTATATATAAATAAATCAAAATCTTTGTAATATTAAACCAAAAATAGAGAGGGATAAAAGTAAACTAATGGCAATATCAATATTATAATTTATAAATAATAAAAAATATTGATATGTATATTCATTATGTACTATAGCAATTGATATAGATAATATATTTTAATATACAATTTCTAATATTATATTATAGACAAATTAATTAAGAGAAAATATAAAATTATATTATGAGTAAATATATGAGAACAAATAATACATATATAGGATCGGCTTTTTCTAGTTGCTAACATAATTTTTTTTTTTTAAGGAGAATAAGACTCTCCAACATTTCAATATTTATCGTAAAACTTAGTTGAGAAAATAAAATACTTAAAAGAATTGTCACATCTCATTTGCTATCAAATAATCTTTCTCGCATAGATGAGAATTATGAAAGAAATGTATCATTTTCCGTTTCACCTCTTAGATCTCCCCATTATTATAGAGTAAACTTAATTCTACATGGCGATGAAGTTCAGGGTACATAATATAAATGGAGCCTTGTACTATATTGGGCCCAAAACCAAACGCTGGGCTCGGACGCCAGGTCACATCTGGGTATTGCACTAACCTAATGAGCACCCAATTGGGCCAAGTCTGTTTGTTAAGTGAAATTGGCTAATCATTTTAAGTAGCCCAGGCCTGTAGGATTACTGAAATTAATACATTGAGCTTAGCCATGTTTTTACGGGTTTGAAAATTTTTGTTACCACAAATGGGCCTCCAAACTAACTAATAGAATTTTTTTTAATTTATTAGGAGTAGACTACTCGAGAGGGAACACTATCCTCTCGTGAAACGACTTTTTAAGTAATTTTTAGCATTTTAACTGATCAAAACACTGAATGTTATTTTTTATAATATTCTGTAACATAACGTTTGAATTATAGATATTAAAGTAGCATTTTATAAAAAATTAACTCATATAACGTTTAACTTTTAATGTTTTATAAAAAGCTACTGAAACAGCTAACAGTGAAACGCTACTAAAACAGTTAATTTTGCCGAATAAAGCCAAAAACTTAAAACAATGTCAAAATCCAACAGAAATGTGCAATATGGGGAAGGGAATGAGAAAGCTTTTAAAAGAGAATTAATGAGAAGAAAGATTAGAGGTACCAAAATGGATCTAACACTCGAATACGATTTGCCTAACACGCGAATTAGATGTGTCAGAGTTGAGGTTAAACAGGTTCGTGTCATAAATGAGTCATCCATTTATGACGAGAATATAAACGTGTTGTGTCGCGGGTTGACACACGAGTTTAGCGAGTGACCCGTTTATTTAAAAGGAAAAAAAATAATTTTAGCGCCAAATGTAAATACTCCAACTAAAATTTATTTAAACTTGAGCAAGATTCACTCAATCTGTTTATGATATTAGGCAGGTTAAACGTGTCGTGTTCGTGTCATTTATATGATTTTCGTGTCGACAAATTTAACACGATTATTAAATGGGTCATGTTCATGTTGACCATGATCGTGTCGTGTGTTAGCCGAATCCGTGTTGAACTCGATACGGCAATCCGTTTTGACACCCCTAAAAAGAGTAGTTAATGTGTGTGAATATATATATGTATATATAATAGATAATAATTATATCGGAATTCACTTAATATTTCAAAAAAAAAAAAAAATCTCTGACACTCTCGATTTTTATTTTATTTATTAAACGTTAATTCAATTTACAAAATTACACCTATTAAATATTTCAACTAATAAAATTAGATCAATTGAATATTTATTAAATAAAAAAATTATTATTTCAAATCATATATTAAATCAATATTTTGTATAAAAATTAAAAACACTAAAAACAACTATAGTATGAGCAAACGTACAATCTTATCTAAGTCTTGTTCGGCAGTAGCGTTTGAAATAGTGTTTAGTGTTTTGATAGGGTTGAAATACTATCTTAATTACTTATAAGTTATAACGTTCGGTAATATAATATTTACCGTAGTGTTTAGAGTTTGAGGCAATATTTCATGAAACATATCTTCATTAACATTTATCTTGTTATAATTTCTTTATGACACTTATACTCGTCATTTATCTTTACCATATTCCTCGCTTTCATACAATTTTTTGTCATTTTATATTAAACAGCTAATTAAATAGTTATTTGTACTAAACACTTTTATTCTAAACCGCTGTATAATCATTAACCACTAAAGCTAATATTTAATAGCTAACCAATAATAAAACAGCTGATAGCTATTAAACAACTAACAACTACTAAAATAGGTAAGAGTGCATTTGGTTTAGCTTATTTATGCAGTTGATAGCTGTTTCGTACCCAACAGCTGAATTGCAGGTGTTTGGTAAGCTATTTTAATCAACAGCTGATAGCTGATAGAAGTCTCAATAAGCTGTTGTTTCTATTAGTTACCTTTAAGAATTTTTTCATATCAGCTGGTAGCTTATTTGTATTTGTAAAATTTTTTACTTCATTAACCTCATAAAAAATAATTATTTTTTATGATAACTTTGTTTATAATTATTTAAAATTTTTTTCTTAAATATTATTTTAAAATTTACTTCATTAACCTCATAAAAAATAATTATTTTTTATGATAACTTTGTTTATAATTTATTTTAAATTTTTTTCCTTAAATATTATTTTTAAAATTTTAATTAATATTTTAATTTAATAATACGTTAAAATAAAAAAAATATATATTCATATTTTTATTTATATAATACGTTAAAATAAAAAATAATATATATTCATCATAATATATAAAAATAATTATACCTATAATAGTCATTTTATATTTTAACAGTAACTGCTACTAAAATTTTATAAAACACGAATAATAATTAGTTAACCGCTATCAGCCATCAGCCCTCAGCTATCAGCAACCTTTATCAACTATTAGCTGGTATGAACCGCTGAACCAAACAGGCTCCAAATTTACTGAAAAGACCACTAAATTCATAGATTTCTACTAAAATTTTTGGGATGAAGGATTTCAGCTTCCCTAATTGGCTAAAGCGTTATTCTCTGGCGTGAATTTTCATCTTTCACGTATGTGTTTGTGTTGAGAAGCAAATATATATGCATATTGCCTTTGGAAATATAGAGCTAATTTTTCTTTAGGTGTTCATATTTTGGAGGATCCTCCTTTAAATTTTATAACTTTAATCATTCATGATGTAGTTATTATGTCTTACTGTTCTCAGTTTTCTTCAATATTACTAAAAGTAAAGCATTATTAGCCACACCAAACCCAATTATATATAGTCAAATTGTACATGATGATCATTATATATATCTTAGGAGTTACTATAATTAAAGCTATCACCTATATCTATAGCTATCACCTAAATTCTTTTTAATTTTAATATTTTATAAATAATTTTTTTAGTTTAATTTTGTTAGGGATTTATTTCAATAAGAGTATTTTTTGGCCAATATAAGCATCAACTAATATTAGGTCCCTTCATTCGAAAGGGTAATCTAGCTTAAAGAATTGAATCCTCGTAAAGATTAACATTTATATTATCGTTATGGAAATGTACACGCTGTAGAAAAATTACGCTATCATTATTAAGCATCTCTAGTTTACTATGCTCGAATTAAATTATACTCGTGTCAAGTCAATTCACTAAAAAATAAAGAGCTCCTAGTTAGTATTCATAAATATTAACTTTAAACACTTCAATATTAGTTTTCTCAAATATTATAATAATCGTAAAAAGAAAAGAAATTTTGTTTTGAAAGAAAAAATTATATTGGGGCAAATCAGAATTAACAGTAGTAGAAATAAAATCAGAAGGACGTGACCCACTCCTTAAAACCCGACATAAATAATATTAATTGACTTATTTTTTAGTATTGATATGAGCTTATGCCCATAATGTCTATACAGATTCTTGATTAATAAGGAAGCAATATAACTTAAACACTAGTTCAATCCTAAGCCTATGATTAAGTAGATGGACATGAATTGGTTCGCCTTAAGGTCCATTGCTACTAATTGATCATTAAGAAAACCTTTATTTAATAACTATAACTCTAAACTCAACTATTAATTTTACCTTGCAATTGTTTGCATCCATACGTCTCCTATCAAAATGGAAGCTTTCAATTTCAATGATTATCGATAATAATAAGTGTTAGGACTAGTTGTTATGAGAAAATTTTAAATTATTGAAGGGGATTTGGTGGAGAAATATTGTGTTAGTTAAAAGATTTTTAATCTTTTTTTATTTGAAATAAGTGTTTTTGTATTTTTATGATTGTGTTCGGTAATATGTTTTTAACTAGCTTTTAGTGTTTTGAACTATAAAGGCACATGGTTATGTTGGGTAACATGTTTTTAAGTAGTTTTTACCAAATATTATAAAGTCACATGGTTGCCGAACACAACCATGGTTGTGTTTGATAAAACGTTATATGAGTTATTTTTTTATAAAAAGCTCTTTTAACATCTAAAAATTAATTCAAACGCTATGTTATCGAACACTTTAGGCAGCTGTTATTGAATACAACCTTAGATATTAAGGTAACATTTTAGAAAAAGTTAATGCATATAACGTTTAGCTTTTAGCTTTTATGAATATCTTTTATAAAAAGTTAACTCATATAACGTTTAATTTTTAGTGTTTTATAAAAAGTTACCCAAACAGCTAATAGCTATTAAAACAATTAATTTTACTGAACAACTGCTATCAATGGAACACGTGTTAAATTTGTATAATGGTGCCAACTATATTGATTTAAGATTTTCAATTTTAGTTATAAAATACCTAGACTTTCATGGGATGATGAGTCAATCTTATGAACATCACTTTTATTATTTTACGCCATTAATATATTCGACCTAATCACAGGCTGTCCATAGAGCCTCTAATTAAATGATAGTTATGTCCATTTAGAGAACACGTCAATCAAATTATATATTCAAATTTAAAATATAGTTTGATGAGAAAAAACCCTAACAGCCCATGTGAGCATCATCTAAGTAGGTCCATTTCTTTATATGAAAATTATCAAATTTTGTTTGGTAGGATATATTTTGCATCTTTATCATTCGAATGAACGAATTTGATGACAGAAAAAGACAAGTAGAAGCTACATGGACCTTGTTTTTTTTTTTTTTTTTTTTTTTTTGCATGGGACCTTGCTTTTTTTTTTTTTTTTTTTTCTTTCGCAAAATTATTGTAGAGTTTTTTTTTTTTTTTTTTTTTTCTTTCGAAAATTATGGTAGAGAAAGATGAAGTTGGCAAATATTAATTGTAACAATATGATATAAGCCTTAAAACTGTCAAGATAAAGGAAATTCAATGGCGCACACAGTGACCCAAAGGGTTTTGCTTTCTAGAATGCTACTCGCCTATTCTTTTATTATGACCTAGAAATAAAAGTTAACAAGGAAAAGAAAATTTCAAAACATTAAAGAATAAAATATAAAAAAAATTCACTTTATAGGAGGTAAAATTTAAAGTTACAATTTTAAAAGAAAAAAATTTAAAAAAAAATTCTGGCCTTAGGGCAACGGTCACTTTTAGCCCCTGCCTTGTTTATTACGGATTAAATTGAAGGTTTAATTTATAATTTTACAATTTTTTTTTGAGATTATTTATAATTTTAGAATTTGATAAACAATTTTAATTTTGTTAATCAGAAGTTTATAAATTAAACCTGATCATGACATTTGTCACTGCCTTCAACTAGACGGCACTTGTTTTATATTTTTTGACCTTTTATAGGGTTCCCATCGAATAAAATAAAGGGGCATTCATTTATGTCATTCTCTTAAAAATTCGAACAATTTTTAGCCAAGCAGGACAACTCATAATTTAACATTAAAGCATCTGCCAAAAGATACCAAACCTATCGACCTTGGTTTGAAAGTCCTTAAGAATTACTAATACAATTTACAAACATGACATATCATAAAGATATGTTGGAGGAGCCCATGATGCGATTGTGTAACCCGTATTATTATTTCAGTTCACCGGATGTCCTAATACCAATGAATTCGAATGTAGTAATTACTATGGAACATGGTGAACTCTTTTTAGCTCTTTAGGTATAATCTAATTCTAGAACTTTCAGGAATTGTTTTGGAAAAAAAAAATATATTGATTTATAATATTGTGATTCATTATGAGAGACTCTTGAACAATAATAATAATAATAATAATAATAATATAATTTAATGGTATGATGTGTGGACAAACTTGTAGTTTCTCTATATGAATGCTTAAATCACATGCAGAGATATAATAAGTGCAGAAGAAATCATGGAAGAAACTTCTTTCAAAATCTTGAGAAGAAAACTTATTAAGGAATAGAATGAACCAAAACCAACCATATTTTTGGAAGAAAGCACCCATGAAAATTTTATGCCTCTTTGCCTTTAAATTGTCCAACGACACAGAAACAGAAATTCTACCAAAATGGGTATGGGGATAGTCAGTCGTTTTCCACTACAAAAAAAATGTGGGATCCACCCGCATCGAAGGATTATATCATATCATGGCTTGCCCTGTATAATTACGTGAATTTCTCAATCTAGAGAGAAGATGCCAAGCTTTGCTGTCAACATTGTCTAGAAGAGCATCATGGCATGGGGGTTCTCTCAACTTGGCTAACCCTACAATGCCATCAAAATATGGTAGGTGGGGTGGGGCTGCTAGTGGCGGTGGATTGTTGGGAATGGTGGCTTTGTGGTCTCAAGATGACAAAGAACTTTGGTTTTCGATACTTTGGCTGTCCTTTTGTGCTTCTTAAAGAAACTAGCACTTTGTTTGGGAGAAGGGAAAATGGGGGGAAAGAATACAGAAATATCCAAAAGAAGAAATCTCAGCATGAAAGAGTTTTGCAGCTTTTTACAAGAAATGTGAAGAAAAATGAAAAGAATATAAAGAAGCGCAAACAGTCAACAAAAGAAAGTTCTACAAGAAGGAACAATCGGAAAGAGATTTCTCTCTTTTGATTCTCCAATTTGACTTGCTAACTTTTTTAAGCTTTCCATTAATCATGGCATCACAAGATCAACAGTCCAAGATTCAATGGGTTTTGAAAGTTTTTGCCTTTAATTCAAAATTTCAAACCAACAGCACATGGGGCTAATCCCAACAATCTTCAATCTAATGAGTGAAAAAATACAAATTAAAGAATTAACCAGCCACCAATCAAGGAGGAAAGGGTGAATAAACAAAAAGAAAAGGAGAAATAGGAAGACCTTTTGGGTCCCACCACCATAATTAGAATATATTTAGTCCTGATCTACAATTAATAAGTTCCATCCATAAGATCATACATGTAATGTAAAGATTTTTTGTTTCCCACAGAAGCAGGAAATTAGTAGTTCAATAGCAAAAATATCAAGAAATTCAAATTTGATGATTGATATCTATGATCATCAAAACACAATTCCAAAACGCAGCCCAATTATTGAACTGAATCTAAAGAAATGACAAACAAGAAGCACATGGAATAACTGGATTCCTGACATTAGATTCAGAACACAAGATTGTGTATATATATATATACTTTGGAGGATTTTATTAATAATAGATCTAAAATGAAGAACATGATCAAACAAACTAACCAAAATACAACTGCGCAGTCCTCCATTGACATCACAAAGGGGAAAAAAATTAACGAACACAGAAGAAGAAAGAAAATGGGACTGAATTCTGCAAATCAATACATGTAAAATGTTCATGATTATACTATAAAACTGAAAAATAATTGAAAAAAGAAAGAAGCAAAAGAAACAAATGTATGATATAAAAGAAGAGGTAATAACAATAAAAAGGCCGAAACCAGCAGCAGCAATAGCCCTGATTATGGTCTCCATTCCATCACTATACATACAACTTTCTGTCTGCAAATCTACTTTCTCTGCCATTTTTTATTTTCAGACTCAAATATCCCATAACAATTTCGAATAAATATGGAGAATTTCTCCTCTTACCTCTCTGTCTTTGTTCTCTGCTTTTCTTTCCTTAATCAACAATGCTGATAATGGCCATCTAGAGAAACTCCTTTTGCTGGCGGACAATGAATAGTAAAAACAGCACAGACCCTTTCCCAAATCTTCTTGTTATTCCTTTCTCTAAGAGCGACGAGAATTGCCCAAAGAGAAAAGAAGCCCTCATTAGAAATTTGTAAAACTTGTTTTTGGGTTTGCTAGTTGATGAATTTGATGAAAGGTTAGAGGAGAAAATTCTCAAAAGAATCAATAGTAGGGCGGAGGAGGAGGTGATGCGTATGAGACCCCAGTAATTGGTGGCAATGGCCCCTCGTACACTGGAGTTGGAGGTGGAGGAGAAGGGTAAACTGGTGGAGGAGGTGGAGATGCATAGACTACCGGCGGTGGAGGTGGCGGTGGCTTGTAAACAATTGGTGGTGGTGGTGGTGGTGGTGATGGTGAAGGTGGCGGTGGTGAATACTCTACACATGGTGGCGGCGGAGGTGGTGGTGGCTCTATACAAGGGGGTGGAGATGGTGGTGGTGGTGAATGGACCGGAGGAGGTGGAGAATGGACAGGTGGAGGTGGCGGTGGTGATAAGTATGGATAGATAGGTGGGGGAGGTGAATGTGGCGGTGGGGGTGAATGTGGGGGTGGAGGTGAATGTGGAGGTGGGGGTGGCGAATGTGGTGGTGAGGGTGGCGGTGGAGAGCTGTAATAGTAAGGAGTTGGCGGTGGTGGAGAAAATATTGGAGGTGGTGGAGAATTTGGTGGTGGAGGCGGTGGAGAATTTGGTGGTGGAGGTGGTGGGAGACGGACACAGGGAGGCAATGGTGAGGGCGGTGGTGGAGATGGAGGAGGAGGCGATGGTGGAGGAGGTGAAGGTGGAGGTGGAGAAGGTGGGGGTGGTGGTGGAGAGTAAACTGGTGGAGGAGGTGGTGGTGGTGAAGGTGGCGGGGGAGAAGGAGGTGGTGGAGGAGGTGAGTACACTGGCGGTGGTGGTGAAGGTGGAGGCGGAGGTGGAGAATAAACAGGCGGGGGAGGTGAAGGCGGAGGAGGTGGTGAATATACTGGTGGTGGAGGTGAAGGCGGTGGTGGAGGCGGAGAGTAAACAGGTGGTGGAGGTGGAGAGTAAACAGGTGGTGGTGGTGATTGTGGAATATAAACTGGTGGTGAAGGCGGAGGAGGAGGTGGCAAAGAAGGAACAAAAGGCTTACATCTAAACGAGTTACAGTTCACAGGCTTGGACAAAAACGCCTGACATTGCGCCGTAGATCTCTGTACTGGCCTACCCGGCAAACAGTTCCTTCTATCTTCAAATCCCTGAAGACTCAAACAAGCCGGAGGCTCTCCGGTGAAGAAATTATAAGAAAATGTAAAGTTCTCCAAATTCGGTAACTGACAAATGCTCGCCGGAATATTCCCACTCAACAAGTTGTGAGCTACATTGAGCTGCTCAAGACTAACCAAACCTCCAAAGGAATCCGGCAAAGGACCCAACAACTGATTAAAGCTCACATCAAAAACAGTCAAATTCTTCAGCATACCAATCTCCGGCGGCAAACAAGACTTCAAGTTATTGTTCATGAGAATAATTTCGTTCAGATTAGACATATTACCCAAACTTGAAGGAACACACCCATGGAATCTGTTATTAGCCAAAACGATAACTGAAACCGGAGAATTACCAAAATTATCTGGAATATCAAAGACGAACCTGTTGTGGTTGATAAAGATTGCATCTAAATCTTTATCAAACAGTTCTTTCGGTACAGTCCCTTCAAATTCGTTGAATCTCAGATCCAAGAATTTAAGCTTTGGTAGCTTAAGAACCACCTGAGGAAATTTCCCAGCGAACCGGTTGTTGCTCAGATCCAACTCAAACAGTAATGTCATTTCTTTAAACTTGTGAGGAACAGTTCCACAAAATCTGTTTGAATTTATGTGAAACAATGCAAGATCTACTAGCAACCCGAGCTCTTCCGGTAAGTAACCGGCTATGTCACCGTGGTTGAGGTCAATGCCGGCGACGGTTCGAATAGTTTTGTTATCAGGAGCTGGAGCACAGAAAACTCCAGTGTAGTCGCAGACATTGGGTCCGACCCAATCAGAAGTGAGATTCTGAGGATCAGAAAGAATAGCTTGTTTCCAAGCTTGTAATGCTATGTAAGCATTTTTAAGCCTGGGATTTTCGAAAACAAGAGAAGGGTCAACTGTGACCTTCTCTCCTCTGTCGCCATATTCATCTCTGTAGTAAAGAAGCTGGCGCTTCTTGATGTACATGGCTTCTGCATCACTAAGGCGGCCATTGAAGGAGAAACTACTTGGGACCTGGTCTGCAGAACAAAGGCACACAATTGTGCCGAGAAAGCAAAGAAGAAGAAGAGAGGAGTAAGTCTTCTTCTTCATCTCACATGAGACATCTGACTTACAAAATGCCACTTTATATATTGTGCTTTTCTTGGATTTTCTTTGTTTCTTAGCCAAGATTTTGCAAGAAAATGGGTTCTTTGAAGTAATGCTGTTTAAGGTTTGAGCAAGAGATCTGAAGGAAGAGCGAGAGAGAGAGAGAGAGAGAGAGAGAGAGAGAGAGAGAGAGAGAATGGAGAATTTGTTTTGGGTTTGAGAGGAGAGAGAGAAGGGGGAGAAGGGTTTTTTCTAGGGATTTTGGAGATGTGTGTGAAGAAGAGAAATAATGCATCAAAAGACAGCTAAATCACAGCTCAATGCCCACCAGATTCTCTCTCTTCTTCTTTTTTTTATTTAAAAATTTATTTTATATAATTTTTAAAAAATAATCTCATTATATGCAACTTTTATATGAATTTCTTTCTCACAACAAGCAACCTTTATTCTTTATTTTACCTCCAAAAAGGAAAATACTTTAATTCTTTATTTTGAATAATTTTACATTCAATTCCTTAACTACTCTCCACTCCATAACTAAACAAAATAAAAAATTTTATTATTTTTTTCTTTTATCCCTACACTAATCATATCCCATTCAGCTTCCACTTTTAATATAATTGAAAATTTTTAAATTAAGGCTAATTATTGTCCATCATTTAAAAATTAATCAATTAATTAAAAAACAATTGTTAATTATGTAGTCGGTGGTACCAAATTCCGGCTGGGTTGACCGTTTAAAAAAAAAACGGATTGGGCCAGTAGCCGGTAGATGGATGACATCACGAGAAGTTTGTGAAATTTGCACGAGAAATTGGTAAATTGATGGGTGGTGGACTCTGGACGAGACTTGTGAGTGTGTGACAGTGAGGATTTTAAATCCACCATCGAAGCGGCAGTGAGTGGTGGCGGTAGTGGTGGTGGCAGTGGTGGAGGTGGAGTCATTTTGTTGGTCCGTTTTGTCAAATCAAATTACTTCTGGAATAAATGAAACTGCTAGTGAGTAGTGAACGAGTAACATCTTTTGGTCAATGACGTTATTGTCCCTTTCTCAGTCTTTCGTCTTTTGTTTTTTTAACATTTTCTTCATTCATTCCCTCTGCGGTCCCACTCTCACTTTACCTTACAACTAAAATTTTTTACCGTCACTTTCACCAATTTTTTGGGTTGTAGGTAAATATGGGATTATTGCATTACAGGCAAGTAGCCAGGCAATGTACATTGTACATGTATTTGTTGTCAATTCTGATTTGTAAATTTCTTTCCTTTTAAAATATTAATTGAGTTTGAATTTAGCAAAAAAATTACTAAAATATTTAAATATATAAATTATATTTTGCTATTTTATCAATTTTATATTTGGCATGCAAGTAATATAGAAATTAATGTGAAATATTTATATGATATTATTGATATTATAATTTTATAATAACTAAAATTAGCTAAATACAAGGTATTCCGCCAACTCATATTATTGAAGAAACACGTTTTCTAGAAAGAAATTTTATTGGCTACGAACTAAAAAAGAAAAATAAATACTTGTCTTGAAATATATGAAATTAGTAATGTGAAATGTATATAGCATACTATTAATGATAACAAAATTAGCAAAATACAGGGTGTTGCTTCAACTCAAATAACTGGAGAAACACGTTTTACAGATAACTTATCAAATATATACTATGAAATTAATAAAATAACTAAAATTAGCAATTATAAGAAGATTTATCATACAATTTATCAGGTTTAACTAAAAAAAAGAAATTAGATTCTTATTTTGGAATATACAAAATTAGTGATGTGTACCATTATTTTGAAAGGAAGGTGATATCATATTTTCCAAAAAAAAAAAATACTTTCTTTTTATTTGAAAATATTATTTTCAAATATTAATTTTTATTTATAATTATTGTATAATATGAGATAAAATACTTCTTTATTTCATATATCAATTTTTAAAAATTTAATAACTCATAAACTCAATTTTTTTTGTAAACACTCAAGTGTTTAGACTGTGGTATAAAATATTAGGATTTTAAACTTTTGTAAACGGTCAAAAAATTATTTGACAAAGAATTTATTAATATATAAAAACAATTGTTGAATAAATAACTTTACTTTTTCGTTATTTTAATTTGCAGCACATTTAGTTTTTACGTAACGCATTAAATACTTCAACTTACAAATTATATTAATTAAACACCTATAAAATTTTTTGAAATTTTATGAAAATATTTATTTCAAAAATTATATTAAATATATATTAAATTAATATTTTTACATATAAAAATTTAAATACACAATAAATTATTTATAAAATTTAACATGCTATAAAATTAAAATTATAAAATTGACTGGTGAAAATTTATATATTCGACCAAAAATTACTATTTTGCAATCTCTTAAGCAGCAGTATTCGCAGTCTAGTCTACCCTTTGCGTAATTTCATACATTACGTCTTTGACCACTGAAACCCTTATTCAAAGGATTATAACCGTTTAGGGGTAAACTATAATGGTAAATCCATTGGTTTGTGACACGTGGGAGGTAACTCTATATGGTAAATATTAAGGAATATTTATTTCATGTCAGTGAATTGGGTAAATATCATACTAATAGTATTTGCACAAAATATTCTATATGCGTCTAAATATTAAGGAATATTTACTTTCCATGTCAGTGAACTTGGGTAACAATATCCATACTGCACATAGGTATTTGCACCAACAATATATATATATATATTATATATATATATTCATATATATCATAATATATATATATATATATATATATATATCATCACTATAAGTAAACGGGTTAATATGATAGTTCCAACCTAACCATTCTGACTTAACAAAAAAAAATTCTCATGACAACCTTACGAACTTTTAAAAGATTCAACCCGATCGGAAGAGTGAACTGTCATTTTCTGATCAATAATTTTAAACCCTTCTCACACTCCTAAAGTTTTATTAAGGTATATATCATACTAATAGTAACGGTTTAATATATAGTCCAACCTCCATTTTGATTAAAAAAAAAAATTTATGAAACCTTAAATTTTAAAATCAACCCGATGGAAGAGTGAATGTCATTTATTATAATAATTTTAAACCTTCTCACACTCCTAAAGTTTTAAGATTTTATTTTTTATATTCAAAATATTGAATTAATGTATATTTAATATAACTTCTGAAACAATAATTTTTATATTTTTTAATTATTTAAATAAATTTTTAATCGATTTAATTTTATAAATTGAAGTATTTAATGAGTCAATTAAAATATCTAATAAATGTAATTTGTTAAATTAAAGTATTTAATAAATTAAATTTAAAAAAATTAAAGTTGCTATAAAATTGTTGGTAAAAAATACTGGGCTGAATTTATGGATGGAGCCTAACATTGATAGAAGAATCCTTTGACGCACAGCATTACAGTCACGGATTCAACTTCAATAGCATCGTAGTCAACATCAACTGCATGCTTCCGGAAATAATGCATTAACACCCAAAATTGATGTGTTTTTTCAATTTAACCCATTGAAAATGAAATGTGCCTTTTCTTTATTTTCTTTATTTTTTTTTTCAACTAAATGTGTTCTTTCTTTTCCTTTTTCTTTATTTCTTTATTTTTGTTAAATAATAAAAATGACAACAATGCTGATAAGACTTTTGTCTAATGACTAACTTGGAATTCTTAGATTCCAATTGGATTTCTAATTTTCTATGACCTTAGATTTAAATATATTTACAATTTCCAATTTGATAATTTTAGCCACAATAAACATTTGGTCAAATATATGATATTCATGCATGAATGGATGCATTTAACTAATATCTAATTTGTAAAATAATTTTCAGATTGAATTTTAACTATATAAAGGATAAAAAAATAGTCTATGGAGTAAATAATTGAAATTAATATTAAAAATTATTGAAATTAAATTATTATTTTTAAATTTTACTTCTCTTTAATAGAATTATTTTTAAAGAATGCGCTCTCTTGTTTAAGAAAAAATACAAAATTTTAAAAATAAGCTTTTTTATTAATTAAATAGGAAAGACATAACACTAGGCCTCTATTAGAAACTTGATATATTTCTTTACAAAATTATTACATTTAAAAAAAAAAAAAGATTAACTTATATAAACCCACATATTTTTGTAACTAATGAAAAGTCACGCATCATATAAATTTAATAATTATTTATTTATTTGACACCAAGACATAGCCTAATGATAAGTGTATGTACGACCCGACAATAGATTCAGGTTTGAATCACCTTCTCCCAATATTCAAAAAAAAAAAATTATAAAAGCATACTGATCAAAATATATATAATTGATACATAAATTTCATTACTCTAAAAATAAATTTATATTCAATTAAAATTACGTTTTTTATTAGTAAAATAAAAAAAAATACATAGGGTAAAAGACATGATTCACTCTTTCACCCAGAACTAACCTATATAGCCGATACACACTTTTCGTTCCTCTAAAACAAATTAATATTTAATTTGTTATTTATTTTTATTAGTTAAATAAGAAATACATAGGGCAAAGAGTATGATGCACCCTTTCGCAGAAAGCATGATAATTTTATAAAAGCATACTAGCCAATATAGATGATACACACTTTTCACTATTCTTGAAATAATCTTATATTCAATTAATTAATTTTTTGTTAGGTATATAAAAAGTACATAAGGTAAAGAACGTGATTCACTCTCTCAAAACACACATGATAATTTTATAAAAATATACCAACCTATATAATCCATAGACACTTTTCATTACTCTAGATATACTAAAACTCGTTCCGTAATAATTTTTCATGTAATATCTAATATTTTGACTAAAGTCAAAGCTATCTCTATTATTTATATTGTTTGATAGCATAATTATCTTTTTTAACCGTTTGACAGCATAATTATTTTAAACAGTTGGCAGCTATTAAGAAATATTTTTTAAAAAAGAGGCGTTAACAGCTGATAAAATAATTAATTTTATTTAATATACCTAAACTATAACTAAAACACATTTTCCGCAGTACTCTAGAAACACGTTTGTATTTGGTTGGCTAATGGGTACTATATGAGGCAGCAATTTGCCACCTTAGAAGGTCTAAAGTCTAGTGGATATTATCAAATCATAAAAGCCAATCACCGATAGTTTACCCATTCAAATACTAATCTCCGCTCATTATTTTGAAATTGGGACTTCACATTTTGGCGTAAGGAAATGGCCAAACATTGCATTGACATTAAATATTCCTTTTTACGCTTTTTCCGTGATAAAAATTATTCCATGCCCACCCAACTCCAATTTCATTGACGCCACAAATTTATAATATTAACTTTTTTTTTTTATTTTTCGTTCATTTTTTCATTTCCAAAACATCAAAATCAAAATAGCCAAAGTTCATATTTTAATAGTTAAATATTAAAAAAGATCCAAATCAGATAAAACAAGAGAATGAAAACCAAAGAGAATGAAAACAAAATATCATGTCTATAGTTCATAGTAAATTCGCTTTAACCCTAATAGTGAAAGTATATCCATATGTAGGAGTGAAACTAGTTTGGTTTGATACGATTTAAAAAAAAAAAAAAAATTCAAACCGAATCGAAATTATAAATATTACTTTGTGGAGGTGGTTAGGGTTGTTAAATATTATATGCAGCATCAATTTGTTTTGTTAGGATTAGGGTTAGTGTCACTTGTGTTGTGAAAATAAACTACGGATCTCAAATGTACTATTAATGCAGTTTGATTTGAATATAAATGCTTTAATAAAATAAAAATCAAATTAAATTTTTTCTAAACGGTTTATCAAATTATAAATCAAATCAAACCATTTAAAATGATATATAAAAGAATGAAAATTATTTATCTTATAATTTATAGTTTGTAATTTATTATCTACCTATTATTATCAAACTCAAGAAGCTGTTCGTAATATTGGTTTGAAATCATTGATTCACAAGGCTTTTATTATAAAAAGAATGGTCAATATTACGTTGAACGAATTAAAATATGGAATATTTTCGAAAATATGGTCGCACATGACCTGTTCTAACTTGATCCTATTCAAGTGATCTAACCTGACGGATTTGAAGATATAATAAATTAGATTAAGCTAGTCATATTTATAATTCTTGGATTCACTAGATAAATCCACATACTTAACCCAGCCTATAAATAATATCAAATATATATATCCATATATATTCATAATTATGAATTATTTAACTCAATTTGATTTGTTTTGCAATTTAGAATATAAATATTTAATTGTTTACGTACTTAGCAGGTGTTGCCTTTAAAATTTTTGAATAGTTGCTATTAGAGCAATTGTAGTCTACATATATTATATAATTATGTTATTATGTATTTTTAATTTTTCATTATTATTATTTATTATTATTATCATTATTATTGCAATTATATTTCAAACCTTCGTACCTCCTTCACTCATTTAAGGGATTGGATTGTATTACATATAACAAGACCAAGTTTTAAAAGATGCATACTTCTTTGGGACTTTTCAAATTTACCCTATAGTTCAATATAAATTTTAAATATAAATATCATAAAAGCATCAGATTAGGGTCGATGGGTTATTATCATCTATCATTGTTGATTGATGACTCTTCTGTGGTAATGCTAATACATATGATGTAATTATTCAAAATAAATTAAGCGGGTGGGCCTTCATTAGTTTAGTTTAGAACATTAGGGTGGGTCCCTAGCATCTATAACGTCCGATGCCTGAAAACGACATCATCCTAGTGTTTTCGGGACCCACGCGTCACATTCTGCACGGCTGGATCGTCGGGGCTTAATATGGGTCCCACTGCAGTGTAGTGCACCGCTTCTCCCTACGCGTCGACCCTCGCTTCAAGTTATCTTTTTGTCTTTACCAAAAATGCCCTTCCACCGCATAAAGCTCATTATGCACTGTGTACCACGTAGGACTGACGTTTAGCTTTAAACGCGTTTTCGCTTTTCCTAATTGCCAATAGTATAGCAATATCACGTTTTTGATTTTATCATTAAAATATTTGTTTGTATTTTTATTTAGTATATACTAACAAATATTACTAAAATAATTAATTTCTTGCTTTGTTAAAATATTATTTTCTAAAAAATTGGACATTGAAATTAAATTATTAGTATGGTCGATTGAATGAATTGATACATTTTTATTGTAAATGCAATATTCATCAAGGTTTTAAAATTATTATTTGATTCAACTAATTAATCTAATTTTTAAAACGTTGGAGTGTTACTTGGTAATATAATTCAAATTTATTTACACTAAAAAATATAATTCAATTTATAAAAATAATAATGGTTATTTTTTTTAAGGATTACAATAATAGTAATTTTCACATTAAAAATATATTTAATTGTATTAGGTTATAGTTAATTAGCGTTGGTTAAACATAACCTAATGTATATTTGACATTTCTCAATTTATCATTGAATATGATTTTGTAAATAATAGGTTTCTTGTTCAAAAGGATATTTGTCTTTTGACCATAGAATTGATTCTAGTTGTTAATTTAGATGATTTTCAATTGGTGCTTACGTTTGAGGGACCTCAAAAATTGCAAACCCGTTGAAATTCTTAATTAATTCCTTGCTATCGGTGACTACCAAATATACCAATGTCTGTCAACAAATTATTCTACGCCTACGTTTATGCCATGTGTATTAATTTAGCATTAATTAATGAAATTAATCTTATGAACATACATTAATCCTATGAAAGAAAAAAATAAAAGAAGAAAAAAAAAATCACCTAGTCAACTTTCTTTTTTTTTTACTGACAGACTATATACTCTAACATCTCAATTTTGATAAAAAGCCCGTGACAATTTACATTTTAAAATGGAACTTGTAGTATTTTAAATTTTCTTTTTTTGTAATAATTTTACGCATTCTTACACTAAAAGCAAAATTTTTTAAAATTTTTAATTTTTATACACGAAATATTAATTTAAATACATGGTTAATAGAACTTTTGGAACAATTACATTTTTTAACTATGAAATATGTGTTTAATTTATATAATTTTATAAATTAAGGTGTTCATAAAGTCAAATAAAGTAATTATCAGATTCAATTTTATAATTTTAAATATTAAATGACTCAAAATAAAAATTTAAAGTGTTATAATGTTTGTCATGAAAAGTATAGAGGTGAATTTATATACTGAATTTTTTTTCTATATAATTTATTTAATTTTTTTATAAGCTAGATTCAAATAACTCGTAAGCTGGCTCAATTCATTTTGATTATTTTTATCAAATTTAAATTTTAGCTGTGAGCGTATTAAAAGGTACGTTGGCTTCGATTTAAAATTTTTTGATTACATATAATCATGGTCATCATAATTTCAGCAAATAAATATCTCTTTTCTTTAAAAAAAAAAAGAAATAAATACCAAACAAAAATAAATGTCTTACAGCAATATATTTCAACAAATGACTTTTATTACACATATAATTAGATGATTTTTTAGATGCAATATGATTTTTACAATGAGAAAAAATTCTCTATTTTTGAGAAAATATCCAAAACGGAGTTCACCATAGTTGACATTAGTTTAACAAACGCCACAAAATATTAAAAAAAAAAAAAAATCCTAAATACGCATTTTCGCAATATTGTAATTAAAAATGTCATGTTTCAATTTTTGTTGTATATGACCTTTTTATCAAAACCTTTTTGTAGCGTGAAAACGGGTTAATAACATTTTGATTTTTTTTTGCAAACAAAAAGAATTCTAAACGTAATGGATAATACGGTAAGCTTGCCAAAGTAGACTCTGTAGGACCCATGAGCCACGTAGGAAAAATTAAAGACAAAATGCCAGCCGGCAAGGCCAGCTGTAGCGCTCAAAGTGGACACGTGTCGATGAGAAAATAGTCCATGTATGTCATTATCGAGTTTCCTCAAGCAGCTGTTTCCAACTAGGATAGGACGCTTCCAAAAGCAAGAGCGCATCAGAGAGAGATGGTGAAAGGGACCCACGCGGGACCCACGCTCGTTCACAGCGGCCGCAGGCTCCCTCTGGTTTGGTTGACTTGGCAAATTCAAAAATTTGCGGTTAGGTCAATAACAAAATGACAGATTGTCTTTTTTTGATTTTTCCAAAATTAAAAATAAAAATATTTTTTAGTATTATTATAAAATTCTTTTGTAAAGTACAAACCTTTACTTTATATTTTTCTTTGGTATTAAGCAAAGTGGATAAATAATAAGTAAAATGGCAAAAAGGTGTATATATGGGAACCATATGATTATTTGCATCAACAAAACGCGTTTTGGACTGCTTTTTCTTGTATTTCTCTATTTGTATACATTTCCTCTATTTTTGTATTTTAGTGTTTGAATTTTTTTAAAATAATAATAATAATCATATTCATGAACATAACTATAAAGAACAAGATGATGTTATATCAGACAATGAGGTTGGAATATTAAATTATTAGTGATTGAATGTATAATAAACAATTTCAAGAATCATTAGTACAGTAATTAATTATAAATTGAAAAGACTTAATTATAAATGGAAAAGACTTACAAGTAAGTTTTCAACTCGACAGATACAATCAAAATTAGAATTTATGAAATTTATTCTTTATATCTCTTTCTCGGTAGTTAAAGCTTAATGACTATATTCGATAATTAAATCCTAACAATTATGTTCGATAATAAAAAACTAGCAACTATATTCAGTAATAAAAGGCAAACGACAATATTCATTATTTGATAATTAAAGCTAACAACTATATTGGGTAATTAAGGCCCAATGGTTATATTTTTAGCTATAAAACTCCTCCTTAGTTTATTTGGAAGCACGCTTGATATATTTTATACAATGTTATTTCTCTTTTATTTCAATTTTTCTAACTATCAATTAGTATCATTTTATCATATGATTTTGTTGTAAAGATAAGAGAGAGTTTATTTTTTAGAATTTAATAATTTACAAGTAAAAATAATGGAAAATATTTACATAAAAAATTTATTGATATAATGGAAAATTTATGAATCATTTATCTAGTTTATTACTCAAAATAATTTTATTTAAATCACAATATAATTAAAAATAATAAAATATTTGATGTAGATCAAATGCAATTAAGAAATCATTAAACAAAAAATAATAAATTCTTTTTAAACCAAATATTCACATAACCAAATATTTTTCTAATTCTATAATTTTTTAAATGAAATACTTTATTTAATTATTTTTTAAATTACAGACAAGACAGTCTAATTTTTTATAATTATTTTTATATTTTAAAATAATTTTTCTTTCCTAATTTAAACTTTTTAAATAATTTTTATTAGTTAAAAATATTAAAATTATCTTTTATGAAAAGTTGAAGTTTTTATTTTATTTTTATAAGTTTAAGAATAAACTATATAAAAAATTAATTTTTAAATAAATTGAATATTATTTTCAAATTGAAGACGCAAATTAAAATTTATTAAAATTTTTAAAGTACACAGAAAATGGAAAAATGCAACAAACTTCAGTTTTCGTTGCATCAGCACCGCCTACAATACATGTGGCCAACTGTCTAAGGTATAAACACTAACGTATGATAAGAGATTATCTAAGTTGATAAAATTTCCAGTCATACAGCCGCACGATACATGGATCGTATAATCTTTTTAAGAAAATTATTGTAATCTATATTTGTGCTATTTTAATTTAAATAATTTTTTTATGTATTTTTGATTAATTTATGAAAAGTAAAATTATACATTTTTTTAATTCTCAAGTAATGTGCTGAAATATTAATTAACACAATTAATTATTATAATAAAATTATTGTAATTCAATTGATATATTTAGTTAATTTTTTATTTTTTTTTCTCTTTGAAATTTTTATACATTCAAATTAAATGAAGTATGAGAATATTTAATTTTAATGAAATAAATTTTAATGAATTGAAATTAATATTTTAGTTCTATTTATTAATCTAACTATATTATTTAATTAATTTTTATTAACTATGACTTTATTATAACTCTGCTATTTTAATTTTGAATAACAACCATTTAATAAACAAATTAATCTTTATTAAATGCAAAAAATATTAATTATAATGAAATCCTCTATTAAATTTATTAGTTTGTAACTCCATTGTTTAATAAAAAATTTTAATTTTATTAAATGTAAAATAAAATGTTACATCATCATTTCCATATTCTAATGTTTTACCATGTAAGCATTTATACTTTCGAAATTATATATTTATATAGATAGATGGATATGTATATAGAATAAATAATTTTTTAAGCCCTTGAATTTTGTCATAATAATAACTTTGTCTCTATTGTTTTATTCATATGTTGATTATTAGTTTTTAAAGTTTACTTTATTAGATTATTTATCCTTCATACATGTGTATTTTTATGATTAACTGAGAGACTACATAGTCATTTAATAGTAAATGCGGATGAATGGTCAAATATATAAATATTACAAAGTATATAATCTCTAAGGAGCACATTTTGAATAGAAGAACTAAAAATTCATTTGGTCTAACTCTTCGCGCCAGCTATTAACTGATAGCGGTTAATAATTATATATAATTGGTAGTTGAGGCAAACGTTATTGAAATGTTAAATAATTTTTAAGAATGTAATTATTTTTAATATATTGCCATTATCACGTGTGTGTGTGTGTATATATACAGTTAATTAATTAGTTAATTATAATAATCATTCACTAAATACGAGGAATAAAATTATAATTAATACCAATAGGAGGAATGGAGTAATTTTTTACCTTTATATACTCTCTCTATATATACACATTAGAAGGTTTAACGGACTAAATTAAATATAATGGACTATATAATAGAGATACATTTCTCGTTAATTTACCGAAAATATTTATAATAAAGAAAATTTAAATTTGAGATCAACACTCTCCACGTCAGAGAGAATATTGCTACGAACATTACTAGTTATCGGAGAAAATATATATTTTAAAGTGGAAAATTGATAAAGCAATATATATATATATATATATACACACAAATGCACAAACCTACATTTGGTCAGTTTAATAATCATGACCGCAAAATTAGGTTGAAAGTGAGAAATTCCTTCTGACCAACGAAAATCTAACAAACAAAGAGCTGAGACGCTGCACAAACTGCTGTTAATTAATTAAAAACGTACAAAAAGAACAAAGAAAAGAAAAAGCAAGGAGAGAGAGAGAGAAAAGAAAAAGAAAAAAACAGGGGCTAAAAAGTAAAAAGAAGTATATATATATACACATATATAAATAGTAATAAATAAAAAGAGCACGGAAATTACGGACTGTAATTACCAGGAATTTAGGAGTGATGTCTACTTCGGCAGTGCTTTTATATATATCGTCGGCAGCAACCAATTTATTTTTCTTATTGTATTATTTATATATATTTTTTTGAGAATATAATATTTATTATTTTTACTTTCCGTTAAATTGATGGGTCCCCTTGAGCATCGAGGTCAAGAGTCACAAGAAAATCACATGACCTTGGGAAGGAGGGCCCACAATTTTTGCCATCCGTGTCATCCTTCTTTCGTGGGCCACTGCGAGTCTGGGGAATTTTCCGTTGCTTTTTTTTTTTTTTTTTTTTTTTTTAGCATCGAGGGTCAAGGAGTCACAGAAATCCACATCATGACCTTGGGAAGGATGCGCCCACCAATTTTTGCCACTCCGTTGTCATCCTTCTTCTCCGTGGGCCACTGCGCAGCTCTAGGGGGGAATCTTTCCGTTCGCTTTTCTTTTTTTTTTTTTTTTTTTTTTTTTAACATTTACTTTCATGGGTCATTTAGATCGATGAGATTTTGAGTACATGAAACTTAAAAACACCACCATGAATTTATTCAGATTTATTTATTCTTGGGCTTAGAAAAATAAACAACTCTACTAAAATTTAAATTTCACAATCCAAACGACACACAATTTTTTTTTTTTTTTTTTTTTTTTTTAAATTTTTTATGAGGTCATTTAGATCGATGAGATTTGAGTAATGAAACTTAAACACACCATGAATTTATCAGATTTATTTATTTGGTTAAGAAAAATAAAATCTATAAAATTTAAATTTCACAATCCAAACGAGCACACAATTTTATTAATAATAGAATTTAAACTATTTAAATTGATTCTGAAAATATGCTTAAATCTATAAAATTTGTTTTCTAACCAATGATGAATATAAAATAAATCCAAGCGTTTTACATTCCATAGATTTTGTGAACTCAGTAGATTTCATATTTCATCAATTTAAATGGGTATAAATTTAAATTTATGAATTTCACGTTAATCATTTGGTTAAAAACATAAAATCCATATAATTGCAGAGTAATTTTCAAATAAAATTAAGTGGTTTAATACCATCTTTAATAAAAAAAATGATAAAATTCAAAAATTCTCTATCTTTCACTATAGTGAAATTGAGGTTACTAGAAAATTTATTTATTTTATAAATTATAAATTATTTTTTCTCAATCAAATAAAAAAATTAATAAACCTATAAAATATTTGAATTTTGTCACTCATATTCTATGCACTCAATTTCTCTCTAAACTTTCATGAAAGAAACTTTGTAATGTCTTTTTTTACTATGCAAAATGAATTTATATTATTTATTCTCTTAATCTAGAGTCACACAGGCAATGAATTAGTCAATTACAATGTTTGGGCTTGCATCAGGCAAAATTTTGGGTAGGGAAGAGAAATATTAGGTAACATCAAACTATAGGGCCTAAAAAAAACCAAAAGGGCCAACAAACATTGCCTGTTTATAAAAGAGGTAGGTTCTATTATTGTCATGAATATTTGGTAAAATTATATTGTTTTAGGTTAGGATTTTTTTATTTTTTATCTTATTTATGGAAGGTTCAATGGGCTGGAATCATTTTATGGGCTACACATTAGGAAATAACCCTTCCCTTTGAATAATATTTACTAAATTTATAATAACTTTTATAATAGAAATTGTTCAAATTCGAGATCTCGTTTCCTGTGTATTTTACAAGAGGTAAGAAAAACAGTTGAATTAGGATTTTAGGTTAGGATTTTTGTTAATTAGTGGAAAGCAAATGAAAATAAAACAGTTGAGCACCAAATGATGAGATGAGATAAGACTCTTCTTTTCCTTCCTCTTCCTACTATAAGGTGGTCCCGAAATACAACTGTCCTTATACTATTGCCATGTGGTGGTTTCTCATCTTATCAAGAACTTGGTACCAATAAAAGATATTATGCTTTCACTTTTTTTTTTTTCTTCCAAAAGTTCCACAACTGTAATGGCTAGGAAAATAAAGCTTGTGATAGCTAAAACTCTCCGAGCTTAATAAACATAACATTTATAGAATCCCAACAATAGTTTAGTCCCATTTTTTACATTGACATTTCAAACTAATGTATGCCACAACTTTATTACCAATCTCCTAAAAAAAAAAAAACACATAAGGGGAACAATATGAGAGAAATAACCATGACTCATAACTATATGGCTGAAATTGAAAACAGTAAATTGCTAGATGTCCTAGTTCCTATTCTTATGACGATTTAACTAATCTCTCTATAGGAACACAATAGGAGATACACTAAAACTCTTGAGGGAACAAGTTCCAAGCATTTCAAATGAAAGGTTTGGGAAATGCTGAATCAATATAAATCATGTTGTTCCATCGCAAGATAAGAAGAGGTTCAGACACATTCCATACAATGCAAATGAACGTATCGCTACGTCTACGTTTGATATCAGCTTTTTAAGTAGTTTCAAAATGTTAAATACTATTTTTTTAGTGTTTGATAAGTTAACATTTGAATTAGCTTTTAGAAATTAAAATAACATTTTATAAAATGTTAACTCCTGTAATATTTAACTTTTAGTGTTTTATTAGAAGCACTCAAATAACTATTAGCTATTCAAATAATTAACAACTACAAAAACAACTAATTTTGCCGAACTGACCCTACATATTCATAGATTCATTGTCCAATGTCTCATTAAGAAAATTCCCACTAGTTGACTTATAAATTTATAAAATATAAATTTTATATCATAATAATTACAGATTTAAAACTTCAATAAAAATTAACATTATAAAATAAATATTTCCTATTCTTGGTAAAGAATAGTGACAACCGAAGATATTCACCTAACCACAACTTATAATGGAAGCTGCCAATGGCATTTGCTTCACGTACGAAACAAAAATCCAAAGAAAAGAAATTCACCTTATCATCACAATTTACAACTGAATGGATACAAATTGATATTCCAATAATAAAAAAGACTGCAACGGTAAAATGATAAACCATAGGAGTGTCAGATTTCAGAAAAAAATTGTTACTTTTACCTTAATACTAAAGAATCTTACCCGGTCCAGCTACTCTAGGCTTTTGATTCGACACCAACCTCTTCCGCAGCTGCTTTTAAGATAGCACGTTTTAACTATAACTATAGTCAAAATGTTTATTTTATTATTTATAGTATTGGGTTGCGTGATTTTATGTTACTGTTTACTTTTCTCTTTTTGAACATTTGAAAAATGCTAATACAATACACCGTAATCATTGAGATAACCAACGACTATTAAAATAATTATTTTTTCATGTTTTATTAAATTCATTCCATAGATAGATCGCCCAAGTCAATCTAATGAAAACACATAGAATAAAGAAGGGTATTACTGGACATTTACTAATAAAAAAGAGAAAAAAACCCTAATTTTTATAAATAACAACAGTTCATTAGTTTAGCGTTTATAAATAGATAAGTAATCCCATTCCCCAGAGGAGGTATAGGTCAGTGTCTCCGTGAAACTTTTAACTATGGTTGGCTGAATATGGGACTCAATTCAATTGACTAGAGTGATTACCCAAAATATCCCTGACTCCTCGTCACGCTATGGAAGAACAAGAGGGCGCGCCTTTTGATAGATAAATTGGTCCCTAACGTTGAAATTCATGGGTGGGTCACTACTTAACAGTTAGTGAAATTTATAAAATAGAATCTCTAATTAAAAATCAATTAAACATTATTACCACAGGAGTAGCTATTTGTCAATTTTTTGTTATGCGATGAAAAATCAATCTGAAATTTCAAATTTTCTTTGCACACTACCACAAAATCAAGCCTTCAGTTAATTTTTTTGATCTAAACATCATCAATTCTAATTTATAAATAAAAAATTTATTAGAAAAATAAATTTATAAACATGGTGAATTTTCAGAGCTGAATTTTGTTTTTTATGTTTTATTTTTAGAAAACTCCACCAACGAGTAGCAACAAGTTATCCAGAAATTGTATATTGAACATGAAAGCCACCAACTATTTGCTTTTTGCTATTAGAGAGATTTGTTTTTGTCTAATGAAAGTCATAGGAAGCTGCTGGAATAGGTAAAATAGTATATACCATAGAAAATAGCTTTAAAGAATTACTTTTTTTTTCCCTCAACTATGCAAAAATGTCGGCATAACATAATAAAAGACAAATCTAACCTAACAAAGACACAGATTTGCTCTAAACGCGTGTTATAGAACACACAAAAGCTGAATTCCAAGTTCCAGCTAAGTTCTCCCTTCCTAACTTAATAAAATCCAATTTAACCAAATCATTGTTGCCAATTGCTATGCTAATCTTATTTATAATGTATGTAATGCTTCATTATCAGGGAATCTCAAATGATTAGAACTTTGTCTAATCACTATTATACCATGACAATTATGGGACTGAGAATATGAATTATGGGACTAAAAAAATACACCTCATGCATTATCTATTTTGCTAATGCTGCACTAAGCACATCAATTATAATTTATCTAAAGGAATTTTCTTTTGTAAAGTATTGTCAAAGTATGTTTTTTTGTTGAATTGATTACCTTAATTACGAAACCATTGGCAACCGGAAACGCCATCTTATAGGGCCACCTTACTGCAAAACCTGATACAATGTACATAAAACAAGAGAAGGCAAGAATCTGATCAATAAATTTGTTTTGATTCTTTTCTTCTCTACTTTTTTCTCTGGGAGGTCATTTTCCATCTGTAAAGGTGTAAAGTTTCACGAGAATAAGTATCCTTACAACTCGCAATAAGAACCAGTAAGAAACAGTTTCTGAGGGGGTAAATACACATGGAAAGATGGTACAGGTCACCCAACCACAAAAGAGGAGGGAAACGTAATGTGATAGGTCAAAATCAAAAAACTAAAGCAAAGAGGGTATAAGATTATTAGCTAATGCTATGAATTAAAGGTCCCACTTAGGAGACAGGCCAAGATGCAGCTAACAATAGTAGAGATTATGGCTCTTCAGTAAGATGTAGGCCAACCTGAAATTCATGGGCCATAGTTAATAAAATTTATTCTTCAGTATGTACAATATCTTAGATGCATCGTAGCAGATACTGTGTGGGATCAACAACAAACAAATACTATCAATTTCTGGTGATATAAACCACAGGATCCATTTCCAACCAACTAATATTAAGAAGAAAAAGGACCTTTGGCCCCCTAGCAACTGCCACAGTCAGAATTTAATATCTTGTGGAAAATGTCATGCCTTTGTGAAAGTTTATAGCTTATCTTGCGGTAATCCAAAGAACAAATTTTCTGGTGTCAAACAACATATGGCATGATTGTATGCCCTACTCAAATGAAATCTTTTTTACCAGTGAACCACTGATTAAATAAATTGTGTATAAAGAAAAGCTTTTCTCACCTCAATAATGTATTTACACTGGTGGAAGAAGCTGTCTTTTAGTGATGTTCAGAAAGTACTAAAAAAACAAGGAAAACATAAAAAAAAGGAATCAGACTACTGAAGATAAATGATTTCTCATAAAACAAACCATTTAATTACCAGTTCTATGTTTAAACGCAGAGAGCCTGTTGAACAAAAATACAAATAAAAACAACTAAGCCTGAAATGCATCAAATTATGAACCATTTGTTTCCATATCTACTCTGTTGAATGCCTCTTTTGCTGACAGAAATAGAGAAAAACACATGGCTAATGAGAAATTTTAGTTTGCTTGTATTATTAGTACTCCAATGAAATTATGAATTTTATGAGGCAAAAAGTACATCCATTCAAAGAAAAAATTTAAATGCATCAAAAGTACATCTAAGTCAAAGAAATAATTTACATGCAATAACTAATACTGATATAAAAAAGACACCAGAAGCAGAACAGTAACAAACAAAAGACAGGGCAACAACGTGCAAGAACTACAGAATGATAAATAGTCCAGCAATAATAAATGGATTGCTCATTAAAATGATGAAGCAGGATTATTAGAAAGTGATGAGAACCAAACCTGGGCTTCAATATCTAAACAATGCTGAAAGGCAGATTTACCCTATGATTTATAAAGTACAGGCATCCATTTGAAGACGAGCATATAACAGGACATAATTCTTTATTTATTTATCATGATTCTGATGGAGTTCTAGTTAAAGTTGAAAAATAAACCATAGATCAACCATAAGTCAAAAATTATATAGATTTGAAGGCGTCAGTGCAACTAGGCAGGCAGAAAGGCCAATTGTATTTTAGCTTGGAATTTACCAAAAGAAATATATTCTTTTTTTGATATCCTGTTAACCTTGATAATAAATGGAATAACTATATAGCTTTATCAATTAACAGGCAAATAAAAATTTGTGTGCTTAACACCCATTCATGACTACTGTCCCTAGCATTTTCAGTACGGAATAGCTTCATTTCTTGTTCTTCAAACCTCTTCTTCCTTTCACTATTTTGTATGATTGGTTTATTTTCCAATAACAGACTGAAACCACTTCATGTTTGCTAAAAAGCAGCTCCTGACTCATTCATTAAGGACTTAAACTCCAAGGTGCGCAAACACCAACAAGAGTTCAATGAGTTTAATGTATGTAGTGATGAAACAATTTTACAGTTTATGCTTCTTGCAATGTTGAAAGCAGAGGTTTTTTTGTCATGTTATGTAGAATTATTAGAATGCAGGAACAAGGAGGACAATAAATGCACTAAAAAGAAACAATTGAAAAAAAGAAATATTAGAGTAAGTCAAAGTATTTTACTGGACATTCTTCCTTTCCCATCTGTAGAAACCGTAAAGTCAAACTCAGATAAGCAAGACCACAAAATTCCTTTGGTATTTTAAAGGAAAGGATAATGTAGAGGAATTCAAATCTCGAAAGACTCTAGCTTAATTGGCCAGGCCGGGTCTAGCAATCTAACTCTAATGAATGGTGATCTCACTGAGGCATTCAGCTCTGTGGCTAAGTTGAGAGATGCTTGATGAGCGCCTCAGTGAATATAACAGTTCCAACCCACACAATGGCACGACCCTCAATTTGAGAAGAAAATCATTTATAAAAATGCAATTTTGTTATAACATCCTCAGTCTCAGTCTTAAAGCAAAAGTGATCATTAATTTTTTTTTCCCTTTCTCCCTTCTTTCAATTTAAAATATTTAAATAGCACAGGTTCATAGCGTCAATATTTCAAAGGACGTGCTCATTGATAAACAACAATCTAAAATAAGTAAAATATTTTTGCTTTTTCACTGCAGCATGGAGATAAAATTCTCTTATTCCCTTCAATTAGCCTGCTATTTCTTTCCATTCAGTTCCATGGACAACCAAAAGAAATGAAGAATATTATAGGAACAAATAATTAATTAGTTTTTTTGCAAGATCAACACGTAGCATTACATGAAGGAAATTATTTTTTGATTTTTTATAATTATCTTAAGCAGCAACAATAATAGAGTTGAAATTCATATACCAAAACAAAAAAGATCCTTACATCATAAAGATGGAGAGATTAATAAAGCACAAGTAAAATAATATGAAATAAGGGTATGAAAGAATAACCTTTGTGGCTATGTGGTTAATGAAGAACTGAAAAAAGTAGGACAAGCACTGTCAAGCACTGTCACAAAAACTAAAATATCATAATGACATTGGACCTACAGGAAGCCAAGTTCACATAAAATGTTCAAAACAAAAAATGATAAACACATAGCGCTTACTATTGTCTTTAAGTTGATGAAGTACATTCATTGATGCATCACTTGTTCACCATCATTACCATCAACAACCATAACACTCTTTGCTGGTTCAGGATCTCCCTGGATAGCTTTTTCAGCATCATTGTCATCATTTCCTAAAACTCCTAGAATCTGGTTAGACAGATAACCATATCCTCCAAAGCAACGAACCAAACTATAAATGCATGTAGAAAGTTTTACAAAGAATTGGATATGAAGCAAAATAAATCATGTTGTGCAATCAGTTGGAAGTTGGAACTTTTACAAAGAATTTTAATTATCTTCCTTCCATAATAGCTTCTCTAGTGAACAGTCAACACTTGTTCAATTTTGTTTTCCCTAGGTAATAAAACATTGTGTTAAGTTAATAGTAGCATCACCAGGAAGAACTTGATAAATGCCTACCAATAAAACCAACTACATACAATATTATGAAGTGGTCATCCCTAAAGCTTAAAGTTAAAGGAACCAACAAATGACCCTCAGTCCATTGGACCAATCATATGCAAGTGAAAATTGTAATCTCCTGATACTTTTAGAACTTCAAAAAGCTTCTGCACTTATAGGTGAGAAAAAAGTGAAAAAAAAGGTTAAAAGAAAAACAATGCATCATCACAAACTACCACTGCATGATATACTATGCAAATCATGCATACAGCATCTGAGATTAGACCATTATAAGCATTGTAAGAGTTATCATATTATGATGACAAGTTATTCAATTCTCAATATGATATCAGACCTCCAAATATCAAATATATCGCTATCATTTATTACAAAGATATTCTCAGTTATGAGAAGATTGAAGTTCCCATCCATCCATAAAGCATGGGCAAACATGCTATTACAAAGGGCAAACTGTATTGGTTAAGATTATAAAATACAGGCCAATCATGATACTTTGTATTTCTTGAAATAGCTTCATTACCTCATTATCTAGATCTCCATTTTGAGTTGCATGCTTCCTCCTCAATTTGCATGCATTTGAAACTCTGAATGAGGTTGATGTTAGACTTTCAGCATTAGTTAAGTATTGCTCAGCAGGGAGATAAGTGCCTCTGCAAAAGAAATACACAGATTAATTTTGTGATATGCCAAGACTAAAACTAGCACTAGGCCTCTGTTTGGTTCCTTTTTTTGTTTTCAAAATAAAACTTCTGAAAATGGGCTAATGTATCTGTTTCAACACTTATTTTATCCTTTTTTGGTTAGTATATCTTACTACCTTTCTTGGAAACAGGAAGGAAAAAATCCTGAATGACCATTATCAAAAGATAAGTTGGTACAAATTTGCAGTGGCAGACATTATAAATCTAATAAGTGTACAATGTAAATAAATGCATTGGTGTCATTGAGTTAATGACATGGGAGAACGACAATCAGAGCACAAAGTAACAATCTTTTTGTACAAATGAAAACATGTGAACCCGATAAAAAAGACAAAAACTGTCAAGAGAATAACTGTTCTCTAGGAATCTTAGATTCAAAGGCAAGAGTAAGCTGCCAGTCCTCGACCAAATTGGGGAACTCTTTGGGATCTGCCAATGATTCGCAGCTCTTCTATTAACCTGCAATACCATAAATTGCTTACAAGTTTAAGAAATACTTGGATAGACACTGAAAAAGTAACATCCCATTTACTAGTTCAATTGGCAAGTGTAGAAAATACAAGATAACTACAGAAAAACCAGGTCTGATGAAGTTAAATTATCATCATGAAAGTATAAAAGAATAAAAAAAGAAATACCTCTCTACTAATTAACAGCTGCAGACACTTGTTCGCTTTGCTCAGCACGAACAGAGAAAAAAAGGCAACATTGTTATTCCCTTGCTCTTTAGCAAGAGGTGCAAGGCAAAATTCTTCCAGCATCCCCAGAGAGAGATAAAGAAGTAACAGACGCTCAAATCCATTCCATTTAATAAACTTTCCTTTGCCAATTCTAACTACATGAAAAATTTTAGACTTCAGAAACAGAATAAAATTAGACACAGGACTTTTATGATATATCAGATAGTCTCATCCACATTTAGATGAAGCATTAGAAAATATACACTCAGAAGGTCCATTAAAAAGTTTTTTAACTTGAATATTTTAGTGGAAAAGGATATAGAACGTTAGCCATCACTAAAATGATAGGAAAAAAATCTGCTATATCTTTACTAAATCCTATATTGATCCCTAACAAGCAACAAGACTTTTGCAAGAAAAGACAAATCAACAAGCCTAGTAAGTTTTGGCAAATTTTTAAACAAAGGAAATCAACGAAATTCCTAAGTCATTTCACCATGGATCAATTTGTTTAACACTAAGAATGCTGTATGTTCAATTATGTATAGAACCTTCAGATTTATGACTAAAGTTTTCTTGAGATTTCTCATCCAAAATGAACATGATAAATGATAATCAAGGAAGATCTTGCAAGGCTATAACACAAAAAACAGATGGCAATATATCCTAAGTGAAGAACTTTGCAAGACAAGAGACAAGTGTTTTAGTCTTGCAGAAGCATTTTATGAATAATGAGTTTCACAATTTGGAGGGATCAGAACCTGGAAATTTTTGCTAAAAAATCTTAATCTTTGTTGCTGCAATCCATAACAACACATTCCCCACTAAATGACCAAACAAAATCCAACGCTAAGCCAAAAGATTGCCAAAGCTGTATAAATATTGTACTTGACATCACCACAAAAACAACCAGCCTTCCATTAGGGCTTTGTTTCAAACTCTGACATACACCACAAAAGAAAATTCGTTCATAATTAAAACAAATAGCAAAAATGTGACACCTAAAGGGCAGTCTTTTAGCATCTGGATCACCAATATACTACAAGCATATGCAGAGAAAAATTAAGACATATAAGATCCGATATGAACCAAAAAAAAAAGAAAAAAGCAAGGACATAAATAGTTAAGGTAATGAACAAACATAAAGCCAAGAAAAAGGAGACAAAAAAGATAGCGTTTGTAGAAGATCAGAATTGAAAATAATAGACCGAAAAGTGATCTTTTTTTAATAGGTAAAATGATCTGTAAAATAAATGGGCATAAGGGATGAACATAAAAGACAAATGAGAAAAAAATAGAATGAAGGTAGACATACAAAGAAGAGCAGATTTCACCCAACTCTAAAAGTACAAAGTTCAGCGATGGATAAAGCAACAGTTCTTTCTTAACAGCGAAAAATCTGAATAAGGATTTGAGAACGCATTGTGTTTCTCTACCAATTTTTATCATAATTTCTTCCTTACCATAACCAATCACAATCCTGTAACATTAGAAAAATATATATATATATATAAAGAACAAGAAAACCTTAACTGTCAATACTAATGAATGGAACCTGTCTCTCATCTGAATTGTATAATTCTTGTTAAGATGACCCTAAAAGTAAAATTAAAAAGAATGACAGTACTAAGTGAACTGTTGAGGAATACTTTCAGAAAACAAATAAAAGTCAGCATTCTAGAGACTTGGATGAAAGGAAGATAGATAAATTGAATTCAGCCAGCTTACTGGCATAAACCTTCCTTACACCCAATAGTTCTAACCCGATAAAGACATAATTTAGGGCGCTTCCAAGCCTGTGAATTACTCAGCATGATTAAAAAATTTGGACAAGAAGCCAAATAATAATTTCAACTCAAGTAAAGATTCCAGAGCAAAATATGAATATAGATGTAAAGCATTATCAACACCACATTGTGGCCTATCTAGTTTAAGTCTTAAGTTGCATGAAGAATTAAAGTCAGCCACAAACATTACTAATTTTAGAACATTGGGTAATAGCATCCAAAAGTCTGAAATTATATATTCAGAGAGAAAGATGCAAAGTAATCCACTGGTAAGTTTTGGATTCATTAGAAAGTAAGTAACCTGAACAGGAAAGAAAAATGAGCAATTGACTTGCAAATCCTCCAAGAACATATCATTTCATCAGAATTCCTTCCTGCCCCACCTCTCTTCTCCCTTCTATGCAGTAGTTACAGCAGTGGAATGATATCTAGATACTGCAGTGCAACTACTGAAAGTTACAGTCTTATATATAGAGATACTAGAGTATTCCTCACAGAACTAGCAATAGCAAAACTCATAATTACAATCTAAACCCCAATATTGCAATTATGCCCTGCAGCCAGGGACAAAGCTACCTTGTGGAGGAGGTTAAAAAAAAAAAAAATTTCATTGACAACTTTGTGATTCAAACCTTGGCCTAGAGGAATTTTTAATTCACCTTTAACCATTTTGCCCCCCCTCCTTTTTTCCATAATATCCTCTTAATAAATTTTTATAGTATTTTGCCCCCCTCCTTTATAAATCCTAGCTTTGTCCCTGCCTGCAGCCTGCCGGAGCGTTGCACCCTGCACTCCTAACTACCTTTTTCCTCAGCAAGGTTCCATTGTGCAGTTATTTAATTACTTGGAGTACCAAAAAGTGCATTTTATTCTATTCCACATATTAGCTCGTTTTCTTTCATTTTTTTATCATTTGGAATGATAGAGGCAAGATGCATGAGCTCCCCAACCCTCTTATCTTATATCAACCTGCCTTTACCCATTTAAGGCTCTTTTAAGTCCTAATCCTTGCTAATGAAATTCAACTCCTTAGTTTTCTTATCAATTTTGGAATTTTTATCTCTTAACACTTTATTAAATCACAATTTATGTCCATACTCACATATCAAAGCCAATATTCAGACGATAGTTCTCCATATGGAATGCAAAAATATACTGATTATTTTTCCTCATTTTATGCCCAACTAATAGATGGAGAAGAATGGGCTTCAAGTCAATATGAGTTATACTATCTAATTAGATTGATCAAGAAAAGGAGGGGGACAAAGGCATCATGTTATAAAGGAAGAGAAAAGGTGTCTCTAGCACTTCATACATACTAATCATTATGGAGATTAACGCCCAAACAAAATCTCCAAGATTTAAGAAAAAAGACCCAGGAAGAACAAAAGAGAGTAAAAATAGAAAAAAACAATGATTCCATCGAGGAAGTAAAATAACATGCTGTAACGTTGCATACTTGACAATTACATCTCTCATGTCCCATCCCAATTCTAACTCCTATCAACCAATCATCTACTTGATCTTTCTCTTGGAACCATTTAAAGCTCTTTCTAAAAACCTTTTTTTACTTCGGAAATGCCTTTCCATATATCATCTGCAATGACTATTGAACATGTTGACAGTCCTTTCAAAGGATATGACTCAGCGTCAATTGCAAATTATCTTACTAATTAGTCTAAAAAATTTTGCCTGAAGGCACATTCAATGCTTTACAATGTATAAAATGGCAAACAGAATATTGACAACAACACAAAATGATATTCAGACAAATATTACTGACATGAATTTGGTAATTCCAAATATACAGTGTTCCTGAATAAAGACATACAATATCCTGCCAGATACAACATAAGGTTAAATATACTTGTTAGTGTAGTTGTAACCTATTGAAAACCACAGATACACTTTTTATATATATTCAATCAACAAAAAACACTGTCACCATCTGATGGTTATTCCACGGGTCGGTTGGATGCAGATAAAAAGATTCTACTCTGTCCATTCTTGTTAAGAATTTTCTCTGATTATCAAGTTAATGTTAATAGCAACACACATTCAAAAAGGGAAAAAAAAAAAAACACTGAGATGATATGAATAAAGAGAGTATATATAAAAAAAAAAAACACCTGAGATGAATATGAATAAAGAAGAGGTAATATATATATATATATATATATTATATAATATTTACATACAAGATAAAACCTACCAAATTCAAGTCTCAGAGGCCTGCAAAAATCACCACAAAAACAGCAGGATAAAGAAAATTTCATCAGTTTCAAAAACTGATTAAACAAAAATCATACATTTTGAAGTCACTGCTTCTAATCCAAGCAAACCGCAACAAAATTGAAAAAATCCTCTGCTTCTGTTGTCAATGCATTTCTAGTTAGCAAACAATAAAAAAAAAAAGCCAAATAAAAACAAAAAAACTAAAAATAGAATTCCAAAATTTCTAACGACAAATGCCTCGTTGTATATATACATACAAAGATAAACTACCCAAATATCAAGTCTCAGAGGCTGCAAAAATCACCACAAAAACAGCAGGATAAAGAAATTTCATCAGTTCAAAACTGATTAAACAAAAATCATACAATTTGAAGTCACTGCTTCCTAATCCAAGCAACCGGAAACAAAAATTGAAAAATCCTCCTGCTGTCTGTTGTATGATTTCTAGTAGCAAACAATAAAAAAAAAAAGCAAATAAAAACAAAAAACAAAATAGAATTCCAAATTTCTAACCCAAAATTCTCGTTGTTTTCATTTTTTTGAGCTAACCAAACTGACGAAGTTGCCTAACTTTATTTGCTCAAAGTACTCATAATATTTCTACTATTTTCTACTCATTTTGAGCAAACAAACAAAGAACAAAGGTTAAATAAAGTATGCAAACTTGCCATTTTTAAACTTTGGAGGAGAGGAACAAAGGTACCAGAACTTAATCAAAGGATGCTAATTCTTGTAGCGAAGACTAGTGCAAAGTTTTTTTTGGGTCAAGGGATCAAAGATGAAACCAGTAGCTGATTAGTCAGTACTAAGAAGTGAGAAGTAAGTTTATTTTTCGCGCTCGCTAAAGACGAAGAAACAGTGTCTAGTTTAGCGTGGGAGAGCGAGAGAGCAAATGATCTAAAATGGAGAGGGTGCGGGTTTCTCATCTTCTCCCCCAACAAGTTTGCTTGGGCCTAGCCAGTTTTGTTGCTCTTCAAGTTTGCTTGGGCCTAGCCAGTATTCTTCCCCATCTCGTTTCTGATATGAACAACTAATATTTCCTAAAGCAATTTTTTTCATTGCAATAGAGTTTTATGAAAAATTTAAGCGAAAATTACTATTTTATCCCTCAATTTTGACCAAATTAATAATTTCATTCATGTATTTTGAAAAATTATTCATGTATTTTGAAAAATTACTATTTTATCCCTCAGTTTTGCATATGGTCTTGTCTACAAAGAAGAATGAGAAGCAATTATCCAATGTTAAACCAATCCCAAATATAAACAAAGAAACATATTCATTCATTCATCCATCCATTTACATATACACACATACACACGTATATATGTATATATACGTATAAATACAAGATAATAATTTGATACCCTGCGAACAATTCTACTCCTGCGTACGATTAAACCTGTATGGTACGAAAAATGCACCTTCTAATTCTGCAATTTGATAATATCCCTGTTCATACAAATTATACATTGGAGCCACAAATATTATTATTTTGGATATGACCTAATTCTGCAATTTGATCATATCCATATTGATAGAATTTACACATTGAAACCTCATACATTATTATTTTGGATATGATCACAACTAAATCCAGCCATTAATTGCATTCCACTAGAAGAAATCCAATTGTCCTGTTACTTGATATTGCTTATCTTTAGAAAGTGAAAATAAACTTGCTTCAACTGCATCTTCAATGGACAAAAATATGGATTCCTTGCCAATCTTATCTACAAAGTGTGACCTTATCATTTTCTCCAAAACATCCAATCTAGGATTTATAATCACCATCTACATGAAATAATAAACACAATTAGCATCCTTTTTTATTTATAATTCACGGATGTAAAAAAAGTTTGGTGATATACCTTAATTTCTTTTGCATTTAACATTTTACAAATTTCAATTAACGTTTCAATACCCGTTGTATCGATGGATGTGACACCTATAAAATAATAGATTTAGAATGTATTAGTATTAAAAGTTCACTTCAAAATTAACTTTACTACCAAATGATTAAATTATCCATACCCGATAAATCTAGCAAAACATGTTCGACTATAGATCCTTTCAATTCAACAATATCCTCTTCATCACGAATCCATCGAAAAATTCTATTAAAAATTCCAACATTATGTCAAAATTCTTTTATCTTATTCTTTTAGTATCACTTACATAAATTAACAATATATATGTGTATATATATACTGTGTGATTATATACCTTTCTCTTATATAATTGGAATTGGAAAAGTAGATGGGGGAACCAAGTTGCAAGACAAGAACTCCCGGCATCCTTGTCAACCCAGGATATTGTTCTGTGTCACGATATAAATTTGAGTCTGAAATTTTTCCAAGTCTACAAGTAGCAGGCCTAGCAGCATATAGAAGTGTCCTCAGCAAAGCAAGCCCAACCTGAAATTTTCCAGGAAAAAAAATTTAAAATTGTGAATCAGACAAGATTAACTTTTATAAGTATCCAACTGCAAAATGTGTATGTATTTTATATATAGAGTGAGATTCTTACCGACATAATTAGACCATAGTCCATGCTTATGAAGGCAACTCCAAAAAAGGCCGCCATACAAATGACAAAATCGAACTTGTCAACTTTGAACAAGTGATAAATCTCCTCGTAATCGATAAGTCCAAACATTGCAGACATGATAATGGCAGATAGGGCAACAAGAGGGGTGTAACGAAAGAGAGGAGCCAAGAATAATAGTACAAGCATCATGCAAATTGCCATCACAATGTTAGACATTGCTGTCCTACACCCTGCATTAAAATTCACTGCAGTTTTCGAAAAAGGTCCTGCAATCAAACATAGTCCAAATCAAGATTTTAGCATCACAATCTCTCTGTCTTGTAATATAAGAGAAAATAAATTCATTTACCAATTCAGGATTGACTTGCTTAGATTTCATCTATAAGCTCATCCATGGACCAAATTAATTAAACAGTATTTTTCTTTTGTTGCATTTCAAATCATCCACTCAGGGGAAAAAAAAATAGCAATAACTTATTATAAATTTGTTCGGCAAAATGAGTTGTTTTCTATTTTAGTAGCGTTTAGATAGCTTTTCATGAAATTATAAAAGCTAAATGCTATATGGGTTAGATTTTTCACAAAAGTCTGCCTTAACTTCTAAAAATTAATTCAAACACTATATTATCGAACATTAAAACTCTAAAAGCTACTTAAAAAGGTATTTAAAAAGTTACGGCGGAGCATATAGTCTATATGACTAAACCTGTAGACACAAGTCTAATCTCACTGCGGAGAAGTGAGTGTCTGAAAGTATAAGCTTAGGCCCAAAAATGATTTATCTCTAACACTCCTAAGAAAGGCCTATTAGGCTTAGAGGCTTTGAAAGTTAAATAAACAAGCGGCTCTAAAGAAAACTGGGCCTTAGACTGAAGTCCATTAGATAAGAGGAAATTATCTACCAGTGGTCAAGTAGCAAGAAGTGAAAGAGCCAACAAGATTCATGAGACCAAAAGCTATCATCTCTTTATTCCCATCAACTTGTTCATTTTTCATTATTGCAAAGCTCCTTCCTATTGCTATCCCTTCCTGCAATAATAATAATTAATTTTACAATTTGAATATTATACCACTTAATTAACTCAAATAATAATAATAATAATAATAATAATAATAATAATAGAAATAATCCAAGAAATGGCATTCTTACAGCTAGAGCAATGAGACCTGTGATGATGCCAGCCTTCAAAGTCACTCCTAGATATTCAGATTTAAAGTTCAAATACTTAATGGATATGGGATTTAGTCCTTTACCGATGTGACCCACCTAATTAAGGAAAAGGAAAATAATTATGATTAATTTAATATAATAATTTAATTGTGATTAATCCACTAATGAAATAATAATCTATTAAAAAAACGTTAGCTTACAATTTGAATTCCATGTTTGTCGGCATGAGCAAAATAGGCGAAAAGACAGCCAACTATAACAACCACCATTGGAGCTATTGCTGCCACCCAAAACAGATTTGGTCTTTTCTTCCTCTGAAAATCCACATGTTCGATATGAATTTTATTGTATATGTTTTATTATATAACTCTCAATTTAAAATTAATATTATTGCATCTAATAAAGTGTTGATTGATCTTTCTTTTAGTTTTTCTTCCTTATAAAAATGAAACCATATTTATGAAATTTTGAAGAAAATTCAAAAGAAAACTTATAAATTTGACATAAATTAATTAAAATTTTTTTGACTATCACACTAATGTTGCTTCCCTCGAATTCATCTATTAATGTCTTTTTTTATCATTTTAGATTAAACAAATAATTAAACAACTATTCTTAGTCTTACGGAATGTTTTTAATTTAAACCGTTATATAAATAACTGTCTGTTAACATCGAACAACCAAGAATTAGTAGAACAATTAATAATTATTACAATTGACATCAATACATTATTTGTATTAAATGTCATTACATTTAATAATTTATTACTTTTTCAGCGAAAATATACTATTGAATTAGCTTGGTCCATAGATAGAGTTGTAAATAAGTATTTCTTAGACTAACAAAAATTTTTTTTTTTTTAATAACAGTCAATTACTCCGGCCATGAACAGTGAAGCGTTAGAATACAAATGTCACTTTCTGTTTTCCCTTCCCCAGTTGAAGTAATTTGGACAACATCAATACAAATATTATATACTCATAATTTTGTCTGTATTCTAAAATTCTGTGTGGGTCAATCCTGCAACGATATATCAGTTTCCAGTGTCTTTTCTTGCCATAATTTATGATAGTCACTACTTGAAATAAGCTTATTATTAATAATTAAAAAAAATGGAAAAAGCTAAAAAATTTATTTTTTTAATCATAATTATTGGTTATGATGGATAAATTAAAAGATGTCTTACCACTAACCGAGCGGACTGTAGAAAAATAAGGAAGACAACACCCACAACTGCACTTTGCCACTTCCACTGTAAAAGGAAAAAGAAAGAAAAAGCAAATTAGAGTAGAAAAATTTTATACCCATAACTTAAAATCTTAAACGTGCATGTACATGGATGTTTCTTCTTCGATTTTATAAAAACATAAGCACTGTCATACTCTGATTCTTAGGTAAGAAATAATCTACTTTTTTTTATGCTATTTTGAAAATAATTTTTCATAAAATGTCAATAAATAGTTTTAGAAGAAATGCCAATTAGAAAGTTAGTAAAGAACAATGCTAAAAAAAAAAAATACAAATAAGTTTTTTTTTTTTTAAAAAAAAATTTGCATTCTTTTTTGATAATGGAACTATTTTTGTTTTTGATAATTGTTAATGGAACTATTTTAATTTCAAGATTCATAATTGGTTGCTACATCTATAAATATTATTTCATAGATCACTCCTTCTATAAATGTTTTTTCACAAATCAAAACACAGAGCACCTTACTGAAATAATGATATTTTTTTAGTTTTCCTTTCAATCCTTTTGAGGCAACTGTTTAACCTCCCATATTGGATGAGATCCTTAATCTAGAAAGTATATAACTAAATAGTAAAGAGAAAAAAAAAAACAAAAAGAAAAGCAAAAGATAAGACAGAATGACAGAGATACGTTTCTTTCCCTTTTTGTTGATTAGATTCATGTTGATCTGATCTTTGACAGAAAGAAAATATATTTTTATTTTATTTTTGTCAATCTTACGAACCTCGTCTCTGTGCTGAAAAACTGCGTGCAAGACAGAAACCACATCAGTTTTGGTGGTGAAATGTGTCAATCCCAACATGCCTTTAAGCTGTTGAAGGCATATAAGAGTTGCAGTTCCTCCCATGAAACCAGTAATAGTTGAATGCGATAAGAAATCCACCAGAATCCCTAACCTGTATATATAAATATATACATATATATCAAAATAATAATAATTATAGTAATTATATCAAATAAATTTTATTTATTTTACCTTAGAAGACCCAGAATAGTTTGAAAAATTCCGGTGAAGAAAGTGGCGGTAAAGACCAAATATAGATACAATGTCGGATCATCTTTTGGCGATACTTTTTCTCCAATTGTATGGGCTAGAAGCAACGAGCAAGCAGCCACAGTTCCGACTGCTATATGCTTCGAGTTCCCAAAAATGGCGTAAACGAGAGGAGGAATAAAACTCGAGTCTGCAAATATTAATTTTTAATATAACTAATAATCATTTAAGAACCTGCATCCCAAATCTTAAAAGAACAAAGAAAAGAAAAAAAAAAAACCACTTACATAGCCCAATAATAGGAGGAAGATTAGCAAGTTTAGCATAACTAATCCCTTGAGGAATGGCAAGGGAGGCAATGGTGATACCCGCAAGCAAGTCGAATTTGAAGGTTCGAAGATTATAATTTGGTAGCCATTCATAAATTGGAACAAAATATTGTACTGCTTTTTTGAATTTATCAAAGGATTTCTCATTCCTAAACTGTCTAAACGGATCATCAGGAAAGAAGGTTTCTTTGCAATGAGATTTGAAGGTTGCTCCAAAACTTCTTGGGGTAGGAAAGTTAACCTGATGGACATTGGGATCCGCCACCGTGGAACCCATCGACGCTGGTGCGAGTGAGTGACCGAGCGAGCGAGCGAGTGAGAGAGAGGAGTTAGAGGAAGAGAGGGAAGATAGGAGATGTGTAGAGCTCAGAGTGCTATTTGCTCTCAATTTTAGGGTATAGGGTGAGAAGAAGTGTATGCGGCTAACATTTATATAGAGGTGAGTGTAGTGGGGGATGATACATGGATGACAAAGAGGATAAGAAAGTCTGACAATGATTATTACTATGCTACTTGTCTAATTGAAATTTATCTTGCAAAAAGTTTTAGATTAACCTCTCATTTTAGAGGAGAGGAAATCTTTAAGGTAAAAGTAAATAAGTAAAAAGTAAAAAGTAAAACTTTTTGTCTAGCTAATTAAGACTTAGCTACACTTGTTATATAAATACACGAGTCTATTTATATACTAAACCAATCATAAACAGTGTTTTAATTTAAATATTATTATTTTTGATCATAAACTGAGTGTAGACAAATCTTATTTTTAGGATATTAATTATTATAATATGATAAAATAAAGTATTGGAGTAAAATTATTAAAAAAAATAAAATTTAGGGATTTTTTTTATCCTTTGGCTTTTATCTAATTATATAAAAGTTTCAGATACTATCTACGGGTGTATATAGGATATACTTTGCAGGTGTAATTAACAACTCTTATCCTTAATGGTAATTTCCAAGTCAGAATTTACCACATTTTACGATAATACATTATCCTGAGTAATTGGAGAATGGGTGAAAAGTAAACCGATATATAAGCACGTACAACGTAAAACGTGAAATTCCTATTAATTTTTTGGGTGGAAATTTTCAAAATCCATTTTTAATATTAATTAAATTTTAAGGTAATTAATTAATTAAAAATGCACGTACCTGGTCTTGTCTTAAGGTGTATCGCATTTGTCTTAAGGTTCCCTATCTATTATTACTAAAAAAAATATATTTTAAATAAATTTAAATTTAGATAATTTAAAATTCTCGAGTACTGTTTAAATGGGTAGGGATAGTAAAAATTTAGATGGGATCAAATATGAATATTTAAATGAGTATTTAAATGGATTTATAACGATTATGTACACTAAAATTTTAAATGGACATGAATATTATTAAGAATCCCACATCAACTAAATACCAAATCCACAAAGGGCATATAAGGGTGCTAAGTTAGTTAGCTAATTGGTTAGTACTAATTTTTTAACAATGGTTGGCCCAAGCCCAAGTAAGCCCATATCATATATTTTCATCTCATGGGTTCTAACCTCTCACCCAGTCCACATCTACCCTTTCAACTTCTAATAAATATGAGTAGCTTGAAATTTCAGTAAAAACTTTAGATGGGAATCAAATATAATAATTTAACATGAGTATTAAATGGATTTTATAACGATTATGTAACACTCAAAATTTAAATGGACTGCCTAATTATTAAGAGAATCCCACCATCAAAACCTAAAATACCAAATCACAAAGGGCATATAAGGGTGCTAAGTTAGTTAGCTAATTGGTTAGTACTTGTAATTTTTTATACAATTGGTTTTGGCCCAAGGCCCAAGTTAAGCCCATTTCATACTATTTTTTTCATCTCAATGGGTTCTAACCCTTCACCAAGTCTCACATCTACCCTTTTTCAACTTCTATTTAAAATTTGAGTATGCTTGAAAATTTATCATATATTTTCATCTCATGGGTTCTAACCTCTCACCCAGTCCACATCTACCCTTTCAACTTCTAATAAATATGAGTAGCTTGAAATTTCATCTCATGGGTTCTAACCTCTCACCCAGTCCACATCTACCCTTTCAACTTCTAATAAATATGAGTAGCTTGAAATTTCCGGATCCGCTCTGCTCCCATTCCTAATCGGGACAAGTGCTATATACTTATTAAGTAATTAATTAATTAAATTTTTAAAAATAAACTAATATCATCAACAAATCAATTATAGTTTTGAAATTACAAAATAATATCATTTTGAGCATGCAACCGAACCGACTGCTAAAACTCACAATCTCTCAACATAATTAGCACAAAAAAGAGAAAGCAAAAGGGAAAAAAAAGACTAGGTTAAATGTGCAATATTGCTTATTGACACAACAAGGAAGAAAAATAAAAAGGAAAATCGTGTGAAGGGAGGAAAGTTAAACACAGCCCAATTATGAATTATTGAAATTTTGAATTTTTGTGAGAAAATGTCAATTGATTATGAGAGGAAAAGAGAGAAATAGACTGAAAATTTCACCAAAGAAATAAGAGAACAGATAACATAAAAAACATTTGAAAATTACATATGTTGTCTGTTACCCTAAATGAATATTATTAAGACTAACTACCAGAAGAAGATGCTTACTTAAACGATTCCAGGTTGGATTGCACGTCTAAGAAAAAAGACGAACGTGGATGAAGAGATAAAACCTTGACCAGAAGTTATTGCTTGTTGGCTTGTTGCTTGATTATAATATATAAATTTTGGAAATTATTATTTTTTATATACTATAAAAAGAATATGGCATCATAATTATATTCACATAGTAAAAGATTATTCATAGGGTGGTTGACTCTGCAAATACAATAAATAAGTACGAGGTTCAGCTACATTAGTCTCGTTTTCGTTTCAATTTTTTTTTTATTTTTCCCTAAGAAGGATAAAAAATATAATATATTTGGCTAATAAAAAATTTAAGGAGATAATTTTAGAATTTTTTTTTTTGAGAAAGTAGTATTAAGTATTTGTTAGAATTTGAGATAGAAGAATGTATGTGACTTGCATATCAAGATATAATTTAGTGGTAAGTGCATGCACGACCAGACAATATATCCACCACCGCTGCCGATAGGTTGAGGATAACTCGCTGCCACCACCGCCTTCAAGGAGTTCCGCCGGTCAGGTTAGTTTCTTCTTTTTTTTTTTTTTTTTTTTTCTTCTTTTTTTTTTTTTTTTTTTTTTTTTTTTTTTTTTTTCCTTTTCATTTTCTTTTATTCTGTCAGTTTAGTTTAATATTTTTTTTTTTTTTTTTTTTTTCCTTTTCATTTTCTTTATTCTGTCAGTTTTAGTTTAATAGGTAGTTTTAGCTTTTTCTTTTTTTTTTATGTTTTTTTTTTGTTTTGCAATTATTGATAATTTATGAACGTGAATCCTTAATTTATTGTTTTGTTGTTTTTGTAAACCTTAATTTGTTTTTTTTTTTCATTTTCTTTATTCTGTCATTTTTGTTTAATAGTTAGTTTTAGCTTTTTTATTTTTATGGTTTGTAGAATTTGTAAACCTTAATTTTTTTTTTCTTTTCATATTCTTTGATTTCTGTCAATTTTAGTTTATAAGTTATTTTTAATTTTTTTTATTTGTAATTATATTTAATTTGTAAATGTGTAGGTTAAAGGCAGGGTGGGTGTAAAAGGGGAATCTCATGACTTGAGTATAATCTTTTGAATAAGTTAAGTTTTTTTCTAGATTTAAAATAATAAAATAAAAGTTCTTTTTGCCAGTAAAAAATCCTTCATCTGGTTTATTTACTAATTTTCTATGAAATATATTAAAAACAATCACCACAGTAATTTAAAAAAAAATTTAAGCAAATTAATGATTTTTTTTATTTCTAGTTTCTACTAAAATAGTTGAACTAGTTACCTATTTCAAGAAATTGAGTGGTCAAACTAAATTTGAATTTCCATTTAATTTGGGAATTCCTTACAAATAGAAACATGGTGGTTGGTTTCATTTTTTAGGAAATTAGACTTTCAAAACCTTTCCTTCCCCTCCCAAAAAAAAAAAAAAAAAAAAAAAAAAAAACCTTTTACCTTCCCTCCAAAAAAATAAAAAACAAAATAAAAAAAAAAAAGAAAAGATAATAATCACTATAACCACACCTATGAAATCTCTAACACATGGACACTGATCTTATACTGACGTCAAGGTATGAAGAACTCTAAGTAGATGCCCATATAAGTAAGATAACAAAAGTTGAAATAAATAGTAAAAAAAAAAAAATACACCGAATTAGCGAATTATGAAATATTTTGAGAAGAGAAGAGAAAACTTCATCTAACTCTATACGACAAATTTTATTAAAAAGGGGTAAGTGAAGTTACATATGGACCATTAGCAAATAACTTGTTGATTGCAAGAAGATTTCTCTAGACCGCAATAAATCCTATTCAAACTCTATTTCATAAAGAATTGTAACATAGAAAAATAACACGACAGGGGAGCTCAGTTGACACAAAAAAATACCTTGAAGCGGGCTGAGGCGAATAACGACCAAAGTCTTTGGATTAGGAAGCCCTTCTAATAGTATAAATTTTCCAAAAAAAAAAAAAAAAAAAAAAAAAGAAAGATATCTATAACCCACCTATGAATTTCTAACACATGACACTGATTTTATTGCGTCAGTGGAATTAGTAGATGCCATATTAAGTAAGATACAAAGTGAAATAAATATAAAAAAAAAATACAACAATTAGGAATATGAATATTTTGAGAAAGAGAGAGAAACTTCCTCTAAATCATATCGACAAATTATAAAAGGGGTAGTGGTTACTATGACATTGCTTGTTGCATTTGCATAAGAAGTCCTCTAGAGATTCTTTCAAAATCTATTTCATAAAAGAATTGTAACTAGAAAATCCGAAGGGGAGCTCAGTGACAAAAAATACTTGAAGGGGTTGAGGGATCCACGAAGTCTTGGATTGGAGCCCTTCTTAGTATAAATTTTCCACGAGTCAACTCTGGTACCTTTTGAAGCGAATGAAGAATAATAAAGTTATATAGACCGTTAAACAGATACAGATATAGACATAACAAGGTTAAAAAAAAAAAAAACTAAAAAAAGTATTGATTGAAGCAAACATGCATTAATAGTCAACCTATCCATTATAATTCATCAAATTTAGAGTTTGGTTGGCTTAAGCTGAGAAAACTACATTTCTTCCAAGAATAATTTATTTAAAATGTTATTAAATATAGCAATTTAGAAATATTATTAAGTTATTTTTTGATTTTTTTATAATTAAAGATATGAACATTTATATTCTTAATGTATTTAGTATACATATTGTTTGAATTGATAAAAGATCAAATCCATAGATTTATTAAATTCATGAAGCATAATTAGTAGGTGGTGAATTCTATAGAATCTCATATTCTTGATTGAAAAGTAAAATGAATGAATGATATTCTCGGTAAATATAGAATTAAATGATTTAAATTTTATGAATGATGGAATTGATAAAACCCCATCTCTTATGTGAGATTTCTTGATCTTTCAAAATGTTGAAAGTTGAAGTTATGATGGAATTAATTAATTTTATGGATTATGACATATTTTTTCTAATCGAAATAAAGGAATCTAGTAAATTCATCGAACAATAAATTTAATCATTCCCATCAATTCAAATAATCTCATTATATTTTTAATAATAATAATAATGACAAGCCTTTATTAATTATTTTGTTATTGCTTGCATATATGTACCAAAATTCACTAAAGAAGCAGATACCGATAATTGGGGGATGGTGATTTAGACACCCAATTGGAAGTTGTTATCTGGGGAAGTATTAATTAGGGTTTCACGAAAACTTCCAAAGATCAATACCTAAACTTTGTCTTTTGGTCACTATTTTGGCCTAATGTTTCCGCTTCATTATGCGTCGAAGTATTGCTTAAATGTACACGATAACAAGTTGTCAAATCCATATTTATTTTGGAATTCTGGAGGAGAATGTTAAAGTTTGGTACAATTGTGTTTTGAGTACCACAAATTTATTATTTTCTTTTTAAAATCTATAAATAAATTAAGAAGAAAAATGCATGTGATTAGAGATGGTTTCTTGGCAGATTTTTAATAATAATAATAATAATAATACTAGAAAGATTAAAAGAATTCAATAAACAACCTTAAAATTATAATTTTAACAAATTGATATTGAATAAGACATTCACTAAAAAAATACTAGCCGTCTCTCCCTGGCTCTCTCTTTTTCGTATTCTTTTAGATTTTGTTTCTAAACTACTGTTAACCGTCTGACCAGCGATAGTTTTTTTTCATTCATATCTATCATTTTTCTTTATTTTGTTAGTTTTCTTTCTAATAATTTTAAAACCTATGATCGTTTAGAACACAATTCGGATTTAGTCTCTCAGATCTATAATTGTTTATAGATCTTGAGTACTTTTAGTATCCTCTTAGTGAGGTTATTAATTTTTTTACTTTCATGAAATTATTCCTCGTTATTGAAAAATTTTTATGTTGATATTTTATTTCTCGGGCAGTTCGAAAGACAAGATAGATTATTGGTTACTTGTAGTTAGAGACTTCAGATCTTCAAGTTCGGATAAGTTTCTTTTACCAATGGAGTCTAATAGTGCGACTTGTTACTCCATTAAAGTTTGATAAGTATATTAAACTCTTATGCAGTTGTCAGTTGTGATGAGTTTTCAAAAAAAAGAAAAAAAAAAGATTCGGGATACTATTGTGGAATGTTTCTCTTGTCATCTTATTTGAAAATTGATCGGTTACCTAAAAGATTAACCTTTTCTGCTAAAATAAAAAACATATCCAAATAGACGATTTCAATTTTCTGTATTTGTATTTCTTATTTGTAAAAAAAATATTATGATGTACTCAATTTATATTCATTAATTATTAAATTTTTAAAAAATAAAAAACCTTAAAATTTATTTTAAAAATTAGAATCTATTAAAAAATAAATTAAGACTTTTTAAATTTCATTCTTATATTTTTTTACAATTTCAAATTAAAATTGACGAAGTTATCCCCTTCAATTTTGAAATTGTACATTAAGCATATGATTTTTGTTCCAATTCAAAAACGAAAACCTTCAATCTAAATTTTCACTAGTTTAATTATTATTTAATTATAATTAAAAATCAAATCGTCATCATTCTTACCCTAAAATATCATTAAGCGATATAAATTTTAATGCAAAGCAGAATCGGAAAGTTTAACATTACATGCAATGGAAAAATCTTTTACATGTTCTGGTCTAATATTATATAAAAACAATTTTATTAGTTATTAAATTTAAAATTATATTAAAATAAATACAATTATTTAATAATATATTTATATTAAATTAGTGTAATTTCACGGAATCATCGATAGTGTCGTTATTATATTATTCCAAGCCACACAATTAACTGAAGCTTGTTCGTGAAGCGAAGATTTGATAACGAGAGACACTTATATATCACAACAGTCAACGTCAACAGAGAGGCAGCTTCTAATTGGTAGGTCCCACCAAGTGGGGTCTACGCGTCTTCCTTAGATCAATTGGATACTGAATCAGGGAATCTCCCATCCATCTAATTCGCTTTTTTTTTTCAATTATGTATTATATTATTATATATTATCTACATTAATGTCTTACTTATGCCCTTCTAAGCCCGACAAAAAATGAAACATGATTTGACTGTGATCAACAACTTTAATTTGGAATTACATAAATTTAATTAATTAATTAATTCATAATAATTATTATTATTAGACAGGTAAAAGTAAAATCAATTGAAAATGATTGCTAATTTTAAATCATTATTATTAATTATTACTATTAAAAAACCAGCCGTTAATAAAAGTAAATTGTACGTAATCAATTTGGCAATCTGAATTACCAGCGATCCTAAGAATGATAGACCATTGAATCTGGGAGACTAAATCCTCACTATGTATTATCTATATATATATTATTTATATAATTCTAAAGTAAAAAATAATTTTAAAAACTGAGATGGCACTATGTGCTTTCACCATTTTTTTTTCTAAATTTTAAATACAATTTGTTAACATTTTCCCTTTTTTCTTATAAATTTTTAATTTTTATTATAATTTAATTGAATTAATTGTAAATCTTATCTATTATCTACAACATAATATTATTTTAAAATTTAAATTTAAGAGCTCAAATAATACATCTATATCTTTCTTTTAATATTTGTGGCGCATTGATTCCGATGAATTCATTGATTCTTCATTATTAAACTAAATTAAAATGTTATTAACAACTAAATTGAATTAATTTTTATTTTTTTATGTTTTTATCCAATTTACATACAATTTTATTATCAGACAGTTCGGATCAATTTTTTTATTAAAGAACTATATCATAGGTCCTTTTGTTTTATCAAAAGATCAGCGAATGGCGTTGCTCGCACCTTAGCAACTAAAGCATATTATGAACTTGATTTAAAGGAATGGGGTCCTATCCCTCCTAGTATTATATCTGATGCTTTGTTTGCAAACTTTCAGTAATACAATAGTCCATTTTAAAACAAAAAATTACATAAATATATATATATTGTCAATTTCATATCCAACTCATGTGCACCTTCTTGAGGATGTGTAACACAATAATAAAAGATAAATACTAAGATTTTTTTTTTTTAACCTTAGATTACAATATTTTCATGTAATCATAAATAAAAAAATAAAAATAGAAACGTAAAACTAAGCCATTTTGGTTCACTCCATTGAAATTTTAAATGTGCTATTCTGCTCGTGAATAATAGAAGAGTATTATTCAGGTAAATATGACGAAAAGAGCATTTTCAATTAGGAACCAAAAAACTCTAAATATCCAAGACAATAGCCGCCAAAGGATGAGCGGGGTGTAAATTCAAAAGGACTAACCTAAACAATATAAATCCAAAAAAGTAATTTAATTTAAATACAATAAATTATTTCTTTAGTCTTGAAAAATTTCTTAAAGCCATATATTTTTTTTTCTTTTTGGCAACGCAATGCATGTAAATGAGAAAAACAATATTATTAGTATTACTACTAAACAGAATTTAAATCGTTACATCAACCCAAATTGATGAAACAATTATAGTACGGATTAAATTCAAGCCAGGCTCAGCATTTCGAGCTATCTTGAACTTGGAGCTTCGGTGCAGTTAGATTTTTACGATGCTTCCCCAAAATAATTGTCCTAGCTCTTCCTCCATCGAAGAAATACAATCTTTTTACGATGCTTCAGCATGTCATTTTTGATTCTTGCTATTGCCTTTTATCTACTACGCTTGTCTCTATCTAGAAATTATTAATTGTTAGGTTGAAATAGTTACTATTTTTTTCTTTTCCTCTTCCTTTTTCTTTTGTTTTGACAGTAACTATTATATTTTCTTTGAATTACAATCAGAGCTTATAAAGTAATAAATAATTATGTGCAATTTTTAATATAGAGATGAACAGTTTTGGGAAATAAAAAAAGAAAAAGAGAGAGAGATCAAATATTTTAATGTTATACCCCACAAAAAGGTGATATTGCAAAATTTTCAAAGCCCTCCAAAATGGAGAAATCTAAGGCCGAATAATGCCTTCCTCAGCTGCATAAATAACCAGAAACGAACTTCACCTACTTCATATTCTGATACTATCACTCATCCATAATGGAAATTAGAAAACCTATACAAGTTTGAAACGTAATTATATCCCCCTTTTTTAGTGATGTTATTGCTTTGTAATCTTCCTCTTTCTTTGCATTCCCACACTAAGTTTATTATAGCCGTCGAATGTGGAATTGCAAAATCTGTTGAGCCACTTAGTAACTCGAAAACTCTTTTAAACTTATTTTAGAAGTTCGTTTAATGAATAAAATAAGCTTGAGATAAGTAAAATCTTATCTCGTCTCGTGTAAATTCATGTATCCACTTTGAATGATTTGAACTATCCAAACTCACATTACTCATTTACATAATTTAACGATAAAATTTATTAAAGCTATTAATTGATTATACAACTCTATGTTACAAAATATGGAGTATAATGTTTTCAAATGTTTTCTCTTACAATTGCATTTTAGAAAATCTAAACAAAAATTCATTGTATTTGTATATATATATTTGTTAATTTTATTTCTGTCATCCACTTCGAATGATTAGGTTTAAAACATCCTTAAAAAGATAATATAACATTAGCAGTTGAGAAAAATTTGAAACATAAGAAAAAGAAAAATCATATCAAGGCAATCTCAATCAATGCTGGAAACCAAAAGAAATTGGAAAGAGTTTCAAATAACTATCCATGCATTATTACAACAGTCACGTCGAAATTTTGATAACAACTTGACGAAAGTCTTAATCTCTGGGTGAGATTACTACAAAATATAAGAAGTGTGTTGGTGAAGTTGGTTTCCAGGAAACATCAAGATTTAGGTTTTGTGGTGATAATATACATAATATATACTTATTTTTCAAAATGAGATTGATTGTTTTTGGTCGTGATAGGATGAACCTGATGACATTGATCGGGGCTAAGCTTCTTCTGGTGAAGCTATTAACTTAGTTTAATAAAATTAATTATAACTATATATTATATACTTTTTAAGTTAATGGGAGTAATTATATATATATATATATATATATATTGCATCTGGGGGCTTAAGCTTGTGATTCTTTCTGGTTATTAGACAGCTATATTAACCTTTAGTTTAATTAAATAATTAATGTGATATACTATTTATATTATATAGCTTTTCTCTAAAGATATAAATGTGGGTGCCATGTAATGAGTAAGTGTATGGGTATGACTATTGTTATAGTATAGATTATGAATGTGACTCTAAGTTTCCTATCCACTTAATTTAGCTATCGTGTGTACTCCCAGTCATTCACGCAAAAAGTTTCATCGAAGGGATGAGACTATGCGTGTTGTGAATAGAGACGATTCTTTTCTATACTTTCATATATATGTTTGGCACAGGTGACGCATCTCTTCATTACTTTTGTTTGGTAAATGTGTTAGTAAAACATTTTTTTCATAGAAGAAAGAAAATGTATGAGGAAAAAGAAGACTTTTCACTTGTTTGGAAAAATTGGAGAGAGTATATCAAAGAGAAAAAAAGAGTTAGTGAATAAATTCACTAAAAAAAATGGTATCAAATCTCCTCCCAAATTGTTATATGATATATATATATATATATATATATATGAATGTGACTCTAGTTCCTTTCCACTTATTAGCTAGTGATCATATACGCAAGTTTCATGAGAGGGAGACTTGCTGTTATAGAGAGAGCTTTTACTTTTATATATGTGCACACGCATTTAACTTTTGTTTGGAATGTAGTAAAATTTTTTTGAGAAAAGAAAATGTATGAGGAAAACTTATCCTTGTTTGGAAAAAATGAGGAGAGTATATCAAAAGAAGAAAAAAAGTTAGAATATCATAAAATTAAAATCGCTCCAAATTGTAGGAAAAAATGACGAATGAATTGAAAAAAATTATATAGCTTAATGTGAAATAGATTTCCTTATCTTCCTCATCTATTATTTTCTATCTTCTAACATTTTTTTTCCTATGCTTTTTAAGCAAAGCCTAAATGTAAAGGAAAATATTCCTTCCAATCATATAATTTATTATATTGAAACTAAAATTTATTATTTATAAATAAATTATATATTTTATATTCATTAATAAAATTCAAGATTATTCTCAATATTCTTTTTTTTTTTTTTAAGGAAGATTATTCTCAATACTGAAGACTGTGAGTGTTATTTATTTTTATTTTGTGACAGGATAATACTTGGCTACATCAGATATGTATATGCAGCAAATTTATTGATGTCACAAGTAAATAATAGTATGAATTTTTTTTCTTTCAAAAAAAAATTATGAATATCTTTTCACTCGAAAGAAGAGGACGAAATAGTTAATAAGAAACAACTTTAAAATGAAATTAACAATTAATTGAATGAATTAGACTTACCTAAACCAGTTGTGTGACTCTATTTGTGCATCAAATTAATGAAATCATAATTTTTTAAAAATTATTTTATTTTATCTTTTTTTTTCTCAATATATGGTTAGAAATTTACTCATTTCAACTAAATAATTTTTTATTGATTTAGTTTAAATAGTAAATTTATAGTTCGATTCTAGATAAGTTAATTCCAGTTATATATGAAAAATAAATATAAATCCAATATAAACAAATATTTTCTATCTTATGAGATCATCCCTGAAGATGCTCTACAGCTTTGTTTTCTCAAATTTGCAACTTCAAATATTTCTTTATCAACAATAGACATAATCGGATAATTACTCTTTACTGATTAGGTTAATGATTTTACTTTTTATAAAATAGTAATGAGCAGTAAAATATCTTTGTTTCGAGTGCTACGATTTCATTTTCGTTATTAAAAAATATTTTTAAATTTACTTTGGGACTAGTTGGGTTGAATATAATAATATTCAATTTAGGACAATCATATTCTTTTTGTTTCTTAATTTCATGATGAGCCCTTAGTCAAGCCACTCTCCCATGCCCTTCCACTTTTTGGTCCTTCATTTTTTTTTTTTTTCCCTACAAACTTGTATTGCTTCGACAGTGCATGTTTACTATAACAGAACATCAAGTCAAGCCCACCTTAAAATAAATAAAAATAAATAAATAGAAAGAGAAAATTCGAAGAAATCCATATGATTTCAATACCTCATGCTAAGATTGTTCTAGGAATGGAAATACACCTGGCTTCCATTAAACTTTTATATTCAGATTCAAGATTTTTACACCATAATTCACTTCTTTTTCTTTATTCATACATGGATGGCCAACTTAAGGGCTTGTTTGGGAGAATACTATATATGAATGTTTCTCTCAACCAGTCAAGTCAAATTTAATGTCTTTGATAGTCAAAATAAATAAACTTGGGCTATTAAATTAGTAGTTTCGTATACTTAAATTAGCAACGAAAACTTCTCCCAGACTAGTCCTTTTATCTCTAAGAGCAAGCGGCCAGCCATTTTGTCTCTTAGAGCGAGCGGAAATTAATCAGGTTTATGGACGTTAAAACTGACACGGGCTTGAATATCTCGCGTGTATATATATATAACGTTTAAAATGACACGGTCAGCTTGAATTATCTACAGCGTTGATGTTACTATATACTAGTATACGTAGATTATACTATATATATATTATAATAATATTATATATATGCTGATTAAATTAAATTTTAAAAATAGAAAGATAGCCATAAATTTAATATTTGATACAAATGCCTACGGTTATATTTTCAAAACCTCATTATATGTATTTTCTGGTTTCCTTTCAAAGAAAAGATTATATGCTGATTAATTAAATTTTAAAAAAGAAAGATACCCATAAATTAAATATTTGATACAATGCCTACGGTTATATCAAAAATATATATGTATTTGGTTTCTTTCAAAAGAAAGATGGTAATCACTATTGTTATAGGAGTTGGGACTAAGTAACTTGAACAAGTAATTGCTATTGAAGGAATGGCTTCCAAACATATCCTTGTACAAGCAATTTGGCCCTTTGGAGGTTTTTGACCTCGACCTTTGGTGCAGGGGAAAGTCAATTTTTTTTATGAATTTCATGTATTTGGTGGCCTCAAGCATGGGATTTAGTGCATTGGTCAATTATAACAAGGGAGTATTTTTTTTTTTTTTGAGGATTCTCAGTTGGTCACATACACTTCATGCCTGCCTGATGAAACCTTTATTGCATGATTGTTAGGTCTTTTTCTAAAATGTATGTTCCTAAATAACAATGGACAAAGGGGGCAGGTGGGGCTAATAATAAATTATTAGCTTTTTTCAATCTTGGAGTCTTTGAAAAAGTAATAAATTTTAGCTCAATAGTACTGTAATATTATTAAGTGCGATCGTTACTATTATTAATGCACTCCATTCCATCACAACATTTAAACTTAAACATGCATGCTTGGGTGAGAATAGTATTAAGACGGTTGATCTCTTAGAAAGTTCTCCTATTACACTTCTTTTTTTTTTTTTTTATAAAAAAATGAAAGACATTTAAAATTGTGAGATTAGAGTACAAATTTTAATTAGACGTTAATTAATCAAGAAAAAAAAACCAATGTGAACAACATTGAAATTATAATTTTGACATTTATGAAACTAGTTTTATTATTATTATTATTATTATTATTACACATTTTTCATCCTCGTACCCAAATAAAAGAAGCAAAAATGACTGTTCACTCGACTTTCATATTCTGCACTCTTCTTTCCTTCCACTTAAATTCCAACGACTCGCAAGAAGAAAAGATGAAAATGGTACCTTTTGCTATTTGCAATTCATCGCACCAACAAAAATAATTGAGCTAAAGTCAAATTTTGCAAGAATAACAATGACCTAAGTGGGGAAATGGAAATGGAAATGAAAATGGTATGTAGATACATCTATATGCCAAATCACATTGAAGGAGGGTAGGGTCACCAGCTATGCAAATGAGGATCACATGTGAAGTCATGGCTAGGGTGAGCATTCGGTTTAACCGAATCAGATCGAACTGAAATTTATTTGGTTCAGTCTAACTGAACAGATTTCATGTTCATCAAAATTTTTTCCAAAAGATTGTGAAAATTGTTTGCTACCGAACCAAATCAGATCGGATCGGATTTGATTCGATTATTTCGAACCAAATGATCTATTCTTGGCATAAAAATTAATTCGGTTAGCTACGCAACTAATTGAACCAGAAATTAAAAACCAGTCGGTTATCACTATTTCAATCAATTAGTAACCAATCTCTATAAAATCTGACCGAACAAACGAAAATAAATCGGTTCAATCTCTATAAAACCTGACCGAACAAACGAAAATGAATCGGTTCGATTATTCGGTCCGAACGGAATACTGATCGCTCCCAGTCTTGGCATGAAAATGGAGCTTAAGCACTTTTGGATTATGGATAATTGTTCTGTTACATTGTTTATTGCAATCATGGAATTGGATTATAGGCCGACACTGATATTCACGTTGTGAGAGATCATCAAACTTTCCAAATCAATAATTATGCCACCCTGACTAATGATGAACTTGCAATGACCACCATTTGGGTTACACTTGAAGCTTCTAATTTATCATTTAGATACTAGTGAAGGATACAATAATCACTTTTATCATACAAAATCCAGCAATTGGCTTATTTTATTGAAGCAATTCAAGTTGCATACCTACTCCAATGATGTTTATATTAGTAAGATTTAAAAAATAGAACCAATGATAATTTTCTTTTTTCATTTCTTTTCTTTTTGCCACTTCAACAATATTAATTTGTTGAATACTATTCTATCATACATTGTCAAAGAGTCTCAATTTGATCACATAGCATTTTTCAGAGAATCTCCAACTCCCTGGAAGAAGAAATATGAGAGTGCAAAATCAGCAATAAAGATACCAACAAGTGAGATAACCACGGCTGAAGTTGTCGATTCACCAACGCCTTTGGCGCCTCCTGAAGTAGTAACTCCCCAAGCACAGCTCACAATTGATATGATTGCACCAAAAACCTGTGACTTGATCATCGCACTAATTAGGTCCCATGGTCTAAGTACTTTCTTAGCCGAATCCAATATAATGTTAATACTTACTCCAAAAACACTGTCGGCTAGCAAAGCACTCGATGCCAACCCTACTGTGAAACACATCAATGTCAACAATGGTAGAGCAAGACAGGAAGCAATAACTCTAGGCGTCACCAAATAATCAACAGGATTTGTGCCAAGAACTCTTAGTGTGTCGGTTTGTTCAGAAACTTGCATTGTTCCTAACTCTGCTGCAAAGGCACTCCCAATCCGCCCAGCAACAACTATTGATGTGACCACAGGACTCAACTCCCTTGAAAAGGCTAGTGCTAATACACCGCCAACAGATCTTTGCAATCCCAGTCTAATAAACTCTCTAACAAACTGAATGGTAAAAGCCATGCCTACAAATGCAGAGGTCAGGAGACAAACCCCAACCGATTTTGGCCCAACTCTCTCCAGCTGTTGAAGAGTGTTTCTCCAGTGAATTTTTCCCTTTAAGATCCGGATAATTACTTGTCCTGCCAAGACAAGAACAGACAATCCCCGCCAAAGGTAGCCAGGAGGTGACCATTTGCTCAAGAATGCTGGTACTTCAGAGTTAGGTGCATGATTAGTAATTGTTTCTTCATCTAACAGAGACACAGATGGGCGACCATCATTTGTGTTAGGAGTTGCGAACAATTTGGTTTGCCGCTCGCGTGACAGATATTTATAAATGCTTGCTCCTACAGTGAAGCGGAGTTGACTGGAATTCAAGGTTTTAATCTCCATGTGCCCATTTTGCTTGATGTAGCTTCTTCTGCAATGTGTTTAAAGCTTCAATTGAAATTATTTCGTTTTCTTTTATATTTCAAAAAGATTAAGAGCAACCACTGAAATTTACTAGCGGAAAAAAGAGATGATTGTACGGATACGCAAAACCACACCCATACCTGCTGGAGATGTAAAAAAAAGGATGAAGATGAGTAGCCGTTTGCATGTTTGGGTGCCTTCAACTTTCTGTAAATAATTTGAGTTCGGATGTTAATAAAGATTGAGGATGTAGAACTGAATAACCTCTACCACAGAAAATACCAGCAACTGAATTCAGTCACGTTACATTTACATTATGAGAAATGAGTTTTCCCCAAGTTTCCTGCTAATGAATCTAATCAAACTCAGAGTTTTTACTCAATTTTTTTTTTCTGCAAAATTTAAAAGGAACAGATTTCCACCAAACCAAATTAATCTTAATAACTGTGATAACTGAAATAACCGAAATTTTTACTTAAGTGTAAACATAAAATATATATTACTAACTTCAGATTAAACGAAAAACTCGGTAAAAGCTAGAAAGCAAAAGCATCAAAGACTAAAAACAAAACCCTATAAAACAGAAAGAAACGAAGCCCCAGATTTTGCTTTTTGACTCTTTACACCTGTCTAAATATTATAAAAACAGTAACTGGACCTTGAACTTTTGCAGTAATTACTTGAATAGTTAAAATAATTCCTCCAACTCCAGACTGTTGTATACACAGCAACATCAATCATCTTTCAGCAAAATTATCCTAAAATGAACAGTTCAATAATTTAACCTATAAAATTGATATAATTATCTGAGAAACAACCATGAAAATAACATCCAAGTACACAAAGTTCCATTTCTGGCCACAAAAATAGGCGCTAAATATAACCAGCTGAGTTGACCATGTTTACTTAAATATATAACCATCTGCATTGATTAGATAATCTGTTCCAAATAGAAAAATAGTAAATAAGGTCATTTAATTATAGTATCCCTAATCAACATGATAATACAGATCATAATGGATAACAATACCTCATGACACTCTTTGCTTTTTCATTTTTTTTTTTCTCAATTTTTTTAAACAACAAATAAACTATATAGTGGAGGGTTAAGAGCATAAAAATAATAGTGTACGAAAATAAGTACATTTTTATTCAGTTTTTATCTTTGTACAAAACACAGAATAATACAATTATTATTATATCTGAAGTTTTGTTCATCTCAGGACAAATTAACTTACAACATTGACTACAATTAAAAATAGGAAAATAAATTAGATTGAGAGTACAGAAGCCCTGAGATTTTGCACTTTTAACCCACACATTTTCCTTCAATCATTAAACTATTAGCCTGGCACTTGATGACTGTACTGGTGGCTTAATTAATTGACTTGATAATCCTTACTGATTGATAAGCAATGCTTACATAAAAACAATGATGACCTATAATGCATATGTGAGTGATTTGGTGGTGCATTTACGATGGCATAAATTAAAATCAAACAAGACGCATACAAGAAGAGAAATAAACTGAGTACAATATTTGTTCACCTGCTGCAGAACCTCTATGTTATGATATTGTCACACTATTCTTTTATCTTTATTATAACCTCCATGTGTTTAGGTCATGCTGGTTATACTGGGTGGGTTTTTAGATTTGGACTGAAAGGATGTAGTTCCTGCTTGGGTTTATTTTCCCACTACCAAGTTATTTAATTTGATAATGATGTCATATGTAATTACCTTTAATATTTGCTGTTTATTCTGAAAATCATTTTTTCAATCTGGGGTTTCTAGATCCAACGTAGAAATTTCAACTGGGAAGTGAATACTAAGAATATCATGCAAAATGATTGAATTGTATGGTCTTTTTTTCAAAACCTCTACAGCGAAAAGAAAATGATTTCTTTTATCCTTTGTTGAGGCTACATATCTTGTATCAAGTAATCCACCAGTTTCAGCAAATCAATTTTTTGTTCTAGAAAATTTTCAGCGTTTAGCTTTTTCCTGTACATACACTCACCTTTTTTAGAATTCCTATAAAACAGGAGCAACTCCATGATAATATATTTGAGAAACTAACCGGAGAATCATTAATGCTACCGGGAAATTCCAAACATTAATATTGTCTTTTTTATTTTCCTATCAAATTCTTCCACTCTATGTGTCAAAAAAGAAAGGTAAAGAAGGCTTCCCATTCATGCAGAATATCTACCAAAATTTCTAACACCTAACAACATAAACATTAATAATTAAAAGATAACTTAGATAAGACATCAATAACTAAGTTATACATCAAAACAAATTCACTTATTCATTTTTTTTTTTTCAATAATCTTAAAATAGGTCCTTTCACTCATAATTTAGTCTTTCAAATCACTTCAAAGAGAAAATATATGCTTTATAGGCATATAAATGAAGTTTAATTAGACTGAGATGTTCAAGAAAGGTGTAGCAATCATTTCTCAAGTAATTAGTACGGTGGGAAACTACATACCAAACTAGATATTCCCCGAGCCAGGCACGGGTCTTGAGCTTAGAGCCTTGAAAAAAGACCACTTTACTTTGGGGTAGAAGCCTACCAAACGGCTTAGGGAAGAGCAAGTCAGCACTATAAGAACATTAATTCTCTACTTCTGAGCATTTCCCCTATCTTTATCATAAATCAACCAAGAAAGCAAGAGAAAGATAGCTATTTGCGATAACTTAAGAGTTCATCAGATTGGGAAAAATTATCTGATTTATAATACGCCCAAAATCAATGAACAAACAAAGAATTGATACAAAACATAAAAAACAAAATTCCCTTTTATTTAAGCCGCTAAAAATTTTATAACCAAATAATTAATACCCAGTAAGAGCATTCACTTGAAGAACACAGGGAAAAGAGAACAGATCGATCTGAATTATATAAAACAAATAAAGAAAACAGTAAAAGCATTAAAAAGCAAAAGAAATTTTAACAAAATCCAAACACATACCTGAAAATATTTTATTTAAGTGCCCAAGAATACACCTCACATAACTGTTATAGACTGCCCATGTATGGTTGTGGCAACTGAAGTGGAGGAAGAGGCTTGTTCAGGAGAGGACGAAAGAAGTGCTTCCCAGTGACTATGAACTATGGTGGTGACATCTCAAATTAGGCCTACATTTTTATTGGGCTTGGGCTACAAGTTCAAGACGTTAAATATCTATTTAATAACGGCCTCAAAGCCCAAATGATCTTTATTTCACAGTTTTACCATATAAATTAATAACTCCCCAGGTTTCTCTATAGCTGTTTGTCACGTATATAAGTTTTTCCTTTGCCTATCCGCATGGCACTTAGTCACCCTTGAAACTTTAAGATATGCTAAGTAAGCTTAGGAGCGAAAATGTAAGCTAAACAAAAAGAAGAACACGATAAAGCTTATAAGAGCTTTATTATAGATCTCTTATTATTCAAATGCTTGAATGATTTACAAATGAGGGGAGATGAGTTATTTATAAGAATTTTCACCTCCTTAACATGTGATTACAATTCTTCACAAAAAATGTGTGAAATGTGTGGTGGAAGTTCATTGGATCATTCTAGAATTAGAGATATTTTACGGTCCACCTTACACATATATAGAATAATCTAGAATATTATAGATTATACATCTAAATACCTTGTGGGTTAGAGTTTTCTTCATAGATTCAGAAGCTTCTTGAACTTGGTAGCTCTTTCTTGGCCTTGCTAGACCTTTTCTACGAATTCTAGCGGCTTCCAGAACCTTCCGCATAACATGTTGCTCAGTTCATCTATAGCTTTAAATTCAACTCTACAATTCTTAATTCTATTTAATTATTGCCCATCTGAAAATTGTTTAAGAAAAAATAAAACAATGGAGGGTGCAATTGGAAATTTTTAGAAGAAGTGGTTTTTTTTTTTTTTTTTACTATAAAAGTCCACAAAGCAGACAAACTTCTGAAATTGGATTTATTTTATTTTATTTGATAAAAAGGATGTCTATTGATGCAAGAATAAGCACACATAAAAGCAGCCAAACGAACAAATAAGAGGTTAATTCAAGATCAGAATTATGTTCAAGTAGACCAATGGAAGAAAAGATAGGGAAGTGTGAAGGAAAACAATAAATTAATATTTAACAAGCTACTACTTATGCAAAGCGCTTCCAACATAAATGAGATCCAATTAAGTTTAATCCAATTTTAATTATCGGAAAAAGAAAGTACTATTTTTTTTATTTTTAATATTCAAAATTTTAATTATTGTATTATTTTAACATTTTTTAATTTTAAAAATTTAATTCCTCTTCAGCAGAAGTGCTCACTTTAAATGATATGGCAGCTTCTAATCGAGTTGTACATATACTCTCGTAAGACTCTCCCGTACAAGTGGAATCGAAGATCGAGACAAGACATACTTTACGTAAGTCGCTCCCTGCTGATCATAGAAACATACTCTCTCTCCCTCCACACATGTGATCTACCTGGTACCAGTTGGAAGCGTCGCTCTAGGCTCTATCATCTTCTCTGAAGTCCTCATATATATCTACTCATGGTTCTCCCAAATAGCTTCGCTCAGCCCTTGAGTGACACACACCACCTCTCGATAAAGATCAATGACATGTAGCGTTACAATACTATCTACATTAATGATACACCATTCAATTTCCCAGCTACCGTGGTGTCAATTGATACCAGCACACGTCCTAACAATCGAAATTTAATCCAATATAGCTCTACTCTATCATCTCATTACAGAGATTTAAATGATCTCAAACACCTCAAGAGACACTCTCTCTCTATGAAAGATCACGAGAGAAGGACCTCAAGATACTCCTGATGTGTGATTTATTCGTAATCATATCTAAACAAGCCGAAACGTACTATGTAAAGCATCCAGAAGACGTATCGAGAAGAGATACCCTATCTTCTTTAATCCCTAGCAGAATTCTTAGTGATTGCCTCTGTAACTCTATTGCCTGTGAAATGTCATTCCATTTATAATCCGCAATCAGTTTCTGGTTCTATCCCCAGTCTGCCTCCAAACAACACTCACACACTGACTGATATTGATCTTGGCTCCCCAAGGTAACTTCACAAGCTCTCGAAACATCGTCCGGCTATCTGTTTTTGATATAGAACATGCGCGCCTCACAACAACTAGTTCTAGAGTATCTTCGGGCAACTCGACAGTAGAGCAGGAAGTACTCTGAGTTGTTCAGGAGATGGACGAAAGAGAGTGAGACTTTCTACCCCAAGATGAGATGATATGAAGCAGACCATGCATGGGGGGGTTTGTGGATAATTCATTAGTGGACTCAAGGAAATGGTGGGTCTGACAACCCGCGTCTCCAGTATTTAGAGCTCCCATCCCATTCTTATTATATTATGTATGGCTGTGGCACATAACATCGCATAGTATTCCAGACCATGAGGTGTGCGCGTGATGACAATTACATCTAATGTAAATCGGACGCTAGGTGCGCATTCCTCAATAATGCAACCGCGAAATGCCTTCGGCGCGCATTGACTATCTCTTTAATCTGACTGTGGATGAACGGTGTGTTTACCATATAATTTCGAATAAAAACTGCGCCCAGTATCTGTCATAGAAGAGCGCGCTTGTGTACTCTTGTCGCACGAGGGCACTCACATAACAGTTTTTTCCTTACTCGCAGATTCCTCGTGCAGCTAGGCAGTTAGTCTCCTTATGACTCAGACCTTTATGAGAGACTAGTGATGCGTATAGTATAGAGGCATTACTCCGCGGATATGTCGGAAAACTGTAGTCTACTAAAACAAAAAGAAGATACACGATAAAGCTTATAAGGAGGCTAATCAGAAGTTCTAAGAATACTAGTATATATAATATGTCAAAATTAGCAAAGCGTAAGGTGGAAGAGTATTTACAAGAGGAGGGATAGCCTTGGAGGAGAAAATAAATCTGTGTAATGAAGATTTTCCTCGCTCCCTAGATACACATGTCGAGATGTCACTTCTTCAGCTCAGAACAATCTGTGAGTGAACTGTGTCAAGGCCTGCTCGTGAAAGCTCTCGATTGGATTCTAGATTCTAGCAATATAGCAGAAAGTGGTATTCTCTTACGGCTGCAATACACTCTACCACATGTATCCTATTCAGCATCTGTATACAGATATCACCTAGATGGTGATGTCATGGATAGTTCGAAATTTATAACCACACTACTAGAGACTCACACTCGCTGGTGTGGGGTCTCCTTGTAGTGTTCTTTTTGAGAATTACAGAAGCTTCTATTGAACTCTAGCTAGATACGGCGGGTAGCTACAATATATACATTGGACCTGCCAAGAAAGACGTTTTCCCTCGACGTTCTAAAAGTTCCCTCTCCGGTCGTCTCCCTCAGCAACCTTTCCGACCTGATATCGTTGCTCTGAGCGTTCATCGTTTTACGCGCTTTAATTTCATAGTGTGCTATATCAATCTTGAAAGTGGACTATATACTCTTGCATATTGAGTGCTTGCCCCATACTTCAAAATGGCTTTAAAAGATAAAAAATATAGAAATCATACTATGTAGATTCGATAGCTCAAATGGGAGCAGCAATTACGTTAGAAAGAATGTTGTGTTTCTTTTTGTTATCTTTTTTACTATAAATCCCTCACCTAAGCGGACACACTGTGCTTAGATAATTGGACACTTCTACTCTTATCACTTTTAACTCTCTGATTAATTCGAGTGCGTGCTCCTCATCTGATGAGCGACGTTAAGTAAGCACCCTCGAAAATGTGGCAGGGGCCCCTAACGTAATCTACTGTGGAGTAACAGATAAGCATAAGTGATAGGGATGTGTCATTAACTTCAAAGATCAGAATTATGTTCAAACCGAGTGTATGGACCAAGCTGAGATAAGAAACGATAGGAGTGATGAATTAAGCGACGGAAGAACCACAATTACAATTAATATTTAAAACAAGCTACAACTCAGCTTATGTCTCCAAAAGCTCGCTTGCTTTCCAACACACATGAAGATGAGACATCCCAATTATAAAGTTTCAACTCACCATCTATCTTTTCAATTTATCGTGGGAACAAAGAAGTTTGGTACTTATTTTTTTTATTCTTTATTTTCAATAGATTATTTACAATGACTCATATGCTCACTGCATATTTAACATCTTTGTTTAATTTTTTAAAATTATATGTGAGGCGTTCCTATTCCGGGTAATTACCACTCGTACTACTATACCTAATAGTATACCTATATATATGTATATTATATATGGTTTTTAATTTATCGAGGGGTTTTAGAGTCGTGATCAAGCAATAGTACCTTCTACTCTCTATAATATATAGACTATGGGCACCATTATTCTCTTTTCCTCAATCAATTGAGTACATCTCCGATACACGTGCGGTGATATCTAAAGGCAAAGACGTTTCATTATCTTTCTATATACATCTATATCTATATTAAAGGAAAGTTCTATAGTTATCATATTTACATGAAATGTTGAAATTAATTGCTTTATTCCTCAACGATATTAAAATTAAATTATGTATGATTATATTTTCAAACAGTCAATTTTGATTTTAAAATTATCGGTTCTAATTATAAGGATATTATTAAAAATTTTATTATTCTTTTTCATTTTCACGTTTACGTAGAAAGTAATTGAAACTTACTATTTTATTTTTATTTAATATGTTTCAAACTATGAAAAATTATCACCGATTGAATCTTAATATAAACAAAATTAAAATAACAACATTTAATTTTTCACTTATATATTAGTCAATTACCTTTATTATAGAACAAATAATTATAATTTAATTAATTCCAATAATTTTAATGAAATATTATTACAAGAATATATTTAACTAAATTTTCTTGATAGATAAAATTTATAAGACGGAAGGGATGGATTTATTTGTATAAACTTTCATATATTGCGGCCCGGTTATGGATATCTTATCGAACAAGGCATTCTAGAATGTCTTACTAAAGTTATCAAAATTTTCTTTCTATGTTCATATATCGCAACGCGCGTATTGATATCTTAGCCGCCGCCCACTTCAATTATCAACATTTCTTTCTATGTTCATATGTTTCCAGTCGCAGCCCTATATATAATTCTCCTTTATGTACTTCTGTTTTAGATTACCCTTTTCTTGCCTTTTACATGCTGTAACTGGGTCTCATTCTCTACCATCTTAAGCTCTGTTATCCTTTCCCTGCCGAAAAGAAAAGCGAAAAACAATAGAACTGGCGTTCATGGTGCCGCTGCTGTCTAGGGTAACGATACTAGAAAATAATACAAACGGTAGAATAAAGATCCAAGAATCGCACCCTTATCAACCTGAATGTATAGAACTGAACCCTTTTGGTTCCAAGGAGATTAAAGCCACCTTGTACTTCCGCCGAGGCATCGAGTCTGGAAGGCCAATGGTCTTTAAATTGTTCATTGACGGAGTCTTAACGGAAAGGCACTTGGCACCTCAACACTTTATCCAGTATCTTAAAATCTCCTTCTCCGTTGATAATAACAGTGGTCAGCTTATCGTGAAAGGGATCCGCCCAACCACCTTTACTTGCCACCTCCGCCGCCTACGGTTTTCATTTTCTTTGCTCTTCTTTATATATATGTCAGCTTATCGTGAAAGGGATCCGCCCAACCACCTTTACTTGCCACCTCCGCCGCCTACGGTTTTCATTTTCTTTGCTCTTCTTTATATATATTTTTTTCTCATCTTTCATCCATAGATTGAAACTTTCCTACCCTGCAAATATATACTTACAGGATCCATGCAATTTCTTTTAATTAATTAAGCTTCATATTGTTGGTTAACAGCGGACTGGGCTTTCTCATGGGCAGAGGTCGCCAAACAGGGGAAGAAGAGCTCATCCATTGAAATTTTAAAAGTTTTAAAAGGTACGTCTTTACCTTGTCAAGGAAAATACTTGTCCAAAATCAAACCAATTTTTCAACCTTATTCAGGGTTTAGGGCTTAGGCCGTATGATTCAGTGTTTAGGGTTTGGGTTAAGAAGAAATGAAATTAAGGATTTTTTAAAATATTTTAATTTTATTTTATTTTTTATATAAATGTATGATTATAAATACCCTCTTTAGTAAAAATTCTTAATTAGTTTGATCTATAAATAGAGAAATAAATCGGATCTAAATAAATTTTTCCTATTAGTGGTTGACTATGAGCGGAAATACATGGGTATTATTGGGCCTTTAATGGAAAGTGTTGACTAATTGTTGTAGATCGCTTCTTGCAAGTTGGTGGGCTTGTTAAAAGCCTTTTGAATCTTATACTAATTCAAATTATAAACCTTGCTTGCACTTGGAAATTTTTTTTTCCTTCCTAATTTAATTGATTGAGATATTTAAAATTAGAATTATATATCATATCTTGACACTTGGTTTTTTTCATTGAACAGACTACACAAGGAATTGAAGGCAATCATTTTGCTTATGATTCATTGGCCAAAGAAGCAATTAGAAGATCACAAGATGCTGTTGCTTGGTTACTTTGAGTTTAGCTAGTCTGCAGGCAGAGCGGAGCTCTTCGGCTTGTTTAATTAGGATTTGAAATTGGACCTGCTTATGTTGTTGGTGTTCTTTGTCTCTCAAAAGTGGGTCTAAGAATTTCTTCCTCTTTTTGTTTTCTCAGTTTGCTGTAGTTTTGATAGTCGAAACGGTTGTTTGAAGGTTCCATTTGTTTTTTTTTTTTTTTTCTTTGTTTCGTAATTTTCCTTGTTTTCAAGGATTTTTTGTACTCCTTATATTATAACTTGATGAATGGAATTACATTTTTATTGTGTCATAACAAATTATTTTATACGTGGAAAATAATATTTTTATAAATTGACAATTTTTGTTGTAAGTAATAATCCTAAGCACAATATAGTATACAGAGGCAATAAAAAATAACCATTTTCATAAATTAATAATTTTTACGTTAAGTAGACATCACAGATAATAACTTATTATTATCAAAATTGCATAATTGCATTTCTTTTTTTTAAATAAAATTTAAAAATCTTGCAATTGTCATCTTAATCTTAAAACAGAACAAAACATGAATACAATTTTCTTCTTTCATATTCAACTTAGTAAATAAAAAATCAATACATTTTTTTTTTTGAAGGATAAAAATCAACACATTTAGTTGAACAATTTCAAAAATATTGTTTAATAAAAATGTGGGAAAAGCCAAAAGACAAAATAAAACGACAAATAAAATAAATAAATTTGTGAATTTCATTCAATAAATAATTGAGAAAAATAAAATTTTTGAATAAATATAGTTACAATTTTTATTTGCAATGTAATCAAATGCTGAATATAGAGTGATATAATAATTGAGAAAAAAAATATTTACTGTACATTTTATAAATTATTAAATTAAACATGAGTTGAACCGGTTGCTCATATCAAAGTCAGACCAATTTATAGTTCCGACATAAAAAGAAGTTCTAATTATTCCTTGAATAATTACAATAAAGTTTTTGAATGAGTTTTTATTACATCTGTAAGTGCGAGCTCCTAATTTTTTATTAAAAATTTTTGGTGAGACTCCATTGTAGTAAATAGAATGTATTATGATCAAAATAATAAAGTCTTCATTTGAACAATGTTCCAATTTGTTAGATGATACAAAGAGGATAATGAAGAATGAATAACTCACCACTAAAAGTTTCCTTCACTTGCAATGGATTGAATTCAATTTGAACAATGCTTCATAGAATGTATTATGATCAAAATAATAAAGTCTTCATTTGAACAATGTTCCAATTTGTTAGATGATACAAAGAGGATAATGAAGAATGAATAACTCACCACTAAAAGTTTCCTTCACTTGCAATGGATTGAACAGCAGGCACCCAAAATCACAGCAGGCTAGAACCCATGAATTTGGATTCGATATTTTAACAACATGAGATTCTTAACACTTCCCTCAACTCTTTATAGGTTTGATATTTGAAGAATGTCCGGTCTCATTATAGCAGCTTGGTTTGTATATATAAGCTCTGAAAAATGGAAAACAATTGAAGGTCAAGTTAAAAAATGCTGGTTTAATTGCAAATTATTTAATATAAACGTCTATTTATTAGTTTTCAGACTTGGTTTCCATTAATTATTTCATGGTAACTAACTTGTTCTTGGATTATGTGAATATTTAATTATATTCTAAAAATCTCACCTAACATAATGAATATAGTATTGTGACTTTGAACTTTTCAAAGTCCTCTCTGAAAAAAAAAAAAAAGTATGTATGAACAATTTGATATTCTGTATGAACCTTTGTTAGCCATTTAAGACAAAAAGGGAACATATATATATATATATATATATATAAGAAGGTGTTGAACATATGTCACATTCCAATTTTCGCAAAATTTGAAGCGTGAATGCTTCTAGCAAGTGTTATTAAACCCAACCCGGCTAAAGAACTAGGTGGATGAGTCATTGGTTTATCCGGTGGATCAATAGTTTAATTAGTGAGTTATAAAAATATTAATAATATATACTTATTATATAATTATAATTTAAAATAACTATAATATAATTAAAAATATAAAACATTGGTGGGATCAATTGAGTCTCTGTAGATCAATCAGTTTAACCACACGTCAACCAATTCAATTCGGTAATCTACCTTAAATGGGTCAAAAACAAAATCAAACCGATTTTAAGACCAGTTCTCCAGGTTGACTCGCTATGGGTTGATCCGAGTTTAATGACTATGCTTCTAATTACCTTATCAAGTTTATATCCTTGATAATGTTTTCTAATTGATTTGAATATAATGAATTAACCGAATGAATGTTTCAATACGCGCAATATAACAGTCAGCCTAGTTTTAAATATGTAAACAAAGCAAGAAATGGAAAATGCGACTACAATTACTTGAAGATAGACCTTCTAGCTAGCAGCATGTTACGTGTGATCCTAACCATACACTAAATCAAATTAAAAATAATTTTTTACTCAAAGGAATTTAATTTTTACCATTCATTGAAAAAAAAAATTCTTTAAAAAATATTTATTCAGTTGGCTTTGTGTATGGATAGTCTCATATATCAGTGTAGGTAAGTCTTATTAAATTTATAGATATCACGAAGCAAGACTGTACAATTTCAAACTAAAATATTTTTATTGCCCAAGATAGTTTAGTCTAATAGTTGAAACTCACTGCATCTCACCTTAATGATCGCAAGATCGTTGGAAATGAATTAGTCTTTTATCAAATTGTTAGACAAAGATGAGAGGATACCCTTGATATAATTTCAAAAAAATATATATATTATTATTTATTTATAAAATCATAAGGATGTCTTTGGTATATTTGTGTATTATTATATTTTTTTTTCATTAATCTATGATTTTATTTTGTTTATTCATTATTTATATATAGGCTAATTAACATGATATGACACATTTTTTCATATTTTGATAATTTTTTATAATTTTGTGGTAAAAATAACTCAAATTCCAAATTCTCATTACTCACTTCTACAAAACATAATCCGATCTCATCTTTCAATATTTGAAACCTACACATAATGTTGTAAAAAAAAAAAAAAAAGGCTTTGTTGTCAATAGAATAATAATAATATAACAATGTGGATAGCTTACAAGTGTTCGACAGTTGGTAACTAATATATAAATCAAACTAATTGATAAACTTAACCATGCATGCCTATAAAAGCGAGCATTTTCTTGATATATAGTAAATTATATGTATTCAAGAATCTTTTCTCTCTCACTCACACCTGCATGTGGAGCTACCTGTCACCATGGCAAATACAGAGAAAAGAAAGGAGGAAGTAAGAACCAGAATAAAGAGTCAAGAAGATCATCTTCAGAATCTTCAAACGAATGCTTTCCAATTAGCTAATTTTTATTTTGTATTTCAAGGTGTTATTTTAACAACAATTTGCAATGGAAATTCTTCTCTCAAATGCTCAGATCGTTGGTTCATTTTCACTCTTTCTCTCTTAGCAGCAACTCTCAATCTTATTGCCCTAAGCAAGATTGCACATAAGTACAAGAAAATCGTAGCCCAGCATGACAAAACCTGGTGCGAGTACAATGATATTGAAATTTCAAGGGAAAGGGTGCAGCAAACCCAAAACTTTTGGATTGACCCTTATAAAGAAGTTATACGGAACATTTTGCTCGCAGCTTGCATGCTTCTCTTCATTGGCTTCGCCATTGTTACGCTTTATGGTTGCTGGCATATTATTTGCAGAGATAGTAAATGCCACGAATTGCCAGAAGTGAATCATAAATGTGTTAAGCTTTGTAATGGTGATAACTGCATAAGGATCTGTGGGCAATAGTAGCTGAAATTAATTGGCCTGTGATGCAATAGAGAATTTGAGTCGAACCACTTTGGAATTTTTTTTTTCTTCTTTTTTTCAATATATACAAGTAATTAAATTAGTTTTATATATATATACTGAATTTTATGATTTCACAACTTTATGAAAAAGTGCTCGTTTTTTTTTTTTTCCTCAGATATTCAGGGTCTTGTTATTTACTTCATTAGGCTACTATAAATGTCAAATGTAGTAATAGTGTAACAAATAGTTCTAATAATTTTGCGTATAATATCAATTAGAACAGTTCACTTATGTAGGAAACTTATAATTTGGGATGAAAAATTGAAATTTTGAGATTTTTAAAAATCATTTTCTTTATTCTTAAATTTTTTTTATTTTAATAATTTAATTTTAATTAAATAACGAGCTTTATAACACCTAATGCATGGAATTTTATATATATGTTTGTGTGTGTGCTTATACATGTGTGTGTTAATATCTTATATCATATCATCAAATCCTATTATTTTCTCCAATATTAGACAATATGTATAGATCATCTAATTATGCATTAAACAATTTTTTTTTTTTTTCATACATGATTCATTTTTCCACCTCCAGAATTCACGTAGAGTTTCAAACATTTCTTTTCTTGTGACATGCATGGTTTCCTCTTTTTCTTCTTCTTATTATTCTTTAAATATCAGAGAAGACTTTGAAATGTAAAAGTTGCAGTATGATATTATTAATGTCGTTAGTTAGGATTATATATTATTTTGAAGAGCAGTTAAAATTTATATTTTAGCTAAGAATGATATTTTTCAATGCTAAATGTATAATTCAAGCAGGAAAAAACAATGAAATTCAATGGGAAACCAAGAATATTGAACATTGACCTTACAGTAATTAAATAATTAATTTCTAATTAATTCAAAAACCTTCATCTGTCAAGTCGTTTTTAATTAATTTTTCAATATATTGTTTGTTTAATATCACGCGGTCTCCAAACTATATATATACACAATGAGTTTCGGTTCCTTTGGATCCCTAGAAGTTATTAGTTCATTTGTTTCTCTTGCTCTTTTTTATATCATTTCTTCTTTTCCTCATCATTTATTTTCTTCCTCGTTATATCTTTTTTTTTTTTTTTTTTTTTTTTTTTTTTTTTTTGTTTGTTTAATAATCACGCCGTCTCCAAACTATATATATACACAATGAGTTTTCGGTTCCTTTGGATCCCTAGAATTATTGTTCATTTGTTTCTCTTGCTGCTTTTTTATATCGTTTCTTCTTTTTTCCTCATCATTTTATTTTCTTACCTCGTTAAATCTTTTTTTTTTTTTTTTTTTTTTTTTTTTTTTTTTTTTTTTTTTTTTTTTTTTTTTTTTTTTGGAATTATCGTTATCTCTTTTATATGTAGGTTTCATTTGGCCATCAAATTTTATTTGTTTATTTCTAACGTCGTACATAAATTTACTCGTCCAATATTAGAAATCCAAATCCAATCTCAAAACTTAACTATGACGCCGGAAGTGAATTTAAGATTGGAAAAACTGACCAACAACCATAAAGAATTGTGCTATACCATAGAAATACAAGAGAAAAGAATAGAGGAAACTGAAAAAAAGGCCATTTGGTATGTCGTTTCTTACATTTCCTTTTGTGCCATCATTTTCCATTCTTTATTTCAACCCTCAAATTCGAATGGCTTGTGTAATTTTTGGTGGATCCCATTTTGCTTAGTGTTGCTATGTAATTTTTGGTGGATCCCATTTTGCTTAGTGTTGCTAATTGCCATTCTTTTTGGCCTCGCATTTATAAGTAACATCACAAAATGGTCGAGAATGAAATATTACTACGAGTTGAACTTGCTAGATAAAGAAACTTTGTTCTACAAAATGTTCTTAATTAAACATCACAAATTTCAAATCGAAGATCGGAAGGAGCAGGAAGAGATGATGACGAAACCGGACATGTTTGAAGTACATCGAAGACAAGCTTACATTTGTTTCATGGTCTGTGTCTTGTTTGCCTTCACTGTTGTCATGTTGATTGCTTGTAGCTCCATTGCTTGCAGATGAAGTTAGAGTAATAAGAAGATTGGGATGAGATGGTATGGTATGGATAAATAAAAGTATAATAACTATGGCCAAAGATATTTTAGCTTTGGAAATAAAGGAAATTACTTGTTACAAAACCAATGAATAACTCTTATTTCACTTTTTCTTGTTTCTTCAGTGAATGGTTAGCAATTACTCATTTATCCAGTGGCTACTTATACATATTCTACCTTTGATTTTAAGGGGGTCATGTGCTTTTAATGGAAGACTAATTGATATTGTCATGTGCTTTTAATGGAAGACTAATTGATATTGATTTGTGTTAATGGAAGTTAATATTTTTCTTTAAAAACGAAAACAAAATATATGATTTTGACCGTTATTTTTGGAAAAAGATTAAGTAGTTTAAATTTTATCATAAAAAAAATTGATAGAACTAAGAAATCTCACTTCTTCCAAAATTGAGGTGGAATTTCTCCTCAAAAATAATAAAATTGAAGCCATATGATAAAATTTTTAAATTTTAATAACTTAGGTTGAAAATGGGAGAGTTTGATAAGTTTCAATGGTGTATGGGTAGCATGGAAAATAATATTTTCCATTGCCTCATCGTCTTTAATGTTGAGATGCAACCAGGTAATTTTTTTCTTTATTTCTCAAAGCTGTGAGGATGTATTGGATGGTCTTAAATTTTGAAGTTTTGAATTGTTAGAATCCAGATTTCCTTCTATCCATTATGATTATAAGGATTGGTGTTGTCGGCCATTTTTGGTTTCCTGTAGTAGGTTACCTTTCAAGAAAGTAACTTCTGTTGTTAAATCATCTTTGCCTTGGATTCCTCCGAATGGCAACTGTTTTAAATTTAATGTTGATGGAGCAGTAAAAGGAAAATCAGGGCCTACGGGCTTTGGCCGGGTTTTAAAAAACTTAAAGGGCAAAGTAAGTTGCATTTTCTTCCAAGCGGTAGGTACTATCGATTCAAATGAAACAGAATTCCTATAAAGCAGGAGCAACTCCATGATAAAATATTTGAGAAACCAACCGGAGAATCATTAATGCTACCGGAAAATTCCAGACATTAATATTGTCTTTTACATTAATATTGTCTTTTTTATTTTCCTATCAAATTCTTCCACTCCATGTGTCAAAAAAGAAAGGTAAAGAAGGCTTCCCATTCATGCAGAATATCTACCAAAATTTCTAACACCTAACAACATAAACATTAATAATTAAAAGATAGCTTAGATAAGACATCAATAACTAAGTTATACATCAAAACAAATTCACTTATTCATTTTTGTTTTCAATAATCTTAAAATAGGTCCTTTCACTCATAATTTAGTTTTGCAAATCACTTCAAAGGGAAGATATATGATTTATAGGCATATAAATGAAGTTTAATTAGACTGAGATGTTCAAGAAAGGTGTTTTATAGGCATATAAATGAAGTTTAATTAGACTGAGATGTTCAAGAAAGGTGTAGCAATCATTTCTCAAGTAATTAGTACGGTGGGAAACTACATACCAAACTAGATATTCCCCGAGCCAGGCACGGGTCTTGAGCTTAGAGCCTTGAAAAAAGACCACTTTACTTTGGGGTAGAAGCCTACCAAACGGCTTAGGGAAGAGCAAGTCAGCACTATAAGAACATTAATTCTCTACTTCTGAGCATTTCCCCTATCTTTATCATAAATCAACCAAGAAAGCAAGACAAAGATAGCTATTTGCGATAACTTAAGAGTTCATCAGATTGGGAAAAATTATCTGATTTATAATACGCCCAAAATCAATGAACAAACAAAGAATTGATACAAAACATAAAAAACAAAATTCCCTTTTATTTAAGCCGCTAAAAATTTTATAACCATATAATTAATACCCAGTAAGAGCATTCACTTGAAGAACACAGGGAAAAGAGAACAGATCGATCTGAATTATATAAAACAAATAAAGAAAACAGTAAAAGCATTAAAAAGCAAAAGAAATTTTAACAAAATCCAAACACATACCTGAAAATCTTTTATTTAAGTGTCCAAGAATACGCCACACATAACTGTTATAGACTGCCCATGTATGGTTGTGGCAACTGAAGTGGAGGAAGAGGCTTGTTCAGGAGAGGACGAAAGGAATGCTTCCCAATGACTATGCACTATGGTGGTGACATCTGAAATTAGGCCTAAATTTTTATTGGGCCTTGGGCTAGGGGTTCAATACGTTAAAAATATATTTCATAACGGCCATAAAGCCCAAATGTTCTTTATTTCACAGTTTTACTATATAAAATTGATAACTCCCCAATTTCTCTATAGCTGTTGCTCAGTTCATCTATAGCTTTAAATTCACCTCTACAATTCTTAATTCTATTTAATTATTGCCCATCTGAAAATTGTTTAAGAAAAAATAAAATAATAGAGGGTGCAATTGGAAATTTTTAGAAGAAGTGGATTTTTTTTTTTTTTTTTACTATAAAAGTCCATAAAGTAGACAAACTTCTGAAATTGGATTTATTTTATTTTTATTTGATAAAAAGGATGTCTGTTGATGCAAGAATAAGCACACATAAGAGGTTAATTCAAGAACAGAATTAATATTTAACAAGTTACTACTCATGCAAAGCCCTTCCAACATAAATGAGATCTAGTCAAATTTAATCCAACTTTAATTATCTGAGAAAGAGAGTACTATTTTTTTTTTTTTTATTTTCAATATTTAAAATTTTAATTATTGCATTATTTTGATATAATTTTTAATTTTAAAAATTAATGTTTATTATATATATATTCAATATCTTTCTATATACATCTATATCTATATTAAAGGAAAGTTCTATAGTTATCATATTTACATGAAATAATTAATACTACTTTTTTCCGTTGAAATTAATTGCTTTATTCCTCAACGATATTAAAATTACCTATGATTATATTTTTAAACCGCTGATTTTAATTTTAAAATTACCGTTTCTAATTATAAAAATATTATTAAAAGTCTCATTATTCTCCCTCATTTTCACATTTATATATAAAATAATTTAAGCTTACTATTTTATCTTTATTTAATATGCTTCAAACTATTAAAAATTAAACAAAATTAAAATATCAACATTGAATCTTTCACTTATATATTAGCCAATTACCTTTATTATAGAACAAATTAAGTAACAAGAACATATTTAACTAATTTTTCTTGATAGATAAAATTTATAAGACCGAAGGGATGGATTTATTCGTATAAACTTTCATATATTGCGACCCGGTTATGGATATCTTATCCAATAAAGCATTCTAGAATGTCTTACTCAAGTTATCAGAATTTTCTATGTTCATATATCGCAATGCGAGTATTGATATCTTAGCCGCCGCCCACTTCAATTATCAAGATTTTCTTTATCTATGTTCACATATTTCCAGTCGCAGCCCTATAAATAATTCTCCTTTATGTGTTTTAGATTACCGAAAAGAAAAGCGAAAAACAACAGAACTGGCCTTCATGGTGCCGCTGCTGTCTAGGGTAACGATACTAGAAAATAATACAAACGGTAGAATAAAGATCCAAGAATCGCACCCTTATCAACCTGAATGTATAGAACTGAAACCTTTTGGTTCCAAGGAGATTAAAGCCACCTTGTACTTCCGCCGAGGCATCGAGTCTGGAAGGCCTATGGTCTTTAAATTGTTCATCGACGGAGTCTTAACGGAAAGGCACTTGGCACCTCAACACTTTATCCAGTATCTCAAAATCTCCTTCTCCGTTGATAATAACAGTGGCCAGCTTATCGTGAAAGGGATCCGCCCAACCACCTTTACTTGCCACCTCCGCCGCCTACGGTTTTCATTTTCTTTGCTCTTCTTTATATATATATTTTTTCTCATCTTTCATCCATAGATTGAAACTTTCCTACCCTGCAAATATATATTTACAGGATCCATGCATTGAAACTTTCCTACCCTGCAAATATATATTTACAGGATCCATGCAATTTCTTTTAATTAATTAAGCTTCATGTTGTTGGTTAACAGCGGACTGCGCTTTCTCATGGGCAGAGGTCGCCAAACAGGGGAAGAAGAGCTCATCCATTGAAATTTTAGAAGTTTTAAAAGGTACGTCTTTACCTTGTCAAGGAAAATACTTGTCCAAAATCAAACCAATTTTTCAACTTTATTCAGGGTTTAGGGCTTAGGACGTATGATTTAGTGTTTAGGGCTTGGGTTGACAACAAATGAAATTAATGATTTTTTTAAAATATTTTAATTTTATTTTATTTTTTATATAAATATATGATTATAAATACTTTCATTTTTAGTGAGAATTTTTAATTGGTGTGATCTATAAACAGATATATAAATCCATCTAAATAAAAAATTTTCCTATTAGTCGTTGACTTTGAGTGGAAATACATGGGTATTATTGGGCCTTTAATGGAAAGTGTTGACTAATTGTTGTAGATCGGTTCTTGCAAGTTGGTGGGCTTGTTAAAAGCCTTTTGAATCTTATACTAATTCAAATTGCACTTGGAATTTTTTTTTCCTTCCCAATTTAATTGATTGAGATATTTAAAATTAGAATTATATATCATATCTTGACACTTACTTGGTTTTTTTCATTGAACAGACTACAAAAGGAATTGAAGGCAATCATTTTGCTTATGATTCAATGGCCAAAGAAGCAATTAGAAGATCACAAAATAAGATTAAATAATTTCGTTTATCTCCTCCAAAATAATTGTCTTAGCTCCGGCGTGCAGGGTATGCTTAGTGTTCAGTTTGGCTTGTTTAATTAGGATTTGAAGTTGGACCTGCTTATGTTATTGGTGTTCTTCGTCTCTAAAAAGTGGCTCTAAGAATTTCTTTCTGTTTTTGTTTTCTCAGTTCACTGTAGTTTTGATAGTCGGAACGGTTGTTTGAAGGTTCCTTTTGTTTTTTTTTTTTTTCCCTTTATTTCGTAATTTTCCTTGTTTTCAAGGATTATTTGTACTCCTTATATTATAACTTGATGAATGGAATTATATTTTTATTGTGTCATAACAAATTATTTTATTCGTGGAAAATAATATTTTTATAAAGTGAGAATTTTTTTTGTAAATAATAATCTTAAGCACAATATAGTATACAGAGGCAATAAAAAATAACCATTTTCATAAATTAATAATTTTTACGTTAAGTAGACATCACAGATAATAACTTATTATTATCAAAATTGCATAATTGCTTTTCTTTTTTTTTTAATAAAATTTAAAAATCTTGCAATTGTCATCTTAATCTTAAAAAAGAACAAAAATCTTGCAATTGTCATCTTAATCTTAAAAAAGAACAAAACATGAATACAATTTTCTTCTTTCATATTCAACTTAGTAAATAAAAAATCAATACTTTTTTTTTTTTGAAGGATAAAAATCAACACATTTAGTTAAACAATTTCAAAAATATTGTTTAATAAAAATGTGGGAAAAGCCAACAGACAAAATAAAATGACAAATAAAATAAATAAATTTGTGAATTTCATTCAATAAATAATTATTCCTAGTTACTCATATCAAAGTCAGATCAATTCATAGTTCCGACATAAAAAGAAATTTTAATTATTCCTTGAATAATTGCAATAAAGTTTGTGAATGGGTTTTTATTACATCTGTAAGTGCGAGCTCCTAATTTTTTACTAAAAATTTTGGTGAGACTCCATTGTAGTAAATAGAATGTATTATGATCAAAATAATAAAGTTTCATTTGAACAATGTTCCAATTTGTTAGATGATACAAAGAGGATAATGAAGAATGAATAACTCACCACTGAAAGTTTCCTTCACTTGCAATGGATTGAACAATAACTCACCACTGAAAGTTTCCTTCACTTGCAATGGATTGAACAGCAGGCACCCAAAATCACAGCAGGTTAGAACCCATGACTTTGGATTCGATATTTTAACAATATCAGATTCTTAACACTTCTCTCAACTCTTTATAGATTTGGTATTTGAAGAATGTGGGATTCTTAACACAGACCACGAAACCAATGTAATATAAGTTTGTCTTTTTGATGTACCTTTAACCATGTCCGGTTTCATTATGGCAGCTTGGTTTGTATATATAAGCTCTGAAAAATGGAAAACAATTGAAGGTCAAGGTCAAGTTTAATCGCAAATAATTTAATATAAAAGTCTATTTATTAGTTTTCAGATTTGGTTTCCCATTAATTATATTTCATGGTAACTAACTTTTGCTTGGATTATGTGAACATTTAATTATATTCTAAAATTCTCAGCTAACATAATGAATATAGTTTTGAGACTTTGAACTTTTGAATGTCCTCTCTGAAAAAAAATAAAAAAAGTATGAATGAACAATTTGATATTCTGTATGAACCTTTGTTAGCCATTTAAGACTGAGGGAATATATATATAAAGAAGGTGTTGAACATATGTCACATTCTAATTTTCGTAAAATTTGAAGCGTCAATGCTTCTAACAAGTGTTATTGAACCCAACCCGGCTAAAGAAATAGTTGGATGAGTCATTGGTTTATCTGGTAGGTCAATGGTTCAATTAGTGAGTTATAAAAATATTAATAATATGTACTTATTACATAATTATAATTTAAAATATCTATAATATAATTAAAAATATAAAAAATCGGTGGGATCAATTGAGTCTATGTAGATCGATCGGTTCAACCACATGTCAACCAATTCAATTCAGTAATCTGCCTCAAATGGTTCAAAAGTAAAATCGGACTGATTTTAAGACCGGTTCTCCAGGTTGACTCCCTATTGGTGTATCTGAGTTTAATGACTATGCTTCTAATTACCTTGTCAAGTTTATATCCTTGATAATGTTTTCTAATTCATTTGAATATAATGAATTAACCGAATGAATGTTTCAATACGCGTAAGATAACAGTCAGCCTGGTTTTAAATATGTAAACTAAGCAAGAAATGTAAAATGCGACTACAATTACTTGAAGATAGACCTTCTAGATAGCATGTTCCGTGTGATCCTAACCATACAAGAAATATATCAAAAATAATTTTTCACTCAAACGAGTTTATTTTTCACCATTCATTAAAAAAAAGAAAATAAAATAGTAATAATTCTTAAAAAAATATTTATTTAATTGGCATGGTATATGGATAGTCTCATATACCAGTGTAAGTAAGTCTTATCAAATTTATAGATATCACGAGGTAAGGCTGTATATTTTCAAACTAAAATATTTTTATTATTACTCAAGATAGTTTAGTCTAATAGTTAAAACGTACTAGATCTCATCTTTAATGATTACAAGATCGAAGGAAATGGATTAGTCTTTTATCAAATTGTTAAACGGAGATGAAAGGATACCCTTGGTATAATTCCAAAAAAATATATATTTTTTTTTGTTTATTTATAAAATCATAAGGATGTCTTTGGTTTATTTGTTTATTATTATATTTTTTTCCATTAATCTATGATTTTATTTTGTTTATTCATTATTTATATATAGACTAATTAACATTATAATACATGATATGACATGTTTTTTCATACATTAATAATTTGTGATAGAAAGAACTCAATTTCCAAATTCTCGTTACTCACTTCTACAAAACATAATCCGATCTCATCTTTCAATATTTGAAACCTACACATAATGTTCTAAAAAAAGTAAAAAGGCTTAGTTGTCTATAGAATAATAATATAATAATGTGGAGAGCTTACAATTGTTCGACAGTTGGTAACTAACATATAAATCAAATTAATTGATAAACTTAACCATGCATGCCTATAAAAGCGAGCATTTTCTTGATATATAGTAAATTATATGTATTCAAGAATTTTTTCGCTCTCACTCACACCTGCATGTGGAGCTACCTGTCACCATGGAAGATATAGAGAAAAGGATGAAGGAAGTAAGAACCAGAATAAAGAGTCAAGAAGATCATCTTCAGAATCTTCAAACGAATGCTTTCCAATTAGCTAATTTTTATTTTGTATTTCAAGGTGTTATTTTAACAACAATTTGCAATGGAAATTCTTCTCTCAAATGCTCAGATCGTTGGTTCATTTTCACTCTTTCTCTCTTAGCAGCAACTCTCAATCTGATTGCCCTAAGTAAGATTGCATACAAGTACAAGAAAATCGTAGCCCAGCATGACAAAACCTGGAGCGAGTATAATAATCTTGAAAGTTCAAGGCAAATGTTGCAGAAAACCCAACACTCAGAACCATTATGGATTGACCCTTATAAAGAAGTTAGACGTAACATTTTGTTCGCAGCTTGCATGCTTCTCTTCATTGGCTTCGCCATTGTTACGCTTTATGGTTGCTGGCATATTATTTGCAGAGATAGTAAATGCCACGATTTGCCAGAAGTGAATCATAAATGTGTTAAGCTTTGTAATGGTGATAACTGCATAAGGATCTGTGGGCAATAGTAGCTGAAATTAATTGGCCTGTGATGCAATAGAGAATTTGAGTCGAACCACATTGGAATTTTTTTTTGCCAGAAGTGAATCATAAATGTGTTAAGCTTTGTAATGGTGATAACTGCATAAGGATCTGTGGGCAATAGTAGCTGAAATTAATTGGCCTGTGATGCAATAGAGAATTTGAGTCGAACCACATTGGAATTTTTTTTTTCTTCGTTTTTTCAATATAGACAAGTAATTAAATTAGTTTTATATATATACTGAATTTTATGATTTCACAACATTATGAAAAAGTGCTCGTTTTTTTTTTTTTTCTCGGATATTCAGGGTCTTGTTATTTACTTCATTAGGCTACAATAAATGTCAAATGTAGTAATAGTGTAACAAATAGTTCTAATAATTTTGCGTATAATATCAATTAGAACAGTTCACTTATGTAGGAAACTTATAATTTGGGATGAAAAATTGAAATTTTGAGATTTTTAAAAATCATTTTCTCCGATATATGTTTGTGTGTGTTAATATCTTATATCATATCATCAAATCCTATTATTTTCTCCGATATTAGACAATATATATAGATCATCTAATTATGCATTAAACAATTTTTTTTTTCATACATGATTCATTTTTCCACCTCCGCAATTCACGTAGAGTTTCAAACATTTGTTTTCTTTTGACATGCATGGTTTCCTCTTTTTCTTCTTCTTATTATTCTTTAAATATCAGAGAAGACTTTCAAATGTAAAAGTTGCAATATGATATTATTAATGTCGTTAGTTAGGATTATATATTATTTTGAAGAGCAGCTAAAATTTATATTTTAGCTAAGAATGATATTTTTCAATGCTAAATGTATAATTCAAGCAGGACAAAACGATGAAATTCAATGGGAAACCAAGAATATTGAATATTGACCTTACAGTAATTAAATAATTAATTTTAATTAATTCAAAAAACTTCATCTGTGAAGTCGTTTTTAATTAATTTTTCAATATATTGTTTGTTTAATATCACGCGGATTCCAAACTATATATATACACAATGAGTTTCGGTTCCTTTGTATCCCTGGAAGTTATTAGTTCATTTGTTTCCCTTGCTCTTTTTTATATCATTTCTTCTTTTCCTCATTATTTATTTTCTTCCTCGTTATATCATTTTTTTTTTTTTTGGAATTATTGTTATCTCTTTTATTTGTAGGTTTCATTTGGCCATCAAATTTTATTTGTTTATTTCTAACGTGGTACATAAATTTACTCGTCCAATATTAGAAATGCAAACCCAATCTCAAAACTTAACTATGACGCCGGAAGTGAATTTAAGATTGGAAAAACTGACCATCGACTATAGAGAATTGTGCTGTACCATAGGAATACAAGAGAAAAGAATAGAGGAAACTGAAACAAAGGCCATTTGGTATGTCGTTTCTTACATTTCCTTTTGTGCCATTATTTTCCATTCTTTATTTCAACCTTCAAATTCGAAAGGCTTGTGTAATTTTTGGTGGATCCCATTTTGCTTATTGTTGCTAATTGCTATTCTTTTTGGCCTCGCATTTATAAGTAAAATCACAAAATGGTCGAGAATGAAATATTACTATGAGTTGAACTTGCTAGATAAAGAAACTTTGTTCTACAAAATGTTCTTAATTAAACATCACAAAATTCAAGTCGAAGATCGGAAGGAGCAGGAAGAGATGATGACGAAACCGGACATGTTTGAAGTATATCGAAGACAAGCTTACATTTGGTTCATGGTCTGTGTCTTGTTTGCCTTCACTGTTGTCATGTTGATTGCTTGTAGCTCCATTGCTTGCAGATGAAGTTAGAGTAATAAGAAGATTGGGATGAGTGTTACAGATAATATTGGTTATATTATTTGTTATTAAATAGCTGTATGTAGTTGTATTCTAATGATAGTCTTACACTCTTATAGTTATCCTTTGTAACTACTCTATATTCTAATTATAGTCTTTACACTCTTATAGTTATCCTTCTGTAACTACTCTATATACAGAGTTGTATTATTCCAATACGAGATATATAGAAAACCCAATTCTTTCCAGATTTATATGGTATCAAGAAACTTACCATAATCCCATCATGGCTCTTGTCCTCTATTCTTCTTCTTCTTTCTCTTTCTTCAACTATCACTTCTGCATCTTCTTTTTCAATCAAATTAAAAGACAATAATTACCTAGCTTGGAAAATCCAGTTTGGTCCAATACTAAATTTCCAAGGCCTCAATGGTTTTATTGATGGTTCGCAAGCAGCTCCTCCTAAAACTATACCCGCATCTGCCACAGATACTACTACACCTATACCAAATCCAGCATATAAGGATTGGTTTAATAAAGACCAGATGCTTCATTCATGGTTGTTAGCCTCCCTTACAGAAGATGTTTACTCTCTTGTTTATGGACTCGATTCTTCATATGCAGTCTGGCAAGCGTTAGCCAACGCGTTTGGTGCTGTATCTTAGGATCGTCAGCTTCAATTACATATTGAGCTTCAAGAACTCAAGAAAAACGATCTCACCGTCTCTGCTTATCTTAAGAAGGCAAAATCTCTGGCCGATGAACTTGGTGCAGCTGGACGTCCTCTTTCTCCGGTTGAGTTTAATGTGATAATCTATCGAAATCTGGGTTTCGAATTTCATTCAATTATCACAAATCTTAATCTTCGTCCACAACCAGTTTCATTTTTCGAGTTACATAGCCATTTGGTTGCACATGAACTGCTTCTTAATAACCTCCATCAACCAATGGCTAATCTCAGTCTTCGTTCAAGTTCATCTCTCAGTCTTCTGTTCAAGTTTCATCTACACCAAGATCAACAATTTCTGCTCCCCCCCCATGTTACTCCCTCAGATTTCTCGAAGACTCGTGTGGGATTGCCCAAATCTGTAATAAACCCAAAATCATACTGGCTTCGAATTTGTCGCGCCGGTTTTATCGTGGAAATATTGGGCCAGAATAACAGTGGTACTCAATCTGGTCCACACTTAGCGGGCAACAATTCAAAAGTTATCGGTCCTTTTCCGAACCATATTCGACCACCTGCTGGCCAATATGGTTGACTACAGGCACTTCCCGACTGCTCCTTCTATGACAGATAATCTGCTTTCTGTTTCTTGGTTTCCAGATACTGCCGCTAATTACCATGTTACACCAGATTCGCAAACCTGTCGCATAATCAAATAGCTGTATGTAGTTGTATTCTAATGATTTAGTCTTACACCTTATAGTTATCCTTTGTTAACTCCTTTGTAACTACTCTATATACAGAGTTGTATAAATAGAGTTGTATTATTCAATACGAGATATATAGAAAACCCAATTCTTTCCAGATTTACAATGAGATGGTATGGTATGGATAAATAAAAGTATAATAATTGTAGCCACAGATATTTTAGCTGTGGAAATAAAGGAAATTACTTGTTACAAAACCAATGAATAACTCTTATTTCACTTTTTCTTGTTTCTTCAGTGAATGGTTAGCAATAACTTGGAAATAAAGGAAATTACTTGTTACAAAACCAATGAATAACTCTTATTTCACTTTTTCTTGTTTCTTCAGTGAATGGTTAGCAATAACTCATTTATCCAGTGGCTACTTATACATATTCTACCTTTGATTTTAAGGGGGTCTTGTGCTTTTAATGGAAGACTAATTGATATTGATTTGTGTTAATGGAAGTTAATATTTTTCTTTAAAAACGAAACAAAATATATAATTTTGACCTTTATTTTTGGAAAAAGACGAAGTAGTTTAAATTTTATCATAAAAAAGATTGCTAGAGCTAAGAAATCTCACTTCTTCCAAACTTGAGGTGGAATTTCTCCTCAGAAATAATAAAATTGAAGCCATATGATAAAAGTTTTAAATTTTAATAACTTAGGTTGAAAATGGGAGAGTTTGATAAGTTTCAATGGTATATGGGTAGCATGGAAAATAATATTTTTCATTGCCTCATGGTCTTTATTGTTGAGTCGCAACCAGGTAATTTTTTTCTTTATTTCTCAAAGCTGTGAGGATGTGTTGGATGGTCTTAAATTTTGAAGTTTTGAATTGTTAAAATCCAAATTTCCTTCTATCCCTTATGATTATAGGGATTGGCATTGTCGGCCATTTTTGGTTTCTTGCAGTAGGTTACCTTTCAAGAAAGTAACTTCTGTTGTTAAATCATCTTTGCCTTGGATTCCTCCGAACGGCAACTGTTTTAAATTTAATGTTGATGGAGTAGCAAAAGGAAAACTAGGGCCTACGGACTTTTGCTGGGTTTTAAAAAACTTAAAGGGCAAAGTAAGTTGCATTTTCTTCCAATCGATAGGTATTATCGATTCAAACGAAACAGAATTATTTGCTATTATTAAGGCTGTGAATTGTTTTCACAATCTTATTTAAAGGATTGTCCTTTGATTATTGAATTTGATTCACGTAATACAATTTGTTGGGTATCATGCAAGGAAAAAGGCCTTGAAAATGGTGGTATATTTTTAATAATAAATTTAAGGCCCTTTGACAAAACCTGTCGCATATTTAATTTCAGCTTTCTTTTAGAGATCAAAGATTCAAAATTGCTTTGCAGATTTTTTGGCGAAGAAGGGTGTTAGCATCTAATGATTTTTTAACTTGGTTTTGATTTGCTAGGCTGTTTCAATATTGTAATCTGGATTTTTTTTTTTTTAATTTTCTTATTTCAAAAATAGATGAATCTTATATAAATTGAGGTTTTTTTACTTAGCATTTTCGAGTTAGGTTGGATGTAAATTTAGAGACCCTGATGATTTGAGTTTAGAAACTTATTTTCTGGATATAAATTAATAAAATATATATTGCTGATAAAAAAATTCAAACAAAAAAAAATTATGTGGAATTGGAGAAACGTTTAATCTATCTAAACTGAATGTACTTTCAAAGAATTTCTCTTAATGTATAGCCAGAAACCAACTAAAGACCGACCTACATGCTTCTTCTTAAAAAATTGGGCTCATATTCTGCTTAGGCCTTTTCAGCATCAGGCTCAGAAACTCTGGTGTGTTTTCTTTTCCAGGGGAATTGGGCTTCAATTCCTTTAGCAGCAATTTGCGATTTAGCCTAACCAATGTCTTATTCTTACTTCACTATTGCCCCAGGCAAATCATTAGAGTCCAACAATGAGCTAAAGCCCTTTAAAGAACATGTTCGGCATTGTTGTATAAAAATAATGTTCCAAAAAGTTTAGACTTTACATAGTTAAATATCATTTTTAAATTTTTTTCAATTTTTAAAAGGATGTTTTTTAAAAATTAAATTTCAATATTAATAGTGAGAAAAATTTTTAATTTACCTTCCATTTTAAATGATGCCAAATCATCAAACTTTACAATCTGCCAATTTATTATTATTATTATTATTATTATTGGTAAAATAAGCAGTCTTTTACAAAAATACGTAAAATTTTGAACTTTTATTAGGAGATTTTTAACTCGAGTATCATTAAATAAAGATAAAAAAAATCATTATAGAAGAAAGTAATTCATATTTCTAAAATCTAATTAATTAATTAGTTTAATTAGTAACGCAAGAGGAAAGAAGACGTTTTCTAATTTCAAAGGCATGCAAATTGAAGATAAAGGAGAAATACTTGCTAGACTAAATATTTCTGACAGTACTTTACCCTTTAATAGGCCGATGCAGTGCGAGTAGGATTTAGTTTTAACTCAATGGGCTACAGATAGCTGTAGTTAAAAAAAAAAAAAAAACAAGGACATGATTTGAAGAAAAAGGCATATGGAGGAGGCTATATAGAGGTAGGAAGATGATAAAAATGGAATCTACTTTGTGGGATATTATTTCTGGGCAAGAAGAAGGAGACAAGCAAAACAGGTCTACCAACATCCAATAGGAATTGAGGGAACACATCAATTATTTGTTTGAAAATTTTGGACATAGATGCTCTCCTGACTAAAGTTTCTTTCTTCAAGGGCTGAGAAAAGTGTATATATGTGTATGTTAGCTATATAAATTACAACTGGGGGAGAACAATTAATGTATTATAGGTCTTAGGTTAATTTTGTTTGTTTCCTATCTTGTCTATTTGACTATCTCCAACAAGTTGAAATGGACCCCTTTGATCACCATGTGTTAGTGCTATCCCACATTTGTATAGACACAGACACTTGTTGGCTCTCCTAGGAGCCAGGAGATATATAGATCTCGTAACAGATGTATCTCATAAAGTTCAAAAAGGAGAGATTTTTAGTATCATAAGAATTTCAGAACACATGCATACCAAATAGCATAATCTGTCTTGATATTGTCTATATTGCCTAGCTATATGTTAAGATTCTTCAACATAAACTTTGTTGAATGAATTAAAGTTTAACTTTAAATATTTGATGGAAGTCTTTTTCTTTTGCTTTCTTTTCAGTATTTTTGAATCAATTACAACTGTTTCTCATAATAGTTTTGAAGATTAAAAAGAGAGAAATAGAAGAGTTTGACAGCAAAGAATATTGTTGAGGGCGAAGAAAGGGAGAAAGAAATCTGGCGTAAAAGAAAAATAAATGTAATAAAAAAAATAAATTATTGAGTCATATTGTCTAACAGATTTTCTGAAAATAAATTGTGTGGTTGATAATATATATTTTTTTTTCTATCACAGCATCAGAGAGTTTTTTTTTAGTTTTCAAATTTTCTAATATGATAATTAAGCACTACTAGGCCACTAATATCTCTTGGTAGAAAAAAAAAAAAAAAAAGCATTACTAGGCCACTAATATCTCTTGGTTTAGAAAAAAAAAAAAAAAAAAAGTGTCATTATGCCTTGGAAACTAGCTAACCTAAAAAAAAAAAAAAAAAAAAGTGTCATATGCCTTGGAAACTAGCTAACCTATGGTGCTAATATATATGCCATAAAAAGAGAGATATTGTGTGGTAAAAATAAAAGGAGCTGTTGATGTTTTACCAAATTTGCACAAGCAGTGACAATTGACAGCCAAAGACTTAGGCTTCCTTTGTTTCTCTAAAATAATTTATAGGATTATATTTTTCATAATTTTACATTATTTTGGAGTATTCAGAAAAATAAATCAATAGAAAATATTTTTCTAATTAAAGGGAAATTAAGTCAGTTTCAAGGAAAATGACTCATTTTTAAGAGCGTAAACATTTTCTAGACTTTGACGAATTTATTATAACCTTATAAATCCATATTTTTATAATTTATTAATCATCAGTAGTCATTACCAACAGTCACCAGCACCACCGTCGGCCACTATCACTAGTCACCGGTAACTTTCATATTTTTTTTTTTTTGCATTATTCTCAATTTAACAATAAAATTTTTAAAATATGAAATTCATATTATTATTATGATTATGGTCTTATGAGTTAAAATTTTAATATTTTTAATATTATAATCAAACAATGGAAAATAAGTTATTTAGAAAATATTTTTTAGGGTGCAATGATAAGTTATTTTTCTGAAAACAAACCAGCCTTCAGTGATATGAAATGCGAAAAAACAATCCAGCAGTGCATAGTGAGGGCACTTTGTGTTATTACTTATTATATGACACTTGTGTACTTCTCCACCCTTTGCATTCATTTCAAAACAATAATCACATAAAAGAAACTTATGTCGACACCAAGAAACGTGCAAAAATGATTGCAACTAGAATATCATTCTATCATCATATACAATAGGCATGGAAGCTTGGGCATTGGATATTATATATAGACTGAGAATAGCATGGGCTGTAAACCAAATAGAGAATCATTCTGTTTTTATGTAAACACGCCTGACAATTTTTGTGAATGAAGAGGATAAAAGATAATGATTGGGTAAAAGGTTATAACTCGTAACAATGAAATTGAGTAATTTGGAGTTACTAAGCCTTTGAATTTGAATGGTTTCATTATGATTGGATACGTAGATGAGAGTTCAAATTGAAATGCAGTAGCAATTGATGAATTGAAGAATAACTGAATTGTGTCGAAGTTGCGCTTATAATAAAAGTTGGGCAAGAGATTAGAACTCATGATCCCAATAAGAAGAAAAGTGGAGGCACTAGCATAATATCATGACCTAAAAACCAAAAAAAAAAAAAATAAAAGAAATTGAAGCCTAGGACTGGCTTTATATAGATCGATAAAGAAATTACTGAATAATATTCTATTAGAAAGCATATTCCTAATGTATGCATGGGTTGCTATATACTATTACTATACATAAAGAGAGAGAGAGAGAGAGTCCCATTAACATGAGAAAATAATCTTTTCGAATCAGAAAATGGGGCCTAAATTTTCCAGGATCACACACAGCAATCACGCTGTCATGATCACGTATAAGAAAATTTTAATTATTTTCTCCAGGTTCTAGGTGACTACTGGCTTTCTTTTCTCTCTACTTTATATCATTGCTAGTAGACTATTCTTGGATTTGCAAAATAATTTTTTTTTGTCGGAAAAAAAAAGCAGATCATGATTAATTGGAAGATGGTGTCTATTCAGGTCTCAAGAAAAAGGTTCTCCGCATGAGGATCGGTTCGTGATAGATGTTATTTTTACAATATTTTTAATATAATTTTTATTTGAAATTTTATTAAATTTTATCACTTTAATTAATTTTTACTTCGTTTTAATTATAATTTTGTTCAACGCTTCTTTAAATCATAATCCACTTAATCTTAAAGAAATTTACAGGATTTTGGTACAGAAAAGAGCATTATAAAGCAAAACACTCAGGCTTTAACATGCCCAGCTCGTGCCTCTTAGCATGCCCGTGCTAAACTTAAGGGAAATCAAGTGGAGACTCAGACTCTAGCACGGCTAACCTGTGCTATCTGGCACGCCCATGCCTAAAAGGACCTCAGGGCGTGCTTGCCTAGCACGCCCGTAATGCAATTTATCTTGGAAAGTCAGAGCCTAGCACGCCCTGTCCGTGCTATGCGCAGGCCCGTGCCATAAGTACTTCTCTAAGCGTGTTGAAGAGCACCGCCCATCCTGAATCATTCACAGACTCAGACTCTAGCACGCCCAAGCCGTGCTAGATGGCACGCCCGTGCTACAAAGCCCAAGCCGTGCTAGATGGCACGCCCGTGCTACAAAGGCAAAGCTGTCTTGAACTAAAAACGCAAGCCAGTCTTTTTAACTTACATTGGCCCACCTTAGATATTTTCCTGATGTGCAAAACAAGATCTAAGTCTATTTAGAAAGAGAGAAGAGTCTTAATTAAGAAGAAATCCAAAGCCTAAACAGTTATTGATCTCCAAAGAAGATTTCGTACTTAATAAGGATTCTATTTCCTAAACGGAGTCAGATTTTTTTTCAGGAGGTCTATATAAAGAGAGGAACTATTCATTGTATATGTCATCTTGAGTTCTAGTATTTTTCTACATAGTTCTCTCTCTCTCAAAAATTTCAAGCATCAAAAATTTGTGCCAAGATTCAAGGAAGCCATCCACGTATCTGTTGTTTAGTTTTTATTTGTAAACTCTTAATCTTGTTTTTCTTTTCATTATTCATTATTGATTATGAAGTTTTATTCAATTATTGTTGAGTTTTATTTAATTACTACGTCGAACTAAAACTCTCAAAATAGGGATTTGATTTAGCTTAATTTGATTCCAATTTATAATATTAGATTTGTTTTTCCTTGTTCATGATATAATTTATTATTGAACTTAATGCTTCCAGGTAGAGTTTCTCCCTTCTTCCCCTGGATTGATTTATTTCATTAATCAACAATCGGGAGAAGGGTTTTTGATATAAAAGAGGTAATAAAATTACATGAGAATAATTAACTTAATGCGGAGCTATCATGGTTTGACTTCATGGGCAGGGTTTTTCATAAGTTAATGAATCTTAGGTTATTGAATCACAAAGCAAACCATAAAACTTAATGATTTAATCATGTTTGATTGCACGCTATTGGAAGATAGGGTAATTAGAAACCGGATTAGAATAGCTAAACAAATTACACGGAGAAGCTTCTTGTTAGTGATTTTAGGGTTGTTTCCCCTTACTTGAACAATTAAAAATTGATTAAACAAACTAATTAAATAAATTTGGATAAAATTAAATGAAATCAAAATCACTAGTAGTTTTAAAATCCTTGATTTTCTTCTCATCTGAATATTGATTGTTTTGATTCCTTTCTGTTTATTTTTTAGAATTTACTTTTCTTACAACAAATATCTCTTATTGTCGGTTTTAATAATAAATGTTAAACACAATTTTTGGTACTTGATATACAATCTCTGTGGCTTATTGTCGTTTAAATAATAATATGTTAACACAATTTTGGTACTTGATATACAATCTCTGTGGATACGATACTCTTTTACTCTATATTACTTATTGCAATTTCGTACACTTGCGAAAATCACTGTCAGTTCGTACGTACTCTCTATATATTAGTATTATGTTCTGGGCAAAAAGTGTTCAAATTGCCAGCAATTCTTTGCATTTATTTTCAATTTTTTTATTAACGCAATCATTTTCTTATGTTTTGTTAGTATTTTATTTTATTTTATTTTTTTTTTTTTTGTAAGTGGGCATATAAGCCCCTCCATGGTAGAACATAAAAGTTTTTTAATCTGTCAATACAGTATCTTTTCGGTGAGTAAATTTTTTTTCTCACCTTTATGGGACCTCATTATCAGGGGATCCCATTAACAGGAATTGCCTAATTTAACTCAGGGATTAGTCATAATTAAGGTACTTAATTGCTCTCTACAATTGCGTTTAGTGAAATTAAACTTGAGAATTCTTTCCATATATCCAGCCTACTTTGCCAAGTGAATCATAACCCGCAGCTTCCATTCTATGCTTTTATCCATCAATATTTGATAAAACAATATAAAGGACTTACATATCTTTTTATAATTATCTCCTAAAAATTCACATGATTAATTAATAAATTATTTCCTCCTATTAAATTTTCAAAATTACCTTCTAGACCTAGCAATAGTTCTCAATTAGATGAGCAGAACCTCTGACTCTTCCAAATAAAAAGAATAATAAATTATTTTTTAAAGATAAATTATTTTTTGAAAAATAAATAATTCTAGCATACGTTAAATTTCATAAAAAGAAAAAGAGAGTCTTCTTTAGAATCTTACAGTAGGATTCGATGAGTATGGGCCTCACATACTTCTGGGCCTCCCAGATGTGGGGTTTTTGGGAGTACAATTTCGGACAACTATATGTAGGAAACAAAACGGGTTAATTTAACAAATGTTAGATATAAAGTTTCAAATTTAACTAAATATCAGACAATAATACTTATTAGGATAAATAATAAATTTGGTCAAAATAAATCTAATAAAATCAAAACTAACCTTTGAAGAGAAACGGTAACTGTTGAAACAAAAGTAACAGTCATAAAACTAACCACCTCTACTTTAAAATAGTTTCCTAACAATGTAATCTTCCACCTCCGATGAACAAGCCGAAAATAAAGTCTAAATAGAATCAATCCTAAAACTAACCGCTTCTCCTTCAACCCATGACAGCCTCTAAAAAATCAAGCAAATTAGGAAAAGAAAATAGAAAAACTAGGTATATATCTGAAATAATTTTGTAATTTTACTTCCATAATCAAAGAAACAAACAACTAAAAATTACATTTTTCGATTTAACAGTAAATACAATCTATATACATTGGTTGAAATGGTAGGTACAGTGTGTATGTATGTAATTCTGTATTTAATCGGTTTTTTTTGTATGAATATATGCTATATATTTATATTTACTTTGGATTAAATCAAACTAAATACAGTATATACATATATACACTGTATCAGTATTAATCCAAACGGAATCGAGAGTCCTACCTTATCTCTTCAAAACCAAAACATCTATGGAGATGAAATCGCAGACTAGGAATTGATTTTCCATTGAAGAATAGAAACGAAAATGAAAATCAAATTGTAGAACAAAAATCTATTTTCCAGTGAGGACTCTCACTTCGAGCATGCATGCGATGATGTTTCTTTTGTCTATGACTGAAAGAAGAAGAAGAAAAAGAAGAATCAATTGCTTGTGAAAATATCAATGTGAAGAATGTAACACCCACCGCCCAGTCCCGAGAGACCCGACGGCGGATGTCACATTCGGTGCCGGAGGCACCGTCTTAACTTAACATACTTAAACATAATTAAATCAGAAAATCCTAGTAATGAATTAGAAGTGATAACTTAACATATAAATCAGAAAATCCTAGTATGAATTAGAAGTGATTTAATATTCACAAGTTTAACAAGTAGTATTATTTTTTTAAAAAAAAAAATGATTTGGGAAAAACCTATAGAAAAACTGCAAGAGTTTCCCCTAAACATAGACATTGCCAAACAAGTGAATACAAAACACTCCCAATTTCAAAACTCCAAACTCCATCCAACTCCAAGAACAACACAATAACACTCTTCTAAGGTCTAACTACAACATTTGCGTATGCATCAATTAGATACATTTAGTTAAACATATTACTTTGAATTTTCTGCACAATATCCAAGTCTAATTCTTCCAATAATATCTTCCAATAAATACACCCAATTAATTTACAATAATATACTTACAGTATAAATTACATAATAGAGTCTCCAAAAATGGACTACTTATACATGCCATATTATCATATATAATAATTTTTCCGGACTAAAATAATACCGACTCCCGGACCGATAGTACTATTCACAAACCGATAAACTACTATTTCAACACAGGAAAATAGGGCGTTACAGTTTATCAGCAGCGCGCTCCTCCTCGGCGTACCAGTTGGTGAGAGGGCCTTCGTTTGGCTTGATCATGCTCAACAGGTCTTGATTCCCATTATTTCCTATAAAAATCATTAACGCTTTAATATTACATTTACATTTATAACAAAATATCAAATAAAAACTATTAATATTTATTCGTTCAAATGCATAAATTCATTATTTGAATGATATCAGCATGACAGGATATAAGTTCAACCAGATTGTAGCGTCTCGGCTCGGTTCATTCGGGTTAACGGGTGGACCGGGAAGGGATGTTACATGATCTCATTCGTTTAATTGTATTACAGATATTTTCCATGGGGCTCGCATACACTTAGGAGAAAGAGAAGCAGATAGGTTTTCAGAACTGATTCAGAATGGCCTTAGGTTGCCAACAGATTCAGAACATATAGTCAAGTAGCAACAACATCTTCAACCTACGCGTGATAAAAATCGACGCGCTGAGTATAAAACTCAGTGGTGCTCATAACTCACATACTTACCAAGTTGCGATAGCAACTTACTTTAAAACAAATTTCATAAAATTTTTTACAATCATAAATGCATTAAAATTCAACATACATTTCCATTTATAGCAAAACAAATAGCACATATACTAGTAATTTAGTCTTCTTAAATTCATAATGCAAGCTTACTTTAGAATCATACTTAAACATAATTACTTAACATAGACAATTTCTTATCATATGAAATCATACATTGTAAGCCTTACTTGGTAGAACTTAAGTAAACTCATATACTTAAACATTAATTACTCAATATGAGGGAATTATCATAAAATTCCGTTTCTGTTTAAAACTTTCTTATTCAAAATTCAAACACATACACCTGTAGAATACTCGATTTGCGTTGTTAAAAACTCTAAAATTATAAAAGTTATCAGAAGTAATCAGTATTTATATCATATAATAAAAAGTAATTAAGTAAGGCTTTACTACACTAAGTGGTTACAAGGGAAGAATTTCCTCTCCAATCAAGCATGCTAACACAACTCTTATGCAGCAAAGTATCAATTTCAACCCTCATCATGCGATTATCTAACCAATATCCACACTTTTTCAATTTATGATCCATTTCAACATATCCACTACAACACTTGTCAAACTTATTGCTCAAGTAAATGTCTAAACCACACAAAGAATTCAATAATCAAATTATTTCATATAAAAATTTCCGTTTTCACAAAGTAATAACAACTTCATCAAACCAAAAATTGGAAGTTAAGTTTAATTGTTGATGAAACGAAACCTTTTAAAAACAACCTTGAATCAAGGTCCTAAACTTGTCTTGCCTTATTCTTTGTTAGAAGGCTCTTGCACCCTCCACCCTCTACATGTAATAAGCTCAAAATCAAAACAAAGAAAACAAAGAAAAGAAGAAATTGGAGCATGATTAAGTATGTATATGCTAAAAGAAAACTTTAAATCCAAAAATAATGAAGTTTACTTCACCTAATGAATTCTCCATAAAAATTCTTAAATTTAATCCTTAAAAATAATTCCTCTAATTTCTTTAATTAATATAACACCATCTTAAGTTACTACTCACTAATTCTCTAAAATTTTCCAAAAATATTCATTACTTACTTTCTACCCATAAAAATCATGCATACATACTCCAAAAATATTAAAGAAAATATTAAACATACATAGTAATTTAAACATACATGAGTAATTTTTCCGGACAAAAAATGAATATTTATTCTCGGACCGATGATACTATTCACAGGACCATACATAGTAATTTTTCCGGACAAAAATAATATTTATTCTCGGACCGATGATACTATTCACAGACCGGTAACTTACTATTTCAGACACAGAAAAAATAGGGCGTTACAAAGAATATCAGTATAGAACGCAAAACTAGTAATAAGAAAAGAATGCCGGCTGGAAAAATGACAGCAAAATAAAAAAAAACAAACTAAAAATAAAATAAAATAGGAAATTAATACTAAAGGAAACACTAAGAAATTAAAACACTAAAACACTAATAAATTAACGCCTTACAAATTAAAAAGGACACAAATATAAAAATATCATATAACTGATAATAATTTAAATCTTAAAGTCAAATTGACATTCTTAAAAAATAAATCTATGGTATCCCAAATAAAAAAAAAAAAAAAAGGAAACATACTATTTTTTTTTTTACCCCTTTGGGCTTACACTAATGAATTATGGCAATGCATATTTTGTAAATGATGAGATTTTAATATTATAATTAGAGAAATCTTTTATTTAAGACAAAAAAATTCACAATACTAAAGACACCAACGGTCATATTTAATTATAATTTGTAATAAATTTTTTATTTTTTATCAATTTATACATAATTATTTCTTTTACTTAATAAATGGTATGATTTATAAGAAGTGGTTGAGACAGTAAAACTTGTGTAAATTCAACGGATGAGTTCTATAAAATCAGAAAATTTAATCCATTGATAAAATATTTAAAGAGCATTTAATTCAGCTGATTCATATAGTTGTTAGCTACGCTCTATGTGTTTGTTAAAATTTTTAATCAACGGCTGATAGCTGATAAAAATACCAATAAATTGTTGATTTTGTAAGTTATACTTGGGAACTTTTTCATATCAAGTGTAAGCTGATTTATATAAAAATAATTATGTGTTCACTGGTTATTTTATATTTTAATAAATATTGTTAATAAAATTTTACAAAAATAACTAACAGTAATCAGCTATAAACAATAGTTATCAGTTGGTATGGATCATTGAATTAAATGAGCCCTTATAAAGAGAGATGATTTTAAACTTTGAAATATATATTTCGAAATGAGATTAGCCTCCTATGAATAGGAGAATTTTCATGTAGAATAAAAAAAGGATAATGGAATTAGTCTCTTTTCTAAAATGATATGGAAATATTCAATGGCAAGATTTAAAAGAAAAATAAATAAATAGTGTACCTCTTTGTAATTAAATTTTAGAAATTTTAATACACAAAAGAAGTTCTGCTTCAGTATTCAGGCAAAATATACAATATCATTTGCCTGATGATTGGGCAATATCAAAATTCCTGTGACGTCATTTGCTCGGAATGTGTAAAGAAAAAAATATATTGTAAGAAAATATAATAGAATTACTATGTCACCATGATTAAGGCAATTGTTAGACCTAGCGAGTCCCCAGCCGTACGATCTACGCCGAAGTTCGTGTGATTCTCTCATCAGAACAATTTAATGTCTCAGATTAATGGACTGGCTAGGGACGCCAAAGATCCGAAAGCAAGCTTACACTTGAATCAAATCTTACCATAACAGGGAACCGAAGGAAATAGAAGCGTTTGTGACACGTGGAAATAAATAGGATGACGAAAATGTCCTCGAGTGTCAAATCAAAGTGCATAGATCCTTATAACAAAAACAAGGTTATTTCCACGAAGCAATCAATGTCAAGCGTCAAGGGTCGTTTTTGTCATTTCAAGTCAGAGGGGGGGGGTGTTGTTGAGATTCTATTGGATGAGACGAAATAGTGAATGCCACGTGACCTGCAGTAGGTGACGGTGGACTTAAGTCACTTGACATCAGCCTCGCCTTCCGGGTCGGGACAGCCCGTGACGCAAACTTGAGTGTGGCCTATGATATATGTCCGTACGCTTCTCACTCACTCATAGTCTCAGACTCTCAGTACCCCACCAGGCCCTCCTGCAGTTCCAAATTAGGAACACCGTACGTACACCCAATACTTCTCCAAATTTAAATATAATAATAATATATTTTATATTTTTAAAAATGGATTAACTTTTTTTTTAATTTTGAGAAAAAAGATTTAAACCTAAATATATTATCATGTCATATATATAATTAATGTTAACGAAGTGCAATTAATAGTTTTAATAATTAGAAATGAATAAACGCCAATTCGACTCCTCAACTCGTTTGACGGAATCAAAAATATTAGATTAACTTATGAACTCATTTAAAATGATTGAAAAGATAAGATTTAACAACCTGCAAACATGCAAATGATGTGAAACCAAGTAAACATTATGATTTATGAAGTTATGAAACTATTAATATGATGTTGTGTTATACTATTGACAGACCAACATTATGCTCCATTGAAATGTTGAAAAGATAAGATCTTAACAACCTGCAAACATAGCAAATGATGTGAAACCAAGTAAACCATTATATTTAGAAGTTATGGAAACTATTAATAATGAATAATTATATAGTGTTAAATAACTATTGAACAGACCAACATATGCTCCATTTGGGTTAGGTTAAGAACCATAAGATAGATAAAGGAGCTATAGTCAGCGACAATTAGATAGAGCAAGAATCTGCACACCCATAAATATATGAAGATCATACAACCGGCTAAAAGCCGTTGGAGGGAAGATGGATATGATTATATATGAGGACCACATAACAACCAGCAATACAAGATTCATTCAGTTTCCATACAGTTTTTTCTTATAAACATATACACAGGATATTCATACACACTAAACCTTATGAAGCCCAACAGATATCTTGACAATAATTATCTGCATGAACATACAGTAATAATAAATAGCCAAGAGAAAGACCGTCAGAGGTAGAGAAGAAATGTTATCATATATATTGTGCTAAAATATGTAGCCATAATGTGTTTACATGGTTGCTTGTGTCTATAGCCGAGTGTATGTGTGCTGTAATGTGATAAATTCATTACTATAGTAGGAATATCGGCACTGAGCTTTATTTTGCTCAGCGAGTTTAACCTGTTTGAATCTCAGCAGGTTTTGAGCTGGACCCGTAGAGAGTCGGCAGCTTACAAAATGCTGCTTGGCAGTTCATTCTGTAGAAGACTCGAGTCTCAGGGAGTAAGCTACTCATTTGGATGTGTACTTTTTGTCTACCACCCTTTTATTATTATGAGCAATAGTAACAATGGGCCACACCAGTTGGGCCAAATTTCATTTTGATTACTAAGTATCATGTCTTGTAAAATATTAAGTACATTATTTAATGTAACAAACATCAAGCAATGAATTTAATATATCAAAATAAGCAGTATGGATGAGGTAAGGCATGTCGAGGACCATGAGAAGGTCAAGGCACAAGTTTAGTATAGCGTCTCAGAGGTTACGGTTTCATGATCGAGAAGTATTAACAAGGGAGATATGGAAACCAGGAGAAGGGAGAATGTAATAACAAGTTTGATATCAGCATGTCAGGACATAAAGTCAACCAGTTTGTAGCGTCTCGGTTCGGTTCATTCGGGTTAACGGGTGGACCGGGAAGGGATGTTACAGTTAAGTTGGTGCTAGTTAGCAGAAAATTGGGTAAGATTTTAATGTAATTCTCCTTTAAGTGTCATTAAATGTGTTAATGGAAATAAGTTAGCATGAAATATTTGACTTTCTCTCCAAACACTCAATTAATGCAATTTTGAGGGCAAAATACTAGTAGAAAAGATTTGGCAAAAAATTTTAGTTAAACGAATTCATTAATTCATGTGCAAAGTTAGTTATTTCTATATAAAAAAATCGAAGGGAGCATAATTTTAATAAATGTCTATACAAAGATTCTTGCCTTGTAAATATATTTAAGAATTAGGAATTAGGAAGTTAAGTTGAACCAAAATATTAAATATAATATTTAATCATTTTAAACAAGTTCATGGGTTACTTGTAAATACAGTAAAGAATTAGGAATTAAGAAGTTAAGTTGACCCAAAATATTAAATATGATATTTAATCATTTTAAATAAGTTCAGAGGTTAAATTGACTGAAAAAATTAAGTATGACATTTTTAATCATGCTAATTAAGTTTAGAGAACAGATTGACCTTTATTCCTAATTAGAAATTATAAAAAATTATGTATTAATTATACTAAAGAGTAATAAATACAACAATTGGCAATCCAATAGATGAAAACACATTGTATGGCAGGGGAAATTGTATCCATAAAGTTAAATCTATTTAGAGTTGCCCTTGTTCGGATAGTTTTACCTGAATATTACTTTCACCATGAGTGGAGACACATATACAAATAAAAAATTATAAAAAAAATAGACAAAATAGCAAGATTTTTACATTTCTTTTCAATTTTCTATTTGGAAATTTTAAATTTTAATGGAGGCCTAAAAGTGTTTTATAAAAATGTTTAGTAAAATATGTGAAGATATTATATGTATTTTTTTAAATAGCGTTTAAATTTAAATTTTTATTTGACATTATCTACATAGTTATTTTTATTATTTTTTGAGAAATTATAAAATACTAGTTAAATAACCGCGCGTTGCACACAATTTACAATTTTATTTTTTTTGAAGAATTTTAAATAACATTACTTTTTAACAAACCATATATTATTATGAGTGAAAGAATTGAGAATATGCATAGTTAAATTGAACAAGTAATGAATGCAATTCATTTATCATTAATACAATAAACTTATTATTTAGTTTATTAGTTATTGAAAAGATATCGAAAAAAATCAGTTGTTATGAGTAATAATTGTTGAAAAAAATGAAAATGAAGAGTTTTATAATTTAGATTTTTAAAATTAGATAATCAAATAAAAAATTAAAAAAAAAAAGTCACGTAATCAACTACATTTTCTAACATTGTGCCACATCATCAAATAGGATTCAGCTTTTATATATTTAGATAGATAGATAACTTTTAAACGTGTAATTTCTTTTGTTATAGAAATGAATTAATGAAAATAAAACAATAAAACAAATTTACTCAAGAAAGCGATTGTATATGCCAGAAATTATTAAACACAAAAACAATAATATAAACGATATTGATGGTAAAAGCATTTTAAATACTTAATGGTTGTCCACCGGAAAAAAAAGTCTCAAATTCAAGTAATTTTGATTACAAGAGTTTTCGCTAATCCAGTGAGCCAAGAGGTAGACTGCTCTGTGTTACGTGTAGCTCATAATTTGATTAGTTGAACCTCCTAATAAATAAAAAAAATAAGAAATTATTAGATTGTTATTTTCATGGTCTAAAATTTAATTTTGTTAAAATTCATATTTAGCTCAAAAAAAATATATTACAAAAATTCCATCTATTAAAGTTATTCATATTTTCCGTGTAAAAATAGTGAATTTGATTGCCAAGGATGTCGTTTTGGGCCTGAGAAATTTTCATGTGCTAGAGTCTCATCTTCAAAGACTCGTGAGTTTTTGAGAGCTGACTTAGCTAGGGTTATTTGGTCCCGTAGAGGTTGAGTTTTTATTCGAATTTATCTTCTTATGAAGAAGAACAGTAATTTAAATTTTAATTCCCTCGTTTTATTTATCGTTCTTATGAAAAATTACAATTAGAACAGTCACAACAAAACGCAGTTGCAGTCTCTGTACTTGTGTCATGCATGTAAGCCTACTGGATTACGATGGTGAATAGTCACGAAGCAAGCAAGGGCTCGGGTATCTAAAAGACCTGTTCTAATCTCTAATGCAATGTCTTGGGGTGAAGAAGATTATGCATAGGGCAAATCGGCCATTAATGTCCCAAAAAAATCCAACTGTGACAATAACAGGAAGAAAAAGAGAGGACGTTGCACAGTTTAGGACTTGTTTGTATCAATCGCAATACCCACTACCCCTTTTATCCATAGCTTAATAACAAGAATGTTTGAGCTTGGAATCTGGGGCACTGTCCCTTTACCCATAGGGTATTTCCTTCGTTTTTTGGGTTACCCTAATTAATCAATCACATTAATGCAATCAAGAAAGAGAATTCCAACTACAAATCCAAACACCATCCCTACTTTTGTAAACGTTTAAGGTTAATGAATTTGCTAATTAGAAATTAAGAATTTTGTAATTCCAACAAACTCTTGAGTTTTTTTTTTGATTAATTATATATAATTTATTTGAGAGTAAATCTGTTTGTCGGCCGCAACTTTTAAAAAAAATATTAATGTGGTCTGATAAACCGAACCTTTAAATTTCAAATTTAATCTCGAAATAACAAGTCATCAATTCTTCAATAATTTAATTATTAATTCTTCTATCCTACCTTAATTCATTATTAACCTATCTTTTGGTAAAGACTTTAATCAAACTTTTACAATTTTCCACTAATTGTTCACTTGGTATCTTTTCCATACACTTATTCAACTTTTTTTTCTTTTACCTATAAAAATCACCTTTAATTTAAATTAATAATTTATGTTCCAATCAAGTTAACATAGATGGTACAGTAATTAAAGATGATAGAAACACAAATATATTTTTATGGCAGAAGTACTTAATGGTTATTGACATTTGATCTAACTCTACCTTTGTCGGTAAATCCTCTAGTTTCCTTAACACTTTTTCTTCGTTTGGGACTAATTACTGTTACATTAATTAATTAATTATTGATTAGCCAAGGAATTATCATATGACTACAAACGCAATCGTATGAAACAGCTTTTCCTACAACCTTTTTTAGCTAGACGGCTGGAGATTATGAGAATTATTTTTTATGTTAATTAAATATGAGTAAAGTTAACATAGTGGCTACCTATACATATAGCTAGCACTTAGAATGAGTTTGTTGAACGAAATTCTATATTTAATAAAAGAATGGGGATTCAGTGGATAAGACATTTCAGATATAGTTTGATGAGTTTGTTGAACGAAATTTTATATTTAATAAAAGAATGGTGATTCAGTGCATAAAACATTTCAGATATAGTTTTGGAGAAGGTTGATGTATGTAGTCTTTTTACTATTTTATTTTTGTATAGAGAGGTTGTTTCTATAACTCAAATTCATCGCCTCCATATCACGAATGAAATAACTTTACTATACATCAAAACCACTCTCTAAATTATCCATAAAGTCATGGGTTCGAGCAGGCGTAAGTAGGACAATCATTTTAGAGAAGCCAAATGGAATTTTTTTTTTTTTTTAATCTTTGTAGGAGGCTAATATAACTTTTTTATATTTTTTTTTAAAGACCAAAATATAATTTCTCATAAGGAAACTTTTTTAAAAATTTCTTGGGGTTGCCGGGCCCTTCGGCCGCCAAAGAGCTCCGCCTCTCTCTGTGCAAAATCCCCACAACCACGAGTCAGCTCTCATACCTCTTACACTTTGTTTGGATGAAAGGAGAGAGTGATCATTAAAATATAATACGAAAAAGTACGATAAACGTCTGTTTGTGTTTGCGGGGAAAGTATAGTAAATGAAAGTTTAATAAAATTGTTTTATTTGGTTTGATGGTAAAGTAAAGTAACGTTAAATATAATTATGGACAATTTTGAAAATTAAATTTTTTAACCAGCCTTCGGCCGCCAATGAGACTCGGCCCTATCCCTCGTGCAATCACAACCGACGGAGATCAAAAAAGTACCCACTCGTCGATACCGTCGTACACTTGTTTGGATGAAAGGAGAGAGTGGATCAATGGTAAAAATATAATACGAAAGAGTACGATATAAAGGATACTGGTCTTGTGTTTGGCGGGAGAAATGTGATAAAGAGATGACCATTTCTGTTAAAGTGAAAGTGTGAAGTAAAATGTGTTTATTGGTTTGTATGGTAAAGGTAAAGTAACGTGTAAATATTAATTATGGGTAGCAATTTTGAAAACTTAGAACATTTTTTTATAACATCTATGCCTCAATTTAGGGAGGTGTGTTAAAGATTAGATATTAGTGACTGGGATTGTTCAAACCTCAAATAAAATTTCAAAAGAAATATGAGTTTCCCAAAAACTTCTCTAAATAAAGTAAAATCCGCTGCTCTATTTATTACTTGTCAACCGTTTCAAATAGAATCACGGTCAAGATGAAAGCAAAATGATAGTTCAAGCTTATTAGACGATAAGAATAAATTGTGGACTTTGGACACTCGTGATTTAAGAAAATAAAAGATTAAAGAAAAAATGACACCTGTACGAATTGTGATATTTAATGTATAAAAGAATAAAGAATCTAGTTCAAGAACGTGGACGAAGACATTGAGTTATGGGTCGTGAATGTACTTGCCTACATATTCAGATGTTAGGATCTATTGATAGTATTACTATGTATATCTAACAGTAATGATGTTGTATCAAACTATGGTGCACAGATGCACGTTTTATTTCTTTCAGAGTACACGCAGGAAAGACTGACAATACTACAAATTGAGGTAATAAATTAGAGAGATTAGAGAAAAGGCTTGCAGTTTCGGAGTGCACAAAAACTACCTGTCACACTCTTCAAACGAATGCTTTATTGACCAATGGTTACACACTGATGTGTGAGTCAATTCAAAAAAAAAAAAAAAAAACACCCTCTAAATTTTATATTTAATGTATAAAAATAAAAATTAATTCAAGAACATGGGACAAGACACATTGTTGTTGTCGTAATTACTTGCCTACATATTCAAATGTTAGATCCTATTAATAGTATAATGTATATATACATGATGGATATTCTTTCAAACATGGGCACATGCAACTTTTTATTTCCTTTCTTTTCTTTTTATAGAAGCACAAACATATATATATATAATATACAGCTTTCGTGCACTAAAACTAAAGTCACTCTCCAAAACGATGCTTTAATTCCAATGGTACACACTGTCTTTAGATGAGAACAAAGTGTATTGTTGATCAAATTCTACATTATATGAATTATAAAATGGATATACGATTTAAGTACACGATATATTTCTCCGGTGTAATAAAGATAGGAAGGGGCCATGATTGGCCTTGCTCCTCTAACTTCAAAAAAAAATTCTAATTTCATAATATAAATTGGTGAAATTTTCATTTTTTTTAATTTCCTCCCAACATTAAATATTATCTCGATTATTATATCAAGATTATTTGGTGTATAGGTTACTTTATGGTTCTCTCATCCTCTTTCTCTCTTGTCTATCTAACCCTAATTTTCGTTTGAGGCTACTTTTCTTTCTTTTTTTTTTTTCTTCGCATTCTTGATCTTTCATTTGTTTTTAATAAACTCAGATCTATTTTCTTTTAATAGATCTATTTTTTTTTCTTTTTTTCTTTTGTTATTATTGCTTTATCTCTATATTTGGAGCCCTTTTATACATTCTTCAATGAGGGTTTAATTCATTCTTTGTGAAGGTTTGTTATTAAAAGGTATAATATTTGATTTTATTTGGTTAGAGAATTTAGATCTTATTTTACTGATGTGTATCTTCGATCAATAGAGTCTAATAGTACTACATGTTCCTTCATTGATGCTGTTAATGCATAGTGACATGAACCCACCTGTGTATGTCATATGCAACAAGTTTTTGGAAAAGTAATCCAAACATAAAAGATCCAAAAAATTTATTTTATTGTCCAAATCAATTAAAGGACCAATTACTACTATGAAGATTTGTATTAGTCAAAGTCATTTTCAAGTGGAAAATTCCGATATTATTTCTTTTACTTTTAATTTTATTATTCAAAAGGATATAGATAATTCTTTTGTTGTTAAGGATCGACGAACTTTCTATTAATTATGATAATAAGTTCTATGTTTGGTCTAATTGAGTTTTGTGATACTTAATTTTATTATTAATGAATTATATTTCCAAAAAAATTATGATCTTGATTATTATTCATTTACAAAATCATGGCAATTTTGAATAGACGTACTAATTTATATTACCTCCATTCTATTAATTTTAAAATCTTTTTATCATTTCTTTTTTAAAAAAATCAATATAGTACTCCCTCCGTTTCACTTTAATAGTAACATTTGCTTTTGTCACAAGGATTAAGCAAATGATTGAAACTTATTGATTTTTTAAAATAATATGGTAGAATGTCTAAATTACCCTTCTTAAATGTAAATATAAAAATAAATTACACGTAATAAATATGAGTGAAATTGACAAAAAAAAATAATTAATATAGTCTCAAAATCCTAAATGAGCACTTAAAGTAGAACATGGTAAAATATCTATTTATTACTATTAAAATGGAATGGAGGAGTATTAATTATTTTGTTTCAATTTGACTCTTATCTAAATATCTCCACTAAATTTTGTCTCTCTTAATTACAAAACAATTCATTAAAGGGAAATTTAATCAATTTTATATTTATATTTTTATGAATTGAGTTGGTTTAATTATTTTCTTAATTCTTGTGAAAAATCAAAATGTCAAAATTAATTATTTTGCTTATTTATAAACAACATTTGCAGGTGCAATATTCGAAAAGAGTAGTTTCACTCCATAGTGACTAAAATCTATATGCACTAAATTTAAGTACTTATAATAAAAAAAATAAAATTTTCTTTGGGTGAGTTGATTAAACAAAATTAGAGGGGAAATAAATAAACTAAAATGGTTGAGGAAATAATGGGGAAAGGAGCGATATGTTATATTTTTATTATCTGATAATAAAATAATACTCTCTCCATCTCACTTTAATAACAACATCTGTTTTTTTTTTTCATAAAGATTAGGAAAACAATTATAACATATATGGTAAAATGTCTAAATTGCCCTTCTTGAAATTAACAATTCCTCATTTAATTTTACTACGAAACACAGAATAAATATGGGTAAAATTGAAAAAAAAAATGTTAATGTACTCTCAAAATTCTTAATAAGCATTTAAAGTAAAACAAGATATAATGTCAATTTGTTGCTATTAAAGTACAATGGAAAGAAAACCAATAGGTTGCGACTCAGTTGGCAACGCAGGCTGGGCATCTGGAAAGAGCTCTCGGATTTGATTCCAATTAAATGCATCTGCAGGAAGGGGCGAATAGTCTTAACTATGACTAAACCCCGAGCCGAATTAAGCGGTTCCTAATAATAGAGTCAAAATATCGGTGGCTACAAAAAAAAAAAAAAAAGCAATGGAAGAAGTATTTATTAATATTTAGGTTTCTGCGTGTACGAAAATTATCCATAGATCCGCGCATCCAAACAGTATCAAACCGACCATGTTTGGGATCTTATATAATTATATTCTTTCTACTGTCAATGCCCACCTAATCCTGTTTGTGTCCTTTGTGAATTTTGAGCTCTAGACACCAATATTTGCTTTGAAGATTAGAGATAACCTGTCGCCAAAACTTTTACCTAATTATAATTAAAAATCACATGTTTCATAGATAAATACATTATAGTAATTTGGTTTTCATCATCAAATATTTTAAATTTCGAGTTCGAAATGAAAATAAATTTTTTTAAACATAATTCAGTAGAGTTATTTCTTCAATTTCAATATTATATATGCACTTATTATCGAATGCATTGCATATGATATGATAATAAAATAATTTTATTATCAAATGCATTGCATATGATATGATAATAAAATAATTATGAACAAGATATTAAAGCTAAAAGACTTCATATTGAGAAAAAAAAACCTAATAATCAAAGTAAATGTTTATATAGAATCTCATATGTATTATATCATGTTGTAGTGCTTAACAGTTCAATCCTCATATATTTTATAACTACCTATCAACATCATTTACCTTCTGCCCTTTACTTAACAATAATTAAAAAATTTTGAACTTTGGTCGTTTTTAAAATAAAGAAAAGGCATGAACTTTATTTGCTTTTGCAATTTTAGCCTTTTTTTTTTTAATTTTGGGAATGTAATATGAGTTATTTCATAATATTACAAATACATACTTAGCTCATAATCAATTATAATTTAATTCTGTAAAGTTTAGATTTTCTTGAAAGATTCTCCAAATTATAACATATCAATCTATCATGTAAAATTTATTGTTTAAATTTAATTATTTAATTATTCACTTAATTAATAATTAATATTAATATACTATATAAAACTAAAAATTTAATTTCAAAATACTAAAATAACTTTATCACATACAAATGTATTATATAATTTCCATTTAGTTTAAATTTAAATTTTTAAAAAATTAAAAAATAAATTATCGTAATCCAAAATAATTTATTTTTAAGGTAAATAAATTTTCAAAATTAAATAATTTTTAAAAATTTAAAAAATAAAGAAAAATAAATAAGATCATAACATCAATTGTCAAAATTAAATTGCAAAAACGATCAAAGTCTAGGATTTTTTTTAATTGTTTGACCTTTTCTTTTGACAACATGACATGGTGATGTGACATTAATGATGTCAAAATATAGATCCCACTATAGGCAACTTCACATAGCACAGGATATAATTGAAAAAAAAAAAAATAAATTCACCGCTATAATTGTCAACATTAAAAAATAGATAAAATTGTAAAAACAATCCAAGTTTAGGATTTTTTTTAGTTATTTACCCTTACCTTTTTTATTATTATTATTATTATTATTATTATTATTAAATTGTCCTTAAAAAATAATTATAAAAAAGATTTTTAAAATATGAGAAGGAGAAGAAGAAAAGAAACTAAGATGTAAGCTTCTAAGAAGGAGATAATGCAAAGTGGTGGTGAGGATAATGATAATGAGAGAGATATTGTTGTTGTTCGGGTATGGCTTTTATAGTAATTAAATGAAAGCCTACCAAAACTCTACATTTGAAAACGTGTTTTACGACTATATAAGTAGGCCCCACAACCAGGTTATAACTATTAATGATGCCATGTACATGTTAGATTTTCTCCATATATAATATTATAATAAATACACCACCTTCCACTTTTTTATGTATGAATATTATTTTTTGTTAATATTTAATTGTAATACTTTTTATTCTTTTATTCAAGAAAAAGAAAAACTAAATTAATGTTCTACTATAAAAAATATTTTTCATTAACTCTCTTTAAATTTATGATAATTTTTATGAACGAAAAATTAAAGTAATCTAATTGGTCTACTTTCTATAACTATATAAATAACATGAGATTTCGAATATGAACTCGCTCGACTAACAAAAATTTTCATCAATTTGATGATCGAGTTAACGATATGAATAGTTTGCTATGTAATTTATAATATTATTTTTATTCAATATTTAAAAAAAAAAAAAAAAGAAACCTAATATCTTTAGGTGCTTTTAAAAATCAAAATTTTTTTTTAAAAAAATGGGCATGTATTTACCTTTCTCTCATTCTAAGACGACCTGATACTTTTGTATTCTTTTTGTTAATTAAGCTTTATTTCGTTTTTTTTTAATTTGTAATTATATTACAGCAGACTAGTAAATATTAGATAGTAATATTAATTTAATATTATCTAACTGCTTGCTATTGGAAATATTAATTAACAGATTAGTATTTTAATTAAAGTGTAAGGGTATTATTACAAATATTAACAGTATCTTGATAGTATTATGAAATATTTAGAATCACATAACAAATAATTGTTAATCAAGGAGAAATTGCACATTCCGTATGATTACTAATTTTTAAAAATTATTAAATTTTTATTGAATAAAAAATTAACAAATTTTATTTTTTAAAAAATGTAAAATTCTATTGTTAAAAACCACATTATTTTTAGTTCCATACAACTTTACCTATAAAATTAATAATTCAAAATCTCAAATTGCCTACTCTAACCTAACATATAGTAGTGGAGCCAGAAATTAGAACAAAGAGCACAGAAATGCTTTTCAAAAGTTAGAAGAGACAAAATTCAAAAAAAAAAAAAAAAAAAAATTAAAATTTTATTGATAAAAATTAGACTAAATTTTATTTTTAAAAAAATGTAAATTCTATTGTTAAAAACGCACATGTATTTTGTAGTGTTCATACACTTTTAACCTATAAAAATTGATAATTCAAGATCGTCAAATGCCTTACTAACTAACAAATAGTAGTGGATCCAGAAGAAATTAGAAAAAAGAGCAAACAAGAAAGTGCTTTCAAAAAGTTAGAAATACAAAATTCAAAAAAAAAAAAAAAAAAAGAAAAAAGAAAAAAAACAGTTCAATGGGAGAATTGAAATTTTTTAAAATTCGGAATGTAATTTTTTTTGGCGAGGGGAGGGCAACCTATCTCTCTCCTCTATAAAAAAAAAAAAAAAAAAAAAGAAAGAAAGAAAAAAAAACAGTTCAAGGGATGAAATTGAAAATTTTTTAAAATTCGGAATGTAATTTTTTTTGGCGAGGGGAGGGGCAACCCTAGCCTCCTCCCTCTATAAAATAATTCTTAATTTTTTATTTATTAAGAGAATTAAATGGCTAAAATAACACGATAAGTTATATAATAAAATGATTGAGATGACTCAAACTTAAGATGTATCACTCCTCGTATTATCGAAAATACATATTATACTACACTTGATTATGATTTAAATAATATATTATGGTTTCCATTATATACACTATTAATGGATATAACACGACACTATATATATATATGATGTAGACAAGAAGGAATAGAAATTTTTGGGTTGGGATGATGTAAACTCCTTCCTGAATCAGTATTTAATAGTAAAAATGTGTAGGTAAACAGTAAGTCAGGCAAACTTATCCGAAGCTAATAAATTATATCTTTCATATTTTCACCTTACTCCCACGCACTTCAATTATATATATCCACTTACTTTCTAATCATGTGAATTACTTGACCTATAATTTCAAATTTATCTTACTTTTCTAGGTATTATAGATACTCTCTTTATTTGCAATCATAATCTTCTTTTAATCATATCTTCTAATCCAATCATTAACATATTTAATTAATACTTTAACTTCCTAATATTGCCAATTTTAAAGTTTTATTTGTGAATTATGCATTTTTAATTCTTATGTTTTCTATTCTTTTTTTGCGTGTTGGGACGCTAGACTTTTAAAAATTTTATTAGTGAATTATATTAATTTAGTCAAATATTTTTTAAGAAATTAATTTAATCAAAAGTAATGCTTTTTGGGAGCCGGTGATACGCGCTGCTATTAAAGAACAAACAAATATATATATATATATATTTCATTAATTAATTATTAATAATTTTTCATAAATAATAATGTATATATGTTTGAAAAAAAAATGAAGTTGTCGGAAATTGTTTTATATGATGGAAAGGAAAACGGAGTAAAGCCGCGTGGAAAGTCTAAGATCCGACGGCTGCTGATGCACGCAAATGTAAATCCTTGCTGTTTCCTAAAAGGAAACAATTTTAATGGAAAATGAAAGATAAATTACTCTTAATAACATGCTTCTGGAGCCTCCACGTGTCGCAATATGTAGCAAAGCAGCATTAATATGGTCCATCACCGACGCTCTTCAAGCGCGTGTGTTACACTCTGCTTGCTAGAATGATATACAAGTAGTGTGTACAGTATAAACGTATAATTAAGTCAATAGGCAATATTTCTCACGATTGAAGCTTCCATTCGAGAAGCTTGGACTTTGAACTATAAAACTTATTATGTTCAGATCTTGTAATTATATTTTATTAATTTGATTTTTATTGAGATATCAGGAAAATTATGAAGTTCAAAAGAAATATTTCAATTCAATGTTTAAAATTATAAATTGATACCTGCAATTTATGAGAAAAATTTAGTAACATTCTCTACTTTTTTTCAAATTGTCCTACTATTTTTTTTTAATTCATTGGATGATTTTTAAGCGCCGAAATAAGACTGGAGGCTACAGAACATGGGGTAGCTCTCCTCTTGGCTCACAAAATTGGTGAAAACAACTATTGTCGAAAAAACTCAAACTCAAAACTTTCCACTCCTCACATAAGTAAAAAGATCAACTAAACTCAAACCTGATTGATAAATTGCCCTATTATCTTTTGATTAATAAAATTACATCTATTGAATTCTTTAATTTATAAAACCGAAGTTATTTAATGTATTGCTATATATGTTTCAGTTATTGCACACATGTTTAACGGTGTGACATTATGCATTTTTAACGTGAATTATTAGAATAAAGAAATTCATATTTTTATTCACTTGATACTTATTAACAAATATAATTTTATACATTGAAATGTTTAAAAAAATTAAAATAAATATAATATTATAATTTAAGAGATTTAATAGATTAAGGTAAAAATTGAAAATGCCATTAGAAACTTTTCTTATAATGTTCATGTCTCGATTCATGCGTTTACCTAGAAAAATTCATTTTCTTATAATAATTTTTTTTTGTTTTTTTATGTTTCCACTTTCATTGAATGAAATTTTGTGATAATTACTCAAATTGACATCAAATAAAGATACCAAGAATAGATTGAGTACCAAAACATATGGTACTAAGGTATACAATTGCCATAAGGGAAACAAATAAATGGCCAAATGTTTCACAAAACAGCATTGAAAACTACATCCTCCCAACATTACATTGATGTTAAACCTTAAACTGTAGAACCTTATTTTCCTTAACAACAACCACATGTATCTAACTACTTTTGGCTAAGCCCCATTCGGCAATCTTAATTATTTTAGTAGCTGTTAGCTGTTTTACTAGCGATTAGATGTTAGATATTATCCATTTATATAGCGGTTTAGAAAAAAAAAAAGGTGTTAGGTAAAAATAGCTGTTTAACTAGTTGTTTAACCTAAAACGACACAAAAAGTATAAAAGTACAGAATAAGATAAAGACAAGTGATGAATATAGGTGTCATACAAGATTTATAAAACATTAAATGTTAATATAGATAATATTTTATGAAACATTACTTCAAACTTTAATCGTAGAGTAAATATTATATTACCGAACGTCATAATTAATTATGATAGTGCTTAACCCAACCAAAACACTAAATATTACTTCAAACACTATTGTCAAACAATATCTAAATGCTTCGGTTTGTCTCTTATATTTATGCAAAATTTTATTGATTTCTTAAATATTTCAACTTATAAAATTATATTACCTCTATTATGTTAATTTTCACATTTTTAATTTTTTACAAGAATTAAGAAAACGATTAAACCACATAAAGTATAGAAAAAAATAAATATAATTGACTAAATTACCCTTCAATTAATTTCTTGTAATTAAAAGATAGAATTTATTGAAAATATCTAGATAAGGATCAAGTTAGAATAAAATAATTAATATTATTTTTAATTTGCTAAAAATGTCATTTAAGTGGAATAAATATATCAAAAAGTGTAAAAATCTTTAACTCTTCAACTTAAAAATTATATTACCTTTATTCTGTTAATTTTGACTTTTTTATTTTTCACGAGAATAAAAAAAAATTGAACCACCTCAATTTTTTAAAAATAAATTTAGAAAAAAATAAATATGATTGATTAAATTATCCTTTAATTAATTTTTTATAATTAAATGATAGAATCCGGTGAAAATATCTAAATTAGGGTAAAGTTAGAATAATTAATAGAATAAAATACTTCATTTTTAAAAAATATCATCAAAATGGAATAGAAAGATCAAAGAGTGTAAAAATTAATGGAACCAAGATAGCATCTATTAAATATTTAAATTTATAAATTTTTTTTTTTTGGAATACTCTAACTTAAAATTAGATTGATTAAATAATTATTAAATGACCGAAAAGGTGTTGGTTGGGTGGTAAGCGAGCTCAATATCCGTAAGATTGAGAATACATATTCAATTTTTGGGAAACGCACTTTATTAGAAAGGCAAAAAACCTTTACTTTTAAGATCCAAGAAGTACTATCTCTTGATTAAAAAAGAAAATCGTTCAATATTAAAAAATATAAAAATTATTATTTCAAAAAAATTGTGAAATTAATAATCCACGTATAAAAGTCCAAAATTTTAAAATTTTTTGCTATATTATCTATAGATGCACAGTATTACAAAAATTTATAACTTCAAAATATAACAGAATTTTTCTCGAAAAATACCAAGGTAAATTTACATATTTGGCCACTACTTTTTCATGTCTCCCATCTCATCTTAAAATACTTTTTTTTTAACAATAACAGTGTAACTATTCAAGAGCAACAAATATAATTTGAATCTCAAACGCATCCCTTAATACTCTAAAAATTTTTTATATTATCCAAAGAATCATATTTACATAAATGAAAACAATAGAAAAATAAATGAATAAAAGAGTATAAATGCACTCTAGACTAATTAAAGCCAAGTTTTCAAGGTCAACCTATTGCAGAAGTACTATCAAGTAAATGGTAGAAAGTAGAAACTTGAGCTAAGCCTGAGAGTAAAGAAGTAGGAAGCCACAAAAAAAAAATTATTTATTTATTTTGGAAATGAAAAAGAAAATTAAACGAACCTCACATAAATGTATTTATATCTGATGTTCAGCCATTGCTTGCCTTGCCTACTCTACACCCCCAAAACCAACAAAAGAAAAAAAAAAACAAAAGGGAAAACCCTCTGCAGAGAGCCTGAGAAGAAAGAGCCTTGAGAAGCAGAACCAAATCCTTTCCTTTGCCTTCACGCCTTCTAAACTCCCATATCCTCTTCGTCTCTCTCTCTTTCACTTCTCATAAAAACCTCTGTTTTTACAGTCTCTGTTTTCTATGACTACGCATTTAAAACCCACAGTCGACGCGCTTCTTTTCTCATTCACTCTTACTCTTTCTCTTTCCTTCCGCACCATCACAACACTGTTCTTTTTCCATCTTTAAATTCCCACTTCAAAATTTTTCTCAGAAGGAAAGAAAACAGAGCATTACAGATTCAAGAAACAGAGGAGCTAAAAGGAAAGAAAAGAGAAAAGAAAACAGAAGTTCCTTGATTTCTTGATTTTTATTAATTCTTTCACTTTCTTTCTCTTTTCCTTGGGATTTCCAACATGGGTTCTTGTAAAAATCAAGGACAAGAAAATATTTTGATGATGAAGAAGAAGCAAGTTTGGGTTAGCGGGCCTATTATAATAGGTGCAGGACCATCTGGTTTAGCAGTAGGAGCTTGCCTTTCTAAACATGGAGTCACTTCTTTAATTCTTGAAAAAAGCGACTGTATTGCTTCTCTTTGGCAACAAAAAACATATGATCGTTTAAAACTTCACCTTCCTAAAAACTTCTGTGAACTTCCACTTCTTGGTTTTCCTGATAATTTCCCCAAATATCCTTCCAAACACCAATTCATTTCCTACTTGGAATCTTATGCCTTACATTTCTCAATCCAACCAAAATTCAAACAAGCCGTTTTAAATGCAGAATTTGATAATATTTCCGGGCTTTGGAGAGTTCATACCCAAGACTACGAATACGTTTCCCGGTGGCTTATTGTCGCCACCGGCGAAAATGCAGAGCCAGTGATACCAGAGATTCTTGGAATGGAAAAGTTTAACGGGCCTATTATACATACTAGTGTTTATAAGTCTGGTTCTGATTTCAAGAATCAAAAAATCTTGGTTATTGGATGTGGCAATTCTGGCATGGAAGTTAGTTTAGACCTTTGTAGACACAATGCACTTCCTCATATGGTTGTTAGAAATACAGTAAGTTTTCTCTATTCCAATCTTTGTTAGTTTATTTCTATATATTAATAGTTTTGTAGGTATTTTTCATTTTGGTAACAATTTTCTAATTTTTCTCTATATACGCAGGTGCATGTACTACCTAGAGAAATGTTTGGCATGTCAACATTTGGAATTGCTATGGCACTTTTAAAGTGGTTCCCTTTAAAACTAGTTGACAAGTTCTTATTACTAGTTGCTAGTTTCACTCTAGGCAACACTGACCAATTAGGTCTCCGGCGACCAAAAACCGGCCCAATTGAGCTTAAAAATGTCACCGGAAAGACTCCGGTCCTCGATGTCGGTGCATTATCTCAAATTAGATCCGGCAAGATTAAGGTAACTCATAAAAGATTACCTAATTATGTTATTTGATTAGACTATGATTAAGGTATTAATGGGTTTTTTTTTTTCCTCTTTTCTTGTTCTTTCAGGTGATGGAAGGTGTGAAAGAGATAACAAAAAGTGGAGTAAAATTCATGGATGGACAAGAAAAGGAGTTTGATTCTATAATTCTAGCAACTGGATACAGAAGTAATGTGCCAAGTTGGCTCAAGGTATTAAGAATTAGAAAGAAGAATATAAAAGATAGAAACAGAAACAGACTTGTTTTGCCTTTTATTTTTAGTCTTGTTATATAAATCAATCATCTATCATTTTCTTGGCTTGGACACATGCCACAGAAAGAGCAGAACCTCTGCGAAATCTCTTATTTTTCTCCCATGCAAAAAAGAATAAAATCAACTGGGTTCTGTTTGGGGTTACTATATTTTTTGGAACGTACCCTAAATTATTTTTACTCTTTTATTTTTCTCATTTGTGATAAGTTGCTTTCATGATATATACATTGTGCAATTTGCCCAAAACCCACCTACAAAATTGTCCTTTTTGTTATTTTCTAGAGGAAAATCGAAATGGGTTTTAATTAAAACCGAATTTTGTAATGCAGGGGTGTGATTTTTTCACAAAAGATGGTATGCCCAAAACGCCGTTTCCTAACGGATGGAAAGGAGAGAATGGATTGTACACAGTTGGGTTCACAAGGAGAGGTCTACAAGGAACCGCTTCTGACGCTGTTAAAATTGCTCGAGATATAGCTGATCAATGGAGGACAATCAAGGATTGCAACAAAGCTTGTAATTCCCATGTTATCCAACTTGGGAAATGATCATAAGAACGATGATTAAAAAAAATTAGTAATAAGGGGTAAATTGCATAGGGTAGTTTTTTTTTTTTCCTTTTTTAACTTTGGGGATTTTATTTGTTCACCTAACCAGGCAGGACTAATTCTAAATTTTCCCTTTTCATTTTCTTTCTTTCTTTCTTTCTTTTTCTCTTCTGGGTTCTTGTAAATGCTCCAATTTTGTATGAAGGATTAACTTCCACTTCTAATATATCTTTCTTAGCTTCTGTACAAAATAATTTCATGAATAGACTCTTGTTCTTTTCTTTTTCAGTTTCAATAATGTATAAAAGCTTTACATTTTTACTTTCTTGAATTGTGAATTTGGACACGAGCTTAATATTGGTTCTGGACATTCTTAAATGAGTTTACGTTTCAAAATTTGTAGTTGGCCACGTGCGTTAACAGTCACAGCCACAGGTTTGAAAGTTTTGGGGAAGTCATTAATCTTCAGTCTTCGCTATTCTTCTCTGCAGAACCTACCTTCCGGCTTACTGTGCAGAGTCTGTTAATGGATATATATCCATTAAAAGCTGAATCAAATAAGTTCCTATAATGCCATTTCTTTCCTTTTGAAACTTGTACGTGGAAATATCACTGTTAAAAGCTATCGCCTAAAATATTATCATTCATTCTTCTCTCTTATTCCATTTTTTATTAAGTTTTCTAGACTCCCTCTTCTTTCAAATTAATGAAAATAATTTTTTTAAATAAAATTATTTCTATGCTATAATTTTTTAAAAAAAATTATTTCTATTCTATAATTTTGCTTTTTTTTTTTCAATTTAAAAAAAATTGAGAATAAAAATTAAAAACAATTAGTTACTTAGTAGGCCTTGGGCATTTTTTTGTGCAAACTAATAAATAAATATTTTCTAGCTTTCTGTTTTTCTCAACTTTTTTTAAGAAATAATAAAATTAATGTTGATGTGATATAAATATTTTAATAATAAAAATCTCCAAAAAAAAGGAGAAAAGCAGAAAAAAAATCTCAAAAATATTAAAACTTTTATGTGCTTATTCCTCCCTTTTCTCTCATTGTTTTCATATATTCTATTGTTTTCATATATATAATATATATATATATAGATATATATATATTATTTATATATATATTATATAACCATATTCAACCAGATTACTTGATAGTGCAAATGGCCTAGTTAAAAAAATGAAATCAATCTTGGATTAAATCAAATTTAGAATTGAAAGGACTACTTATTATTCAGAAAGCCATTGCACAAATATTATTGTTAAAGATTCTAAACTAACAAGATTAGACTAGTAGAATTCAAATGCTCTTGTAGCCTTCAATAGTTGCATAATTCCCAAGAAATAGATTTAAAAAAATACAAGTTTGATTAATAATTTTCAGATGTGAATTTTACAATAATTGATTAATAAGTGAAAATTAGAAAAAAAATTGAAGTTTGGATGCTTTAGCAATTAATTTATAATAATTGGAAAACAAGGAGAAGAAAAAGTATGACATGACTTGACATGTTTGACCTATTTAATGAAAAATATATAATTTAATTCTTGAGTTTGCGAATTTAATGAGAAATACAAGTATGACACGTTACATCTGAATTATCCTTTTTTTAATGACATCATACTACGTCGTATTTTCAGTAAATCATTTTTAAGAAATCATTAGTATAAAAATCTGAAGTTTAGAGAGCTAAAAAAATAAAAGATTGAATTGAAGAAACCACATGGTCATTTTAAAAATTCAAAAAGTCACAACTTTTTTTTTTTTTATAAAAATTTAAGGATCAAATTATATATTCCCACGTGTACATAAAAGTCAACTATTTAATCCATAGATAAAAGCTAACTTATGTACCTGTTAGTAAATTTCATGATTGACAAAGCAATAAAAAGATAGGGCCAGAATAATGATATTCAAGTAAATTCTTGTAATGATAATAATTCTAAATTTTCAAGCAGTGAAAAGATTTTTATTTAAGAATAATAATACTTAGCTTGTCCTGGATTCTTTTAATCCTTTTTAATATTATTTCTGTCCCAAAATATAAATCGTTTAAGGTTTTTTTCACATGAATTAAGAAAACAATTAGTTCTAATAAATTATAACAAAATCAAGGATACATTTAATCTCAAAATCAATAGTAACTTATAGAGATAATTATTTTATCTAATATAAATAAGAGTAAATTAAAAAAAAAATAATTATCATTCCTCAAAATACTCAAAACACTCAAAACAAAAAACATGTTGGGACGAAAACGTCAATGAAAACTATTTATATTTTGGCACGGACTTTAACATGTTCAAAATGAAAGAAAGTAAAGTTATTGACTTTTTTTTTCTATTATTCACGCCCTATATTCTCTTTTTTTCCTTGAGTATCGAGGGAGAAGGGATTTGAATCTGGATTCATTATGAGTCCGTATATGCACTTATCATTAAATTATGCCTCGGTGTGCTATTTCCTCCGTTCTCTCAAATTTGAAGGCTTTAGAGTTTTCTTTGTCAATTTAAATGATATTTTTAGGAAATGAAAGTAGTATTAATTACTTTATTCCAACTATACCGTTGTCTTATATATTTTCTATAATTGAAGTGATTACATTATTATTTTTTTAATTCTTAAAAAAAAAGTAAAAAACAATCAAATTTAACGAGAACCAAAAAGGTATTTACGACACGTTTTGACGAACCAAAAATGGGTCAAATTAGTCTTTTAAAAAAAATTATTGGCTAAAATCTATGAATAAAAGTAAATTGTAGAAGAACAAGTGGAAGCAGTGTTCCTTCTCTTTATAACAAGAGAGTAACAGCTTTTGAAAAAGGTAAATATAGCCGTGTACTCCATCACCTATGCCTTTTCTTTTATACCTTTGTTCCTTCCTGGTAAAAAGTTATAAATGGTGTACTTGTGAAACTTTTTAAAAGACACGTAGTTTTAACTTGGCTTTACCATTTTTCTTTTTTCTTTTTTTTTATTCTTTTGTCGTTTTTCCTAAAATTGGTGTGTTTCATTAGCAACATACGAACCTTTCTTTCTTTAGGATCGATCCTTTTGGATTTTTTTTTTTTTTTTATGGGTTTAAATAATTGTTAAATACCTGCCCTCCATCGTCACACGCAGGGTTAGGTTTTTTCCTTCTATGTTGTTTGTTATCGTTAAGACGGTTAAATGGGCACGTGCCATACGAATGGTTACACTACGGAATCTCATTAGGCCACCCAATCGGGCCTGCCAATTTAACCCATATTTATGGGTCCATTTTATTAGTCCCTTACAAATATGGGCTTAACAAAATTAATCGATTAAAATTTTAATATTTTTATAATTTATGTAGTTTCCATTCATTTAAAATCCTTTTTTTTTCATATTAAAATTATTATTATTATTATTATTATTTATTTATCAAAATTAGATATGCACTTCTTGGGACAGATTTATCTAGACTGAGGCTTGTGGTCTATCAATCAATTAAAATAAAAATTTCTTAAGATTGTGGCAAGTGTTTCTTTCTTTTTTTCATTTTCTAGTAAATGGTCAAAAATATTTTATTTTCAATAAATTTAATTTTTATTAATTTGGTCAATGAATAGAACGGATCTAAATAAGTTAATTTCATATTATTTTTAGTACTAAAAAAAAAAGACTCAAATCTACATTTATATTTAAATTGTACATATATTTTTTACTAAGTTATGTTTATAATTACGAATAAATTTTCACTATTAAGTTCAATAAAAAAATATATTATCATGTTAATTTTTCAAAGTTTGGTATTGCACATTGTAAATTTTATTTTAGTGATTTGCATGCAGTTTACGTGTCTTGAATTTGAAGGTAAGCGATTGTTTTTCTTGGCTCGTTTTACTTGTGATTAGGATGCAATTCCCAATTCTCTTCTTATTCTCAATTTAAAAAAAAAAAAAAAAAAAAAAAAAAAAGTTTTACGTTTTTGTCCTGTGGAATTTGAAGGTAGAGCGATTTGTGTTTTGCTTGGCGTGTCGTTTTACTTGTGGTGTAGGAGGATGCAATTCCCAGAGTTCGTCTTTCTTATTTGCGGAACGTTATAAAAGAGAAAGAAAAAAAGAAGAAAAAAAAAAAGGGTATTAGCTGCCCGGGCTAGAGAACAGAGGTGAGATTCGCACTTTTGGGAAGTTGTATAGAAAAAGGCAAATTAAAGAAGAAAGAAAGAAGATGCGTTTTCGAGTCGTTCTGTATAGCACGTGACATATAATCAATTTATTAGAGAGAGGGAGAGGGAGAGGGGAAGGGAAGGGAGGGGTGGGTGTCAACCCAAGCGGGGATAGTCCCAACGTCAACTTTTGCTATGTATAATATATTGGGATAAGCATTGTTTTGCTTTGATAGACAGTACGGGTAACTGAGGGCGACTGTTAAAAAAAAAAAAAAAAGAAAAAAAAAAAGGTATTATCCTCTAAACAGAGGTGAGATTCACTTGAATTTATAGAAAACCAAAGTTAAAAGAAAGAAAGAAAGATCGTTTTCCATCTTCTGTAATACACGTGACATATATACATATAGAGAGAGAGAGAGAGAGGAAGGGAGGGAGGGGTGGTGTCACCAACGGGTAGCCAACGCAACTGCTATAGTAATATTAAGCATTGTTTGCTTGTACAGTACGTACTGACTGTGATACTATTAAAATTTTAAAAAATTAAAATTAAAAAGAAAAACAGAGCATTTGCAAATAGCAATGGAGGTAGAGCTCAGAGCTGGCCGATAATTGAGACAATGATGGGGCTCTGACCTCTCGCTTCCACAGACTATTTGTACGATGCTCTCAGAAACGGATTGACAGCTCTCTCTCTTTCTCTTTCTCTGGTTACTTGCTTGCTGCTGATGATGCAAGCCATTGCGAAACGCTTCCTCACTCTCCCTAATAACTTGGACTTTTCTTATGGCGGCAGAGACAGACGGAGAGAGAAGAATTCGAAATCCGCTTCTCACACGCTTCCAAGCATGCCTTATGGTTATCAGAATATGACGTCATAGTTTACTGCAACATTTTTTATTTTTGGCAGATATGAAAGGACTGTGTGACTCTCAGAGCGAGAGGCAGATTGCATGGTTTCTGATAGATTCATTTCATACCCTCTCTTCTTACTCCACCTCATCCTACCCCAATTGCTCACTCTCTCCATCTTTTTAATATATAATTTACTTATTGAATTTTGATAAAAAAATTTTATAACTCTCCAAATATTAACATCAAAAATAATATTTTAAAATTTTTATTTTTATATGTGTAATATTGATTTAGTACGTGGATAGTATAATTTTTATATTTTTAAATTATTCAATAATTATGTAATTAATTTAATTTTATAAGTCATAGTTTTTAATAAATCAAATAAAATATTTAATATGTTTAATTTTATAAATTAAAATAGTTAATAAATTAAAATAAAAATTTAAAATATTATATATGGATAAATTTATATATGGAGTCATTTTCTTTCATTTTAATGTTTTGAGATTTACTTGTCTACGTACGATCTAGTTAAGTCATGAAAAAAAAACAAAGTAGAATTAACTTTTCAAGATTTTTTCTTGATTCGTTTGGTGCATCGATGTTCAGATAAGTCTGACCCATATGTTTTATGTGGACTGCGTGGAAGACACGCGCAAGGAGTGGCGGGTGCGGTAGGTGGGGTAAAATGAACCTCAGGTTTTCGATGCAGGCAGGGGCGTATCTATGCAAGTATAGGTTGGCATGACATGGCATGCATGCCAATCCCACTCGCTACGTGTTACTCATTCTACATTTTTTAATTTTCGTCTGCCCAATAATGAATTTCAAGTAATATTTTTCTATTTTCAAAGGCAAAACACATTTTAATTTGATAAAAAAATTATATAAAATTAATAATTCAATCTATGAAAAAATCTTTAAGAAAATATCTAAAAGTGGTGTAGAAAAATTTGTGTAAAAGTCAAAAAGGAAAAGAAAATATTTTGCACTCCCAAAATTGAAATACTGTGCACAAGGACAAAATCGTATATTTAATAGAGTTGGAATTCAAGATTTTGTAGTTTTCTTGAGGTGTTTTTCTACTTGGTACAGAGGAGATGATGATAGAAGAGAAAGGTGGCAGAGGGAATTCCCTCTTCTTGATCTTATTAATTGGGCCCCACTTGATCCCAGTGGTATGTTGCTTTTCCAGCAGCTGACGTTAGGAGAAATGTGAATAGCAAGAGAGGGACCTCTCAATGCCCGCCTCTTTCTTGACCCCTTCCTTTCTTTTCTAATAATCTTTCAATTAAAATAAAACAATATTCAATTCCTTCAATTCTATTCTTTTTTTTTAATGAATTATTAATTAAATTTCATTACACAATGTTAAATTCTTTATTATTTCATTACAATATACTCTATATATATTATTTTTGTCGATATTTATCTAATTTTTTAATAAATTCTATGAGTTTGATCCGATTTATGATTTTAATAAATATCTATATAAAGATTCTTACGGATGTAAGCTAAGAAAATAGCATAACAAGGGATATTGAAGGTGGCCCAAGCTATGGATGTGGACAAGTATTGCCATGCTTAAGTCTGATCTACATTGAGGGATGATACTATGGGCGAGAAAGACCTTACAGTGTCTACCTTATTTGTCCCCTGTTTTTCAAATTGGATAGACCATTCATTTCAAGCCCTCAAATTTTATTTATAAATAATGTTTTTTTTTTAAAATAAATTCCATGTCTTGTAGTATTATTTATATATAATAAAATATATATATTTATGTTGTATGTGTTAATTTACAGGCCACAGCTAGTCTAACGCATGACAAATTAGCCAACCTTTTTCCATCAAATTTGGAATAGAACCATTCATTGTGGCAAGCCCTTGCAGAGTGTGTTATTTATAATAATGATTTTTTTGTATAAAAAATAAAGTAAATATCTCCATGTCTGTGTTAGGGGTGTGTTATTTATATTATTAGATTAAAATAATTATATAATTTAGGTGTGTAGTGTGTTGAATCTGATACTAGGTGCCAACAGCTAGTCTAAACGCATGAACAATGTTGCTAGCCGCAAGCTCCTTTTTCTGCCATGCAAACTTGTGCATTTTCTGGGGAAAGGTATCGATTGGCTTGGACAGTATGGTGACCTTGAAGATAAATGCCAATTGTGGAAACTAAATGGGATACGAGAGGATCTATAGTAGCCTTGGGTCGGTGCAAAAGAATGTCTTGGCTTGTTGTGGTTAGTTGAATTGGTCTTTAGGGTTTTGAGATGTATATAGCTCCATTTTTATATAGAAAAATGAGGTTTACAAGTATATAATTAAATTTTAAAGTTATATGTGTGAGAATGAAGTAAAAATATAGGTCGAGGAATGAATTGTGGAAAATTTTAATTATTTAAGTGGTATAATGGTCGTAGAATATTATATACTCGTATAGTATATATGATTAATTAAGATAGGTAGTGATATATAGTTCAATCTAACCCATTTTGTGTTTTCTGTTGTTTTCTAACTATTATTTATGCCTTCTGGACCTCCATGACATTGTAGCCGGCTTTAGCGACATTTTGAGATGTGCAATTCATTGAAGATGAAGCTAGGCCATTGAGCCTAAATCATTTGTGTGACCATTCAATATATTACTACCATTTTGTTTTCTTTCAACTATTATTTATGCCTTTCCTGGACCCATGACATTTAGCCCTTTACCGACATTTGAGCCCAAATTCATTGAAAGATGAACCTAGCCCATGAGCCTAAATCATTGTGGACCATTCAATTTCACTATGATATAAAAATCATTCACTTAAGGTTACGGTTAGCCGTCGGTTTCACTCTTAATAGTAACATTTCGGTTTTTTACAAGAATAAAAGAAAATGATTAAAACACGTTGATTTTATAAAAATGCATAGTATAATGATTAAATTGTGCTTTTCAAAATTAAAAACTCCATATTTAATTTTATTGTAGAATTGGTGCTAATTTTATCTCATACTAAAACACCACCGTTAAAGTAGTGGTGCAATTGTTACAACAGCTAATGTTTAGAGTATTATATAGTTTAGCTAACTCATTCTCTAAGTTAAATTAATTCAAATATGAGTTGTGAGATCCATATTTAATTTATCGTATTTACTAATTTTGATCAATGTCAAATTAGAGTACAATTGTGACAAGAAAGTTACATTTGGAATGCTTAATGAATTAAGTTAGAATTGGGGTGCGATTATTACAAGACATAGAGTTTAAGATATTTTCAATAGTTTGGCGGATGTGTAATTTTTTAGTTTCAATTTGACTACTAAAATGAGACATTTTATGTTCAAAACAGCGGAAGATACTTTGTTTATGCTCAATTGCAATTGTTACGTAAGTTAATAACTCAAATAAAGTTCTAGCTTAACAACCAAGGAAAAATATCAATTATATCCGAGTTCGAATCTTACCATCACCTCCTTTCTAATTTGTAACTTCATTGAAAATGATAAATTTATTACAAAAATAATAGAGAGATGTTACAAGCAAATATAAAAAATCAATATACCAATTGAAGAGTATTAAATTTTTTATAAAAATAATAAAAAAACGTTTGCAATCAAATATAAAAATCAACCTATACTTGATAACTCTAAGAATCAATTAATTAATTGTTTACAAATTCGCCATAATTAGCATATTATGTTTCTATGCAGCAACTATCTATCAAATAGTAACATTCTTCCTTTTGCAAAGTGCAAAGGAACATCTAAGGTTCTATTCATTTTTGGAAAATAATTTATTTTAAAAAGTATATGTATATATACATATATATTCAAAAAAAGATCAACGGAAAAATATTTTTTTAATAAAAAAATAAAAATTTTCAAATAAGAAAAACTTTCTATTGTAAAACATTTTGTACGCATCGACAAATTTATAAACCTTATAAATACATATTTAAATTAATCCATTGTCATTTTATATTAATCTATTATCACCAATATTAATATTATCTATTACCGACAATTACCACAGATTACCAATGATTTGCACAATTTATAATTTTCATGTATTTTTATATTTAACAAATAATTTTTTACATGTGAAATTTCTATACCTTTAAATATTTTTATAGTATTATAAATTATAGACTTTAATATTTATTTTTACTCAATTTTTTGAGAATACAACAAAAATGAAAATATATCATTAAAAATATTTTTAAGAATTATTTTTTAAAACTAAGTTATTTCTGCAAACAAACCAATTTCAAGTAACACTTTCTCCAAACTAGGCGGTATCTTTTCCTTCTATTTTCCAAGCATTTTATTTTTCTTTTGCAGTATTTTTAGCAGCTCCAAAGTTCTTTTCGTTCTCAAATGTTAAAAAAAATAAAAAAATAAAAAATAAAATAAAAGAAATGTAGGCTTTGTTCTTCTTAAATGGGCCTGGACCTAGCTTGATTTTTCCCGTTTCCCATTCGAGATAGGCCGATCTTGAATCTTAAGGGGTTTGTTTAATTGCTGTTGTTTTAGCTTTTCTTTAAAAGAAACTTAATTTTTAAAATGTATTTGGTATATTCTCAGTTACAAAAGTTTTAAAAAATAATTTAATTTTAATGAATAGTAAATAAAATTTAATCATTCTCACCATTAAATAAAAAAAATACTACTACTAATATTTTTTTTAGTTTTTCCAATAATATTTTGATATTTTTGTTGAGTATGAAATTGATTTCCTGGTTTTCTTATGAGTATTTTCTTTTTACAAGAAGCGAATCTTATTTTGGAGTTTGTAATTACTCTTCTATATAAATATTTTTTCAAGAATTAAATTTTTATTTTATAGAAATCGTTCCTTATTAGTTGATAGAGTAAAAACTATTGCTAATAAAAAAATAATTTGCACACAAATGAAATGATTAAGCTATGTTACATCCTAACTCCGATTATTAGAGGAATTGATAGCTTTAGGTCAAACTAATTTCACCGCATCCTAGATTTAGACATATCCACACAATTTTGTCCCATAGAATGAAAAATTTTTAAAAGGTCACCCATATTAAGATTTCCTTTAAGCGACTTTCCATAACATTCCACCAAAATGCACCTTTAGTAATTAGTTTCTCTCGCATCAATATATGGTTTAATTCATTCTTAAAATCTCATTTCACTACTCTAGCTAACATCAACCATCCTAAAAATCTGCTAACAGCTTTGCTTTACTTGCATTCTTTGGATTGCTTTGTCGGATTGAAATATTATAGTTATTACTTAAAGAAAAGGAGGTTTACTTTGTGTATATTTGACAAAATTAGTTGTCTTAATAGCAGTCAGTTGTTCCATTAGCATTTTATCAAAAAAAAAAAAAAAAAAAAAAAGGAGATTTACTTTAGTGATTATATTGACAAAATGAGTTGTCTTAATAGCAAGTCAGTTGTTCCATTTAGCATTTTATCAAAAAAAAAAAAAAAAAAAAAAAAAAAAAAAAAAAAGAAACGTTTTATAATCCGCTCTATTAAATTCTAAATAATATTATAAACCACACGCCGCCAAACACTATTAATAATATAAATAGTGCTTTGACTATAATTTGATTTAGTTAAAATATTAAAAGTTACGTTAAAAATCTATTACCGAATATGATCTATTTATAAAATAAAAATAAAATACAAATTATTGTTTTTACCCCTCAACATCTCTCCCACAAAAGTGAGATGATTTGTCCTTTCAGAGACACATTTAAGCTGAATTTTTTAAGGCACATGAAGAGAATAAAGAAAGGAGACCTCTTCTACTGAGGCAGAGGCCAACGTGTTTGTTTGATTTTTGGGTCAACGGACCAAAATCACTTCCAAAATTAAAAAGCAACGTATTGGTTAAACTGGGTTGACCGACTCTTGTGGTCATCCTTTTTTCTTTTTTAAATATTTTTTTATTTAGCCTTTTTCTTCAATGTTCCATTCAATTCTATCTAGCACTTGGCTCTTTTCTATTTCAATATTTTTTATCATTCTAGAAAATATCTGATTTGATGATTTTCTTTTTCACTTTTATCTTTTTGTGTTTCGGTAAGAACATTTTTTAAATTTCTATTTTAAGTAAATTTATTTTATTTTATTGACAGTTTATTGAAAAATTATTTATTTAAATAATAGTAAAAACATTAATATTTTTAAACTGAATTGATAATATATTTATTTAGACGTATAACAAAATTTTATTTGAATGAAACAACTTAAAAAAAAACCGAGTTGATACGTTTAATATAATTATTTATTCAAATTCAATATTTAAAATTTAACCAAAACAAATAATTCTTAGCAAACTCTCTTGTGTTTATTCATTTTATTAAAAATTTAGTTTATTTATTAAAATATCATAAATTTGTTTGACGAAATAAAAAATATTAAGCACTGCCAGATGTAACTCAAATTCCAATCTCCTTTAGATTTTTCATAATACTGCTTTAAAAAAAATAAAGGATAATAAATTATCTTATACTTTTTAAATCATGCTTTATTACTTTTGAAAATGAAGAAAAAAAAATTTTTTTAATGAAAAAAGAAGTTTTTATGAAATAAAAAAATAGTTTATTTACAGTAACATATTCAGAAAAATTTTAGTAAATTTATACTGATATCAAAATTTAGAATATATCATGAATATGTATAGATCTCATCTCACTAATATTAGGTTATAATACACCTAATAAAATAGAATAAGCAGTAAAAAAAAAAAAAAGAGAAGGTAAATAGAAATATGCATTTTATTCTTAGGCTTGGTACGAAAAATAGAATAAAAATCTTGTTTTATTCATTTTTTTTTTTGAATTATGAGAGAAGAAATGTAATGAAAAATCACCAAAAAAAAAAAAAAAAAAAAAAAGAGAAGAATGTAATGAAAAAATCACCAAAAAAAAAAAAAAAAAAAAATCAAAAGACTAAAATTGAGAAGGACATATTGAATATTTTGTTAAAAAAGTTGTATTTGGTTTTTTCACGTAAAAGAAAATTGTCTACTCCTCTTTCTATTTCTAACCTTTCTTCAAGGAATTTTTATTTTTTTTTTATCCATTTCTTTTTTTATTTCTATTCTTTTTTTCTATGTAAAAAAAAAAAAAAAAAATCAAAAGACTAAAATGAGAAGGACATATTGAATATTTTGTTAAAAAAAGTTGTATTTGGTTTTTTCACTAAAAGAAAATGTCTACTCCCTCTTTCTATTCTAACCTTTCTTCAAGGAATTTTTATTTTTTTTATCCATTTCTTTTTTATTTCTATTCTTTTTTTTCTATGTTATTGAATAATATAATCGAGAATTGGAATTTTATTCTCCATTCTATTCATTAGATTTATATTATAAATAAAAAGTCTTTACAATGGAATTCATTTACCTAGTTTTGAATAGAAACAAATCATTTAAATTATCTTCATTCCTATTTATCTCATAATATTCAAATCCATCATTAAGATAAAAGACGAAGAAATGAATTTAAAAGTTCAATATTAAAATATCTAATTTATAATGTGTAAATAATATAAAACATAACATATAGATTATAGTTCAATTGGCAACGCAGGCCGAACGTATAGTAAGATGCCAATTTAATTTGTCTCATATTTATCTCGAGGCAAATGTTTGTACTGATTGGTTATCTAAATTTGCTTTTAAAATATTAAAATAATTAATAAAAATAGAGAGAGAGAGAGAGAAAAAAAGACTTTTGCATGAATGATTAAGTTTGACAAATAGAAATGGACATTGCCTTAATGTGATCGTGGTAAAGGGAATATGGACAAAGAGGAAGAGATAGCAAAATCTTTGCTTGTATGTTGACAACAGCATCTCATTAAAGATCCTACCCAAGGGAGGTCATGCATGCACACAATATTTTTACATCCCTTTTGTCTTCATAAATTTGCAGAAAACTCCCTCTTACTTTTCTTTGGCAATATAACCACTGATATCGAAAAGTTCACTAGACAAGTGGACTCTGACCACATTTGATACAAATACTGCAGGGTTTATATAAGGGGCAACTCTTCAAATGTAGTAATTTCCATACCGAAAGTTCGAATTCGAGACATTTGATTAAGGGAGAATGAGTCTTAACCACTCTATCTCAACTAACATTGGTAGCTCCCTCTTTACTTTAACCTTATTCTATTATGCACTCTTCTATTTTGAATTTTAAATGGTTTATTTCCAAAGAGAAAAATAATCTCAATTATTATCTAAAATACTTCCTTTTTTTTTATTGCATAAGGTGGCCAAGCAGGCAAAGTGACATTCAATGTGAGAAACTAACCCTTTAAAATCCTAATTTGTATAGAAATAGAAAGTGCCAAATCCCTCTAAATTCATATTAATCACTCATAACCCTAGGAAACAACATCTAACCATTTCTTCTTCTCTTGCTTCAAGTAATTGCCTCCCTCCCTCTTTTCTGTTATTATTAAAAAAATAAAAAAAAAATCTTTATTTTTTCATTGACCGCAGGTGTCCTTGATTTATTAGACTAAAATTAAATCTCACTCGCATATGGTTGCTCCTAAAAAACAAGCAGCTCCTAACGAATATTGCTCCATCTATCAAGATCGAAATTTCAACTTCACTTAAGGAATAAAAATATAGAATCAATCATTTCAATGTTTGTCAGTAAAAAAAATTATTAACAATATTAAGGACTGATAATTGCCTAACAAGGTTTCCAAATATGGGCGGATCAAACTAAAATAATTTATTTTACACTAAAAATTGAATTTTTTTATTTTTTATTCTATATTAGGTGCCAGAGCCCTTTTCGACCCTGTATGCGTCCCTTCCTGTTCCAAAATGCACTTCCAACTATTTTGTCCTCCTATTTTATACTAATTTGCGCTCATTCTTTCTAAGTTCCAGTTTCTTCCTCGCACATAGCTGAAGAACTTGAACTAAAACATGAATCCCTTTTGTGAATCCAGTGCCTCGTTGGAAACGCAATCAACAACCAAATTTGCTTATTTGAATGAACACTAACTAATTTGAGTCTCCATAGAAGATTGGAAGCCAAGACCAGGTTGTTAAAATGACCATGAATAGGCCTATCATCCCACTAAAATGAACTAGTGCTTTTGAATCCACCTGCAAAGTAACTTGTCAATATTCCAAACCCAGTTTGTGTATCTGTGCTGTGGGGAGATGGTAACATCAAAGCCAGATTCAGGATTTTACTTCTGTAAAGGTAAATAAAAATATACGATAGGAAAATTATTTGTCTAGACCGGATTCATGACTCCATTTATGGACCAAACCATAAATTTATGGTAAAATATACTTTCGTTTCAATAAAAATCATTAATTTCATTAGTTTAATTTATAGGTAGGACCATAGATCCAGTCTAATTAAATTTTACCCATATAATTAGAGCAGTGAAAGCACTAAATTAATAAAAGAATAAAGATGCATACTAAAATTTTCATGTGGCATGAGAATAAGTGCCTCAAGTGCATTTATTGTATATTTGTCTATAACTAAATTAATATTTAATTTTGGATATTATTTAAATCAAATCTATAATTCAGCATGTGAATTAAATCAATGAAAATATAGATTTTTTTAAAAAAATTATTTCCTTTTTATAATTTTTTCCTAATGAATGAATAAAATTACTTTTATTTAAAAAAAATTTATTTCTACTGGTTTGATCTATGGATCACCATAAACCGGGTCTACGTAAATTTTTTTTAAAATTTTTGTATATCATATTCAATTTATTCGTTCAAATAAATTTAATTAAGATTAAATTACTTATTTTGAGATTAAACAACTTTATAAAATATGTATAACTTTATTATATTTTAATTATCTAATTTGGATTTAAAACTATGTTAATAAAAGATTTTACTATTACTTAATGGTAAAAATCCATAATAATAAATATCTAAAAAAAGGACTACGACCGCCATTTTTATTCAGACATTCTTACGTAACGTTTAGGTTATTTTGGGAAAGAAATGAGACCACCAACCAGAAGTTGACAAACGCAATGGATATATAATATAACTCCGCCCAGAAATGGGTCGAAAAACAAAAGTTTATAAAGTTTTGGGTAATTTATAAAAAATAAAAAACTTGATCGTTATAAATAGAGCAAAAGTCAAGTGTTTAAAGTGAAAAGGCATAAGAAAATATAGAATGACGGATTTACCTGTAAATCCTTTCCGCTACCTAAGCTAAAGGACCATCAATTTATAAGTCTTTAGGGTAATCGGTCCAAAATCAAAGCCTATTTTAGTCATATCAATAGAAAAAGTTGTCCATGATCAAGTGGCTTAGACTTGAAAATTTGACAAGATCTGAGGGCTTTTCTAGTAAATTCAATTAGCTAAGCCATTATGATATCTGCAATAGCAACTCAATCCACCAAAGCTACAGAAATAAAAATTCGTCTAAAATTTTTTTTTAAAAAGAAAAAAATCTAGAAATTCTCAGACAAATAAACGTTTTTTGGGTTTGCAGGTATCTTTATCCATCTTTCCTTTTCTAGTTTTTTTTTTTTTTATTTTTTTAATTTATGCAATTAAGAAACATTTTACTTTCTTTATTTTTTCATATGCCGAAGACTATAAGCTCGGCTTCTATTCCCACAAATAGATTCTTCTTCAGTTCTTCTTCCATCTCTCTCTCTAGCAGTGTGTCTTTATCTTGGTGTTTTTAGGTTCTATTAGTGAAGTTTGCTTTTTTACTTTGTAGCTGGAATTCTTGTAACGTGTTCATTTCTGGGTTGCAATTCTAGAGGTGAAAAAAGAGACATTATTATAAACTGTTTATGCAAGCTTCTAAGCTAACAACATGTCTCAAACCAACTGGGAAGCTGATAAAATGTAAGTTCTATTTGCATATTTATTCATTTCCTTTTTCTTAGTTGGGTTTCTTTTTTTTTTTTTCTCTCTCTTGTGCTGCTCACTCTTTTTATTTCTTCATCTTGATTTGTATCATTGGTAGTTGGGATTTTCCGGGTTTTGCCGCTTCTGTTAGGTTTTGGACTCAAGTTTTGTTCTTTCAAGTTGTTTCATCATATGTGCTATCACATTGTTATTCTAGGGTTTTATTTCTGTACAGTGTCTTTTTTCATTTTTGGTGGTCTGAACTTGTTTAAGAGTTGGTTTTAGTAGGTGGGTTGTTGGTTGTTTAGTTTTAGAATTTGAATTCATGCTACCTTTACTGCTGTTTACTTGTATTCTTCTTTGTTTGTGTGTCAGCTGAATTCTCTATTTCTATATATTTTTTTTCTCTTCTACTTCATTGCTTTTATTTCTTTCTTCCTTTCTTTGTTGTTCTTGTTTTTATTTTTAAGGACTATAGTATTTAGATTTGGAATTTCTCCATTTACATTGCATGAATTTCTTGACAAGAGTCTGTAGTATCTGAAGAATATAGTTTTTGGATTTTTTTTTGCGTTTCTGGTTCTGATTTGTGCTATTATGCTTGGTAAAGTCTATTTCTTTGTGGCTTTTCTCGCCCTTATTTATGAAATGAAGAGTTTTATTTTTGTAACAAACAACAGGTTAGATGTGTATATCCATGATTATCTAGTAAAGAGAGATTTGAAGGCTTCTGCTCAGGCTTTTCAAGCTGAGGGAAAAGTGTCATCTGATCCTGTAGGTGGGTAAATGAAGTTATGCTTCAGGGGAAGAATATGAATTCAGATTATAAATTCATGTTATTGTTTTTGGAAATTGTGTCTGGATTCTTGATTGATTTTGAATTTTGACCCTGAATTTCTAGCTATTGATGCTCCTGGAGGCTTTCTCTTTGAATGGTGGTCAGTTTTCTGGGATATATTTATTGCTAGGACTAATGAGAAGCATTCAGAGGTTGCTGCATCTTATATTGAGGTTTGAGGACTTTTCTTATGTTATGTATCCTATTTATTTACCTTTAGTCTTTATTTGTACATGGTATGAGTGCTAGCGTAGGCAAAGAGGTGCTTTTTATTTGATGCTGTTTATTGACAAAAATCTCATTTCAAGCATCCTGTTGTTGTGTCCAAACTTCTTCTTTTCCATACCCCTCCCCATAAAAGGGGAAGAAAAATAGAAGAAATAAAGCAGAAAGAAAATTTTCCGGTCTTCTGCATATAGTTGACCTTTTCATGTCAGTATCCCATTGATAACTTTGTCTATTTTTTAGGTGAAAGTTGAGTTATTTCTTTAATCCCATTGATAACTTTTGTATATGAAATTGAGATTGATATGTGCAATATTGTAATGGAAGAATTCTTGCTTCTTGGTTTCTACCTTTTTTCCTAATTCTTCATTTACTATCCTTTTTTGTTGAAGCCACTTAAAATTATGTCTTTTATGAGTTCTAGAAATTTTATGTCTTGGTTCTGGTTCACTTCTATTTGTCCATCAGCAGGATTTTAAATGTAACCCATGTAAATCCTCCAGTGATGGTAAAACTGAATAAGTGAAGAACATAATTAAATTCATCAGATACTGTTTCTGAAGCTCTAGTAGTCTTGTTCTTCCTCCTTACAGCTAACTCCAGCTCCTCGTATTAACATAGTAATTCCTGGTAAATTGATAGATAAATTGGTTATTAAGAAGGTATTGAAGAAAAACAAGTCATGCCACTTCCTTGGCATTGTTCAATTTGTCCCTTGCAAGAGGTATTAGTAAACCTTCCATTTTATTAAATAAACTCTTAGAAAACCCTTTTAATTTTTATTTGTTGCATTTTAGGTCAGTTCTTGTAAAGTTGGACCTAGTTTTTGATGTGGTTGACTACAATCCTTAAAAGGAAACTCTTTTTTCGCTATTCCTATCTTTTAAGTACTCCCTTTGTCCACAAATATAAGTCGTTTTAGAGTAGTTCTTTTATCCATAAGTATATGTTGTTTTGAGAATATCTAGGACCATGAATATACTTTGATTCTCTATCAAACAAATAACATGGGACCATTAACATTGTTAAAGCTAAACTGTTGAAGTCTAGATGCAGCATGTAATTAATAAAGTTTTTTCAATTCTACCCTTATTTATATCAATACAATTGGTAATTTAGTCAAATTGATAAATATTCTGTTATAATTTGGGAGAACTAATTGCTTCCTTAATCATCGTGCAACAATTTTAAACGATTTATATTCGTGGACAGAGGGAATAAAATGTATGTATATGTGCAAACAAGTGCATGGACCTGCATTCTGGCTGGATACCTGCCCTGTCCTCTGCATACTTGGTTGCCCCACTCTTGCCCTAACAAAAATGTAAAAAAGAGAAGTGCATGGTTTTCTGCAGAAGTTCCTTTCCTGTCAATTCAAGTCTGATCTGACCAAATATGCTCCAGAGTATTTTTCAGTCTGTTACCAGTTGCATATTTTTTGTCCTTAAATTCTTTAGTGGGATTAAATTTACAGAGGCCTAAGCAAGCCCTTTTTCTTTCCAGATGCAGTAAACCTTCATAGGAAACACAAATAGGATTCTTTTCTGAGAGGTTGCTTTATGATATGTTGGTACCTTTATATCCTGCATTAATAGTCCCCGTGGTTTGATGTGGTCAAAATGGCAACATCATATTAGTTGAGGGATTTTTTAGGAGGATAAACAGTATACTGGCTCAAGAGAACTGTGCTAGCATCTTTTACCCAACTGGCCCAACTCTTGCTGTTTGGGGGTTTTTGTTTATGGTTCTAGATATTTTTTGATGTTGAAACTCTGGAATCCGTGACCTTTTCATTTACATGCAAGTGTTTATATAAAAATCCCTGGATTTATAATAACTTCAAATTCCATTCTTAACATTATGGCTTATCGGAATTTCAGACTCAGTTGATTAAAGTACGGGAACAGCAGCAGCAACAACAGCAGCAGCAAGCTCAACCGCCACAGCATCAACAACAGCAACAGCAGCAACAACAGCAACTGCAGATGCAACAGCTTCTATTGCAGAGGCATGCTCAGCAACAGCAGCAGCAGCAGCAGCAGCAGCAGCAGCAACAGCAACAGCAACAACAGCAACAGCAACAGCAGCAGCAGCAGCAGCAGCAACAACAACAACAGCAGCAGCAACAACAGCCTCCCCAGCAACAGCAACAGCAGCGAAGGGATGGTGCACACCTCTTAAATGGTAATACAAATGGGCTTGTGGGAAATGATCCTCTTTTGCGCCAAAATCCTGGAACTGCCAATGCTTTGGCAACAAAGATGTATGAGGAAAGATTAAAACTGCCTATTCAGAGGGATTCTTTGGATGATGCAGCAATGAAGGTAACTGGATTGCCCTTTTTGTTTTAAACCATTTTGTGTGGCTTCTTTCCATATCTTGAATTTTGGTGGATTTCTTGGCTTAACTGTCTTCCAAATTGTTTACAGCAAAGATTTGGTGAGAATGTAGGCCAGCTTTTGGATCCCAATCATGCCTCAATATTGAAGTCTGCGGCAACTGGCCAGCCTTCAGGGTGCTTTTCTTGTTTATTATACCTTTAATGCTCAGATGAAACGGGACTGTATGCAGCATTTGAATGTCTTTTCTGTTTATGTTGTCTAAAAAGTTCTACGTTTTGCAAAAATACAAAAATAGCATCCAAACTAAACATTGGTGACTCCAACCTGTTTTCCTTTTCTCTGTTCCATCGCCATCAATGTAATGAATGCATGTGAATGTGGATTTACAGTAAACAAGGCTAGGAAAAACAAGTTAGACTATTATTAAATTCAAATGTCTGAATAAGCACAGAACCAATTTTGGGCCTTCCTTAAATGTCTTGTGCCTAATACTATTGTTGAGATAAAGCGTATTGTTGTTATAACAAATTTCAGGCAAGTGTTGCATGGCACAGCAGGTGGAATGTCCCCACAGGTTCAGGCCCGAAATCAACAAATTCCAGGGTCTACACTGGTATGTATCTCAAGCAAGTGATCTCATAGCTATGAATTTTCATATTATTCATTTTGTTCTAAATTTTATCTGGAATCAGGACATAAAGAGTGAGATCAATCCAGTGCTAAATCCCAGAGCTGCTGGTCCAGAGGCATCATTAATAGGTATTCCTGGTACTTCCTGCTTATGAATTTAATTTCCAAGAACCTTTAACTAAGGTGAGTTTTGGGGAAACAATTATTTCAATTATGGCCACCTGAATCTAGCATCCTTACCTTTCAATTTGAGTGCCTAAAGTTATAAATTTCTTATCATGGTTATTGCACTGTACATGCCTTTGAGATTTCTGTCAACAACATGTATGGTTTTGTTGTTTCAGGATCAAATCAAGGCTGTAGCAATTTGACTTTAAAAGGGTGGCCACTCACTGTAAGTCTTCTGTGGTTCAATTATTCCTCTGTTTCTGCCCTAATCATAAGAACTGAAGTATATAGTTTTTGGATAAATCGTCAAATAAAATGACATCTTTTTTGTTTGGTTTTTTTGTGCATTTATATATTTACAAACCCTCCAAAAGTGTTTCTAAATAAGTATTTCAAAATTTTTTTTCTGACATATACTTTGCTTTTATGATATTAATTTGATCATAGCGGATGTTGGAAATAAAGGATTCATATAGCTGCCCCAACTAGTTTGGGAATAAGGCTCAGTTGTTGTATATATTTACAAAGTTAATGCTTTGAAGTGCTTACCTTTTTTGGTACCTTTGTCAGGGACTGGATCAGCTTCGCTCTGGGTTTCTTCAACAACAAAAACCTTTCATACAGGCTCCTCAGCCCTTTCATCAACTTCAGATGTTGACACCTCAACACCAGCAACAGCTTATGCTCGCACAGCAAAATTTAACATCACCATCTGGTAGTGATGACGCTAGAAGATTGAGAATGATTTGGAATAACCGGAATATGGGGCTCGGGAAGGATGGGCTTACAAATCCTGTTGGTGATATGGTTCCAAATGTTGGGTCTCCTTTACAAGCTGGTGGCTCTCTCTTGCCTCGTGGAGATACAGATATGCTGATGAAGGTCCCATGGTTTTACCAATTACTTTTCATCTTTCTTTGCTAGTATGTCTTTGAACCTGCACTACTTCCATTGCCTTTCCCTTTCTAAAAATATTCCTTCTTTTGTAGTTAAAATTGGCTCAAATACAGCAGCAGCAGCAGCAGCAGCAACAGCAACAGCAACAGCAACAGAACAGTAATCCACAGCAGCAACAGCAGCTTCAGCAACATGCACTTTCCAATCAGCAGTCACAGAGTTCAAACCACAACCTTCATCAACAAGATAAGATGGGAGGTGCTGGTAGTGTCACAGTAGATGGAAGCATGTCCAACTCATTTCGAGGAAATGATCAGGTCTGTCTTTTTAAGTTACCTCCTATAATATAGTAATCATAGAAACTTGTTGCTCTAGAGACTAATGTATATATAAAGGATCAAATATATGTAAGAACATTTCTGTGCACTTAAGGGCAATACATGTTCTAAAAAATTTCTACTTAAAAGTTGGGCTCCTTGAAATTTATTTTTGAAGAATTTAGGCAATCTATTCATAATTGGCCATTCCATAATTTTTTGGAAAGCTTGTTGAGTCGTGATGTCTATCAGATAGCCAATCTGGACAGGTTTCTAACATGGTTTTCCTTGTGCCATTTTAAGGTTTCAAAAAACCAGACAGGGAGAAAGAGAAAACAGCCAGTATCATCTTCAGGTCCTGCCAATAGCTCTGGCACGGCAAATACTGCAGGACCCTCCCCAAGTTCAGCTCCGTCAACACCTTCAACTCACACCCCTGGAGATGTGATCTCGATGCCATCTTTGCCACATAGTGGTAGTTCTTCTAAGCCTCTAGTGATGTTCGGAGCTGATGGCACAGGAACTCTTACATCTCCAGCGAATCAGTTGGTGAGTGCATGTCTAATCTTTTTATATTGGTAAAGGAATTGAAAATTCCTTGCTTAAATTCTCATTGGAATTCCATTTTGGCAGTGGGATGATAAGGATCTTGAATTGCAGGCTGATATGGATCGCTTCGTGGAGGATGGATCTCTTGAGGATAATGTTGATTCTTTTTTATCCCATGATGACACTGATCCTAGGGATACGGTTCCTCGTATGGATGTCAGCAAAGGTGTGCAACTACTCATTGAATATTGATCATGATTTTTTAAAAAGATTTTTCAGTACTTTGCTGAGTTCATATTGGTGTTTATTTGAATATGATGCAATAATAAGCAAATTGTTTGGAGATATTTCAATATCTCTGGTTATTTTCCTTCATACTTCCTGTTGTTTTTCTTGGGGCTGATTTGTAGGTACAGTTTCAAAAAAACATTAATAATGAGTGTGAATTTAATTTATAGTATCTATGTGTAACTAAACTGAATTTCCTCTCTGTATACATGATTGGTGAGCATAGAGTTTACGTTTCATCTCAGGGTTTACATTTACTGAAGTAAATTCTGTTAGAGCGAGTGGAAGCAAAGTAATCTGTTGCCACTTCTCATCGGATGGAAAATTGCTTGCTAGTGGTGGCCATGATAAAAAGGCAAGTGTGAAGACAAACTTTGTAAGATGTAAAGCACTAAAACACGAGGCAAAGAACTAGATGGCAATTTCTTATGAACAATTAATTTTCTGAAATTAAGTTCTAAAAGTAAAATAATTATATTTCTGAAAGATTTATTTCAAAGTCTGATTTAATTGACCAAACAAGTGTAATCTTTGCCTGCTTTACATTGTTTATAGAAGGAAAAAAAAAAAAGTCATGGCAATAGTTTGCTCGATCTATACTTCTGGAAATTGAACGTGAACGTTTTGCTTCATGTTCTATGGTACAGGCTGTATTATGGTACACAGAAAATTTAAAGCCCAAGACCACCCTTGAAGAACATTCTTCATTGATTACAGATGTCCGTTTTAGTCCAGGCATGCCACGCCTCGCTACATCTTCATTTGATAAAACTGTCAGGGTTTGGGATGCTGACAATGTTAGTAGATATCTTTCATCTTTTCCCTGATCAACTTTTTTTGTTGCAATTCTTGCCTTTTCTCCCCTTCTCTTGATGGGAAAATTGTAACTTGTATGATAGCATATATAAGCAAAAGGAACTTGTACATGCATATGTAAATATACATTTAAGGAAATTTCATGAAGATATGATGTCAAATTGGTGTTTCGTTCAAAGGATTGTTAGATGAACTGGTTTGTACATATATATTTTGTCCTTTTTGCCCCCTTCTGCTTATGATGGTGGTAGAATATACTGGGTTAGTGTTATATTGCGGATTAGTCTATAGGAAAATAATTTATGTTGGTTGTCATTGTTAGTATGTTGATTTTTAACATGTGATAATAAATATGTCAACTGGTTTTTTTGGGCTGTGGACATAAGAGGCTAGATGTTTCATCAATTGAAGGTGGAATTTGTGAACGTGAAAGCCTGCACCTTTTTAACTGTTGAAGCTAGATTAGAACCCTATAGCAAATTTTCGGTGATTGAATTGAGCATAAAGTTATTGGGTTCATTTGGGTGATTAAGAACATGCATAATAGCACGAATACAATTATGAGAACTGAATATTGAGTTGCTGTAGTTTTACACAGAGAGCATTCAGTTCTTAGGTTTATGCACCGGTTATGGTTATGTAGTGATATCATGCTCTCTGCTATTGACCGTTAAATTTTCTTGTTAACAAAATTTGCTGGAAACATGTTTTTCAATTTTTACATTGTTTCTGACTGTATAGTTTGTCACGATCCATAGTCTTGTCTCAGATTCAATAGTTATGCATGTTCCCATATTTTAATGGCTGGAAGTGTATCTAATGTATCCATACTTTGCTTATTCATTTCCCTGTTAAATAATCTTTGTATAGTTTTCAAGTGAGTTTTTGCATGATTTTGGTGTTCATTCTCAAAATTCTGTGGTATGTTTTGCAGCCTAGTTACTCGTTACGCACTTTTACGGGACATTCAGCCTCTGTCATGTCACTAGACTTCCACCCTAGTAAGGATGATCTTATATGCTCTTGTGATGGGGATGGTGAAATACGTTACTGGAGTATTAACAATGGTAGTTGTTCAAGAGTATTCAAGGTAGATTCTTATTGTTGGTTAGAGTTATTACTAATTCCTATTTAGTGAAATTCCCTATCAGCAATTGCTTCCCCTATTAGGATTACATAATTATTCCTCTTCTACGTTTATACTATATACTTGCTATTATAAAGATTGAAAGTGTGAAACAACAAAAAGAATTTTCTCTCTAAATTCTAATACACAACATGATATCAGAGCCACGTTATTTTAGAAAGAGAAAGAAAGATTCCATTTCCCTTCTGGTTTTTTTAAGAGCAGTGAACCCACCGTTGAAGGTTGGAGATTCCTTACAAAGAGTTAACTGTCACTGCTCCCCCCAGAGCTTAGGCCAGCACATCTAGAAGCTATTTTTCTCATTTTAAGATATGTGAAATCCGCACCCAGAAAAGGACTTCTCTGCTCGAAGCATGGTCATCTGAAGATAGAAGTTTTTACACATGCAGATTGGGTTGGATCTCTTGATGATAGAAGGTCCACATCTGGTTATTGCACATTTGTGGGTGGAAATTTAGTTACTTGGAGAAGTACAAAAACAGAATGTGGTAGCAAGATCAAGTATAAGATCAAGATCAAGCAGAGTATAAAGCTATGGCACAAGGCTTTTGCTAGTTACTATGGCTCTAGAAAGTTATAAAAAAATGGAAGTTATCAAAAATTGAAGATCTACCATTGTTCTATGATAACAAGGCTGCTAGTAGTATTGTTTATAATCCAGTTCAACATGATCGAACAAAACATATTGAGATTGACCGTCGTTTTACAAAAGAGAAGATAATACATGGTATTTTGAAGATAATACATGGTCTATGAAGGACAAATAGCTGATGTGTTTACCAAGGTTCTTAATGGCAAATTGTTTCATAATTTGGTCTGCAAGTTGGGCATGTGTAATATTTGTTGCACCAACTTGAGGGGGAGAGTTGGTTAAAGTTATTACTTCCTATTTTGAAATTTCGTATTAGTAATTGCTTTCTATATGAGTATATTAGATTAAATAATTATTCCTATTCTGGTTTTATACTTTTATATATATATATTTATATATGCTTGCTATTATAACGATTGAAAGAGTGAAATAACAATAAGAATTTTCTCTCTAAATTCCAAGACACACCAGTTAAAGACTTATCTGGTGTAGTAGTAAACAAGATATTAATGAAGGTCCGAGATAACTCTCTCTCTCTCTCTCTCTCTCTCTCTCTCTCTCTCTCATTCTCTCTCTCGTGCTCCCTCTTCTCCTCTCCCTCTCTCTCTTCTCTCTCTCTGTGTGTGTGTGTGGTGTGGGAATGGAATGGATACAGTGAGATTGGACTGGATGCCATTTTTGAATTCAATTAATTAAATTCTCTCTCTCTCTCTGTGTGTGTGTGTGTGTGGAAGGAATGGATACAGGTGAGTTGGACTGGATGCATTTTTGAATTAATTAATTAATTTTATTATTTTTTCATATGGATTAGGGTGGTACGGCTCAAATGAGATTTCAGCCCCGTATGGGGAGGTATCTTGCTGCAGCTGCTGAGAATGTTGTATCTATACTGGATGTTGAGACACAAGTTTGTCGGCATTCATTACAGGTCAGTTAAAACTTGATGCATAGACAGCATTTTATGAATGCTATGCTAGTCCTCAAAACTTGATAAGGTTGTAAATTACCATAAGAAGATTTTGCTCATGGTTGTATCATATTTCCATTCTTCGTCATTCTTTCCTCTCTCTGTCATTGCTTAACTGCCTTTGGATGCATATGGCCAACTGCAGGGACATACTAAGCCAATACACTCTGTGTGCTGGGATCCTTCTGGTGAGTATCTAGCATCTGTCAGTGAGGATTCTGTCAGAGTGTGGAGACTTGGATCAGGGAGTGAGGGGGAATGTGTTCATGACTTGAGCTGTAATGGCAACAAATTCCATTCCTGTGTTTTCCATCCTACATACCCATCATTACTAGTGATTGGCTGTTACCAGGCAAGTAACTTTGGTTTCCATGCTTTTTGTATACATTGATGTGCTAAATTATTTTATTTGGGGCCCCTTTTGGTGGGTAATATGAATGTCTGTGATGCAAACCTTTTCCAAGGTCAGATACAGTAATTGATAGCTTGCCATACTGTTTATGAGAAGTATAATGAAGCCATAAACCTGCTTTTGCTTTTGTATCTGTCTAGGGGCATTTTCCTGCAATTGATTATGGTTCACATTGGGGCTCACATGTATCTTAAAAACTATGAACACGCTTCCTTTATTTTCAATTGGGAGAATTCTTGCGAGTCTTGACAAAGTTTCTGATCAATGATATGTCAAATTTTTATGCAGCAGCACTTCTTTTTTCCCTATTTCAAATTAAGGGTGAAATATTGTTTAACTGTCTAACTTTTAGTCAGTTTCATTTACTGTCTTGTGGGGTTTCTCTCCCTTGCTCTACAGTTTAAATTTGTACTTTTTAAACTACTGGCATCAATGAAATATTTGCTATTTGTGTTGCTGTTAAGGGATTGTCTCTAATTTCCAACTGTGGACATTTATTGCAGTCTTTGGAGCTTTGGAATATGACTGAGAACAAGACTATGACTCTGTCGGCTCATGAAGGATTAATTGCTGCCTTGGCTGTATCGCCTGTGACAGGGTTGGTTGCCTCTGCTAGCCATGATAAATTTGTCAAGCTGTGGAAGTAATATTTTCGATCATTGTTATTTAAATGCTTTTAGTTTGTCTATTTTGTTCACTTGATCTTCTGGCCTATTTTGTGTTTTTATTCAATCTCAGGTCCTTATAACCCCAGAAACTAACCTTTTCTTCTGTTGTTGTTGTCGTTTGTATTACCTTTGACATGATACTACTGTTAACTTAGAGATCACTGTTCAAGCTTCTTGGACAGTTCGTAATGCCTCTTGTATTCTATTGAGAAGTATATACTTTTCATCCATAGCTTACCTGTTTTACCATCTTTAATTTCTGTTTTGACCATCATCTTAGGGAATACTTTCCCTCAGTTCATTTGGCTGCCTTGCAAATTGTCTCATTTTCTGATTACTTTGTACTCTGGTTTCAACTAATGTTTATTCTCTTAAAATTGTAATATCTCCTTCAATTTTGTGTTTTATTGTTGAAAAAACAGACAAATCCATTGATTAGCAAGAGTGAATTTAACATTGAAATTGATTTTGTTTAAGCACTATTTTAGATGTTGGAAAAAGCTGGTTTGAAATTCTTTATTTGTCTTGAAGCTTTTATGATTATTGTACCTTAAAAACAAACTTCTTGATGTTTTTTTATGTAATGCTTCTTTCACGATAATTTGAACGACATATCTTGAAACATCATTGAGAGCATGTTGTACATATTATCCGAGAGGGGCAGGTTGGCCCATGATTCCACAAAGGCAGAATATATAAATTTACCGCTTGAATTTTGTTATTTTAATTTCGTGACACTCAATTTTTATTTTGACCTATTGAATATATCTACGTATAAAATTATATCTACTACACTTCAATTTTGAAAATTATTTTATTGAACACCTTAACTGCAAAATTCAATCAATTAAACACATTAAAAAGTTTGAAATTTCAACTTGCAAAATTAGATTAATTAACACATTAAAAAGTTAAAATTCATAAAAATCATTATTCTAAATGTATTTCGCTAACTAGATATTGAGTCGATATTTTACCAATAGAAATCAAAAATTCTAAAATTAATTGATATTAGTACTGAAATGTGTGTAATATTATTAAAATTTACAAGTTTAAGTATATGATAAATGATTTACAAAATTTAAGATGTCATAAAATTAAAATTACAAAGTTTAAAGCTGAATTTATGTATTTAGCCTTTCCACAGATGATTACTTAATTGTTCCCAACGAATGCAAACATCTGCGTTGCTGATTCTATAGCCATTCCCCCCTTTGAATATGAGAATATTATGAAGTCCATATAATCAAATTCCTTCAAAAGCTGGGGATGATTTCCATCATCTAATTCCTTAGGTGGCTTGATGATAGTCCCTTCTACAGGAACTGCAAATGCTCCAAAAGAATACCTGTCTTTGTCACCCTTCATCATCACCCTAAGTTTCACTGCATGCAATTTTCCATCACTCCATGCCTGCAAATCAATGTTCATAACGCAACTTCAATGCTTAGTTCTTTGAGGAATTTCTTCAAATGGTTTGAAAGCAGATATAAACTCAATCCTAAACAGAACCTAAGAAGAAATCAATGAACCAAGGAAATTACCATAAGAGGATCTCCAACAATAAAGAAAAAGAAATTGGTGGTGGATGGAGAGAGTTGAATCCAATGGCCATCTTTGGTTTCAATTTCAAGCCCTGAAACTTGATCCTCAAACAAAAGAGTACACATTGGTTTTTCTGTATGGGCTTTGAGTCCATCCATATATTCCCCACTTGGAGGAGCTTTGTATTTCATCATCCTTAACAAAGTCTTTGTTTCCATTATCAACCCTAATTTTTCTTTCAATCCATAGCTATCAATAATCATCTTTTGTATTATCTTGCATAGCTCTTCCACTGGCTTCAACGTGGAGCTAATTGTTTGGCTACAATAGTTTATTCATTTTTCATGAAATTAGTACTAAGCAAGGTTATTCACTTGAATTATAGTTCATAATTTCATATTTCATTCTTTGTCCTAAAGGTCACTTTTGTTTTTTATGGTAGCATCAAGAAGTTTAGTCCATCTCGATTGCAAAGCATAAAAGTTTTTGGCGTTCCAGTAAATTACGCTTTCCGAGAATTAAACTTTTGTTCTCACCAAATTGAGGTCACTTGTTTTTTTTTTTTTTTTTTTTTCACTGGCTTCAACGTGGAGCTACTAATAATTGTTTGGCTACAATAGTTTATTCCATTTTTCATGAACATTAGTTACTAAGCAAGGTTTATTCACTTGAATTATAGTTCAATTACAATTTCATAAAAAAATTTCATTCTTTGTCCTTAAAGGTATACTTTGTTTTTTATGGTAGGCATCAAGAAGTTTGTTCCATCTCGATTGCAAAAGCATAAAAGTTTTGGCGTTTCCAGTAAATACGCTTTCCGAGAATTAAAACGTAACTTTTGTTCTCACCAAATTGAGGTCACTTGTTTTTTTTTTTTTTTTTTTTTTTTTTTTTAATGTTATTCTTTTTTTTTTTTTTTTTTTTTTTTTTAATGTAATTCCCTCCAAAAGCAGATGATAAGAAAATCATTTCATTCCTTGTTATTTGCAACAATAAGCTTTTCCTTCAACCTGAATGACAGAAAACAATCTTTCCAATCATCTTGGAAAAAAATAAGCTTATTTACTGAAAGTATATGGACAGCGGCTTTCTTTTCAATAAAAAAAATGGTATCAATGATCAATGGGTTTTTTAAATAACAACCAATTGATTTAGCTAGTTGTATTATAAAGATATCAACTAGGAAACTCCGATAAGGTCAAGATTAATCCTCCTTACTTGAACTGGTGATGGCCATGAGGCCAAAGTAATTCTGTAAAGCTTCTGAGGGAGTCATAGTTGGTGACATCTTCAATGCCTAAGCTCTCATACAAAGGAATTACTGGGTACCCCCCTGCATACCCATGATAAGGCTTTGGGTTAAAATTTTTCTTCTTTGTCTCTGATGGAAGACTAAAAACTTGCCTGACCATTTCGAAGGTCTCATCTCTTAGTTGCAGGGATATTTGATCGTAAACCACCTCAAAGCACCCAAATGTTTCACAAGCTTCCCTAACCCTTTTGCATAAATTGTGCCACTCTTGTTCTCCACGCACACAATGTAGTGAAGTTCTTGAAAGATTGATGATAGGAACCTGATTTTGAGATGCCATAGCCATTTCTGTCAACTTTTCAGGACTGTTAATAGCAGGTACTTTCAACTATTTATAGCCGGAAATAAAAGGTAGAATGGGCCAAAAAAAATTTTCAAAACTAAAGAGACGCAAAATTCATAAAATCACTATTTTGTAAATAAAATTGAAAATTATTAACATTTTATTTTAGGAGTAAATTTTAAAAATAAAATTTGGATTAGCGGCAGGGATTTACCCTTGGCACCCCTCCCTCCGTCATTATATATACATTAATATACATATCTACGGTTGCATGACTACCTTTCTTGCTTTCAATTATGGTATCAGAGCTGGCCAGATGGCCTAAATAAACCAATCTCATCATTTACCTTTACCCTTCTCTGAACCCTAAAACCAAGATCAAAATTCAGCATCCATCCATTATGTCTGACGAAGAGACCTCAGTTATTATGGATGATGAACTCACCCTTAAAATAGCCAATTTACTAAAGAATGGACTCGGCTCAAACTAGAAACAGAACCTTCCAGATCAATTGACCATCAGTACCAAGCTTAACACCCAAAATTATGCACTTTGGTCTAGGATGATCAGAGTTGCCATTGGAGGCAATTCTAAGAGACTTCTGGGCCATGTCACTGGAGGAACTGAACCTCCTCAGACCACAGATCCGAATTTCGAAAGGTGGGAACAATACGACCTTGCGGTCTTCTCTTGGCTAATTCAGAATATAGAACCACAAATTGCAAGCAATCTTACCGAATATCCGACGGCAAAAGCCTTATGGAATGCCCTTGCCATCAGGCAAGCAATCTTACCGATATTCTCCGACGGCAAAAGCTATGGGAATGCCCTTGCCATCACTTATTGCAGCTGGCCGTGAATATAACTTCAAGTTTTTTTGATCTTCGTGTCAAAAGCCAACGGACTGAAACCAGGGTACAAAAGACTTGAAGATTTCTGGCTCATCATGCGGGGTATGGGGAGAAATAGATCGGAGGAAACCCAACCCAATGACGCTGCACAGTCTGCACGTCTGATATTGCAAAGTTTAATCAACTCAGACAAGAACAAAAAGTGTTTCAATTTCTAAATGCACTGGATTACAGATATGATCAGATTAAGAGAGAAATACTAAGAACCGATCCCCTTCCAGGTGTATGCCACAGTAAGAAAGGAATCGGCAACAACAAAAATCATCGGGAGCTCTGTCACAGGGGGAGACCAAGGCTCGCAAGGAATCGGAGAAGGACTCATAACTGAAGTGGCCGGCCTTCTCACCCGCGGACAGCAACAACGCCGATCAGAGAAAAACTCATCCTTCCGGCCAGACAAATCAAAACTTCGTTGTTCTCACTGTGGTCAGGCCAAGCATACGGAAGAACAATGCTTTGAACTGGTGGGATATCCTGAATGGTGGACTGAAAAACACAGAAACAAGGGGACTTCAATGGGAAAATCTACCACCGCCGTGGGCAACGCTGACAGCGCTACGCAACAGCGACGGCAAACAGGTTCGAGGAACAGGAATAGAGGGGAGAGCTATGGTGGCAACGACTAGGCTTTCTCCTAATATGGAAACCGATGGTTTTATAGGTAAAGGACTTGAGTTATTACACTCAAGTCCTCAAACTCTCCCTGGTTACTTATTTAATCTGTCTGATATTGGTGAATACGGAAATAGTACCTGGAATATTGTTGATACTGAAATTGGTCCAGATTTACATGTGAATGATAATTGTTGTCCTCAGAATTACACTAAGGTTCCCATAGTTTCTGATAATTTTAGTTTAACCCCTGAACATGAGAAAATACAAGATGAACAAAATGAATGGGTATTTGATACTGGTGCTACTGATACTATGACAAATGATGCAAAAGACATTATTGAGCCTTCAGAACCTCAAAAAACTCATGTTAAGACGGCTAATGGGGAACTTACACCGGTAGAAGGAGCTGGGTCAATTGAAATTTCTCCTAAGTTAAAATTGTCTAATTGTCTTTATATGCCGTCTTTGTCTCACAAGCTTCTATCAATTAGTCATGTTACCAAAGAATTGAATTGCATTGTCCTAATGACTCCAACTTTTTGTTTATTACAGGATATTCGGACGGGGAGATAATTGGACGTGGCACTGAAAGACTTGGATTGTACTATGTGAATGTGATGCTAGCTCACGGGACTGCTGATAGAGAGGCTTGGTTATGGCACCGTCGCCTAGGGCACCCTTCAACTAATTATTTAAAACTTCTTTTTCCAAAGTTTTTTAAGTCTATTGATAATTTGAAGTGTGGGACTTGTGTGTTTGCTAAGAGTCACAGACAAACTTTTCGTCATAATAATACCAGAACAAACACTATTTTTTCTTTAGTTCACTCTGATGTGTGGGGACCGACACCAGTAGTGAGCAGTCATGGTCTGAGATATTTTTTGATATTTGTGGATGATTGTACGATTGTACCCGAATGACTTGGGTATATTTTTTGAGAAATAAATTTGAGGTTCCTGGTAAATTTATGCTTTTTTATAATATGATCAAAACACAGTTTCACACGGATATCCAAATCCTTTGATCTGATAATGGGGGAGAATTCATCAATTCTACCCTTCAAGGCTTTACCCAAAAAAAGGGCATAGTTCATCAAACTACTTGCCCACATACACCAGAACAAAACGGTGTAGCTGAAAGGAACCGAATTCTGTTAGAGATGACCCGAGCCTTACTTTTTGATTCTCATGTCCCAAAATTTTTCTGGCCTGAAGCAGTAGCTACAGCTACCTACCTGATCAATAGACTCCCCACAAAGATTCTTAACCTTAAAACACCTCTCCAGACTTTAGCACAAAAAACCCAAATTCCATCCTCTTTGAATCTTGAACCTCGAATCTTTGGATGCACTGTGAACCTCAAATTCCATCCCTCTTTGATCTTGACCTCGAATCTTTTGGAATGCACTGTGTTTGTTTCATGTACCCAAAAAGTGTAGCAGTATTCTTAGGATATGGAGTGAACCAAAAAGGGTATAGATGCTATGATCCTAAGAATAAGCGAATGTTTACCACTATGAATTGTGACTTCTTAGAAACAGAATTTTTCTACAATAACCAACCAAGTGGTCAGGGGGAGAATACAGAGAGTGACACCCTAGGTTGGTTACCTGTGTCTGGTCCTCTTATTGAAGCGGACCCAAAAGAGCAAGTTAATAGGACCACCGAGCTAAGCTCTGAAATAATAGTACAGACTGAGGAAGTCAGTACCACTGAAGATTTATCTGCCCTGGCTCCAATATCCGAGGTAAGAAGTCCTGACTCTCTTGAGCCTTTGAATAATAATCCTTATGATGTAATAGAAGAAAAGTCTCCAAGGAACTATGTGAGTGAAGAAACTACTGAACTAGATGGTAGTAACAGACACATTCTTCCAATAGAGGGATCCCTCCTAAGAGATATTCTCCAGTAAGGGAAACCTCAAGATCAAGGTACCCTGTAAACAACATAGGTGAAGGAAACTTATCTAAGAGTGCCAAAGCTTTCTTATCCAAACTTTATGCAGAGGAAGTTCCCAGAAATATAGAAGAAGCTTTGAAGTCTGAAAACTAGACTAGAGCTATGGAAGAAGAGATGAAGGCCCTGACAAAAAATGAGACTTGGGAAAAGTGCCAACTTCCAGGTGGAAAGAAACCAGTGGGGTGCAGATGGATTTTTACAATCAAGTACCTGCCTGATGGGACAGTTGAAAGATACAAGGCTCGGCCTAAGGTAAAGACAAAGGGGTCACTCCAGACATAACGGGATGACTACTAAAGAAACATTTTTTCTCCTGTAAGCCAAGATTGATACATAAGAGTGTTAATTATTCTTTGCGATACGAGATGCCTCTTCAACCAGTTCGATGTCAAGATGCCTTCATTACATGGTGATCTCAAAGAAGAAGTTTATTGGAGCCCCCTGGTTTCTTTCTCAGACAATTTCAAAAGAGGTGAAGTCTGTTGTTTGAAGAAGTCTCTGTATGGTCTTAAACAGTCTCCTAGGGCGTGGTTTGGGAGATTTACTATGGCAATGAAGAATTATGGATTTGAACAAAGCAACTCAGATCACACCCTCTTCCTCAAACGACGAGATGATCTTGTTACATGCTTAGTAATCTATGTCGATGACATGATTATCAAAGGGAATGACACAGAAGAGATGACCAGCCTCAGGAAGAAATTGTTTGCAGAATTTGAGATGAAGGATTTGGGAGCATTAAAGTATTTCCTTGGCATAGAAGTTCTGAGATCTCAACAAGGGATATTTATCTGCCAGAGGAAGTATATTCTAGACTTCCTAGCTGAAACAGGCATGGTTGACTGTAAGCCCATTGATACCCCCATTGCAGTAAACCATGGACTACAAATTCTAGAAGATGGAGAAGATGGAGAATCAACTGACAAGGAAAGATATCAGCGACTGTAGGAAAACTCATATTGACCTTGTCCCAATACTCGTCCTGAATATGCAATATGCCGTAGGTGTAGGTTAGCGCCAGTTCATGCACCAACCTCAAGAAAACACCAACATGGAAGCTGGAATCAAGAATCATAAGGTATCTCAAAGGGTACTCTTGGACTAGGAGTTTGTGTTCAAATACATGGTCCTTAGAAGTACAAATGTACACTGATCTGATTGGGCAGGTAGTCCAATTTGATCGTCGATCTTAACCATCAAGGATAACTTCACACTGGTTGGTGGTAAATTTGTTGACTTGGGAGAAAGTAAAAAACAGAAGGTGGTGGCTCTTCCCTGGGCAAAGCTGATATTTGAGGATAGCTAGAGGTCTTACAGAGGTTTTATGGCTCAGGAATTAATCACAGAGGTTGCTTCCCTCTATAGGACACATGCAATATTTTTGTGACAATAAGGCTGCATCAGCATATCAGGAGAATCCAGTTCAAAACATGACAGAACCAAGCATATTGAAGTGGATAGGCCACTTTATCAAAGAAAAAATCGGACAGGTATTGTTGATCTCCCCTATGTCCAGATCAGAAGACCAATTGGCTTGACATTCTAAACCAAAGCAGTCATGGGAGGTCGTTTGAGAAGGTTACTGAAGGCAAGTTGGAGTAATCAGAGATCCTACTACTCAACTTGAGGGGGAGTGGTTAGCCAGAATAGATCGAATTATGCCAGATCATCATTTGCCTTATTTAGAGGCCTCCTTCTGCCAGCAAAGTCAACATCTGTTTGTTCAAATCTGTTGTTTTGGAAAGTTTCTTGCACAGAATAACTGACCATTATTAGCATAGATTGTTTCCGTTATTGTATAATCTCTTGTATAAAAATCATATTGATACAGTAATGAAACATTGAGAACACTTATCTCAATCCTTCTTCCTGTCCTTCAATTCTCATATTCTCTGATTCAATACAATGTAGTGAAGTTCTTGAAAGATTGATGATACGAACCTGATTTTGAGATGCCATAGCCATTTCTGTCAACTTTTCAGGACTGTTAATAGCAGGTACTTTCAACTATTTATAGCCGGAAATAAAAGGTAGAATGGGCTAAAAAAAATTTTCAAAACTAAAGAGACGCAAAATTCATAAAAATCACTATTTTGTAAATAAAATTGAAAATTATTAACATTTTATTTTAGGAGTAAATTTTAAAAATAAAATTTGGATTAGCGGCAGGGATTTACCCTTTGGCACCCCTCCCTTCGTCATTATATATATATTAATATACATATCTACGGTTGCATGACCACCTCTCTTGGTTTCAATTTCCTACAAACTATTTATAAAGAAAATAGAAACAAAATAATCAAAATTTCGAATATATATATATATATATAATATATATATATATATATATATATATATATCATATATATATAATATATATAGATAAAAATATTTTTAATATTATATACATATAATCCTGTTCTACTTGGTTTAGTTAATTTATTCTTTTTGTTACCAAAACTAAAATGAAGTGAACTAATTAAAATGTAACAAAATCAAAACCAAACTAAATTGAATCATCAAAATTAAATTGATTCATTTTGATTTAAAAATTTTGATGAACTTAAAAAAAAGAAAAAATTTAAAAATTTTGATGAACTTAAAAAAAAGAAAAAGAAAAAGACCTTATATTATAAGAAAATAGTCCAAATCATATTAAATCATCTACTGGTTCTTTGGTAAGATGTCTATATTAGGATGAGTCATCTTTAAACCATTTGCACAATGGCATGTTCTCATAATAATATTAAATATATATTAATTAATCATGTCATGAAGAAAATTGAAGCCAAGTAATACGAATCATGAAAGTGACAAGCTATTTCTAGAAGGTTTAATTTTCTCCTATTATTCATAAAGTTATCATTTTTTTTTTGGAATTAATGAATTTATAATTAATTTCAAAGCAATAACTAAATTTTTTTTTGGAATTAATGAATTTATAATTGATTTCAAAGCAATAACTAAATTTTAAATTATATTATTTCATTTTGAATGTCATTTCAATAACTATAAGCCCTTTACTTATTCAACACTCAAAAAAAAAAAAAATAAACATATTGTCAATTTGTACTTATTTATTAATTACATTATTATTGGTTATTTGATTAGCTTTTATGTCATCCTCTTCAAATTCCTTGCTTATATTCTCATTGGAGTTCCATTTTGGCTGTGGGATGATAAGGATCTTGAATTGCAGGCTGATATGGATCGCTTCGTGGAGGATGGATCTCTTGAGGATAATGTTGATTCTATTTTATCCCATGATGACACTGATCCTAGGGATTGGGTTCCTCGTATGGATGTTAGCAAAGGTGTGCAACTACTCTTTGAATATTGATCGTGATTTTTTTAAAAAGATTTTTCAGTACTTTGCTGAGTTCATATTGGTGTTTACTTGAATATGATGCAATAATAAGCAAATTGTTTGGAGATATTTCAATATCTCTGGTTATTTTCCTTCATACTTCCTGTTGTTTTTCTTGGGGCTGATTTGTAGATACAGTTTCAAAAGACATTAATAATGAGTGTGAATTTAATTTATAGTATCCACGTGTAACTAAACTGAATTTCCTCTCTGTATACAGTGTAACTAAACTGAATTTCCTCTCTGTATACATGATTGGTGAGCATAGAGTTTACGTTTCATCTCAGGGTTTACATTTACTGAAGTAAATTCTGTTAGAGCGAGTGGAAGCAAAGTAATCTGTTGCGACTTCTCATCGGATGGAAAATTGGTTGCTAGTGGTGGCCATGATAAAAAGGCAAGTGTGAAGACAAACTTTGTAAGATGTAAAGCACTAAAACACGAGGCAAAGAACTAGATGGCAATTTCTTATGAACAATTAATTTTCTGAAATTAAGTTCTAAAAGTAAAATAATTATATTTCTGAAAGATTTATTTCAAAGTCTGATTTAATTGACCAAACAAGTGTAATCTTTGCCTGCTTTACATTGTTTATAGAAGGAAAAAAAAAAAAGTCATGGCAATAGTTTGCTCGATGTATACTTCTGGAAAATGAATATGAACTTTTTGCTTCATGGTCTATTGCACAGGCTGTATTATGGTACACAGAAAATTTAAAGCCCAAGACCACCCTTGAAGAACATTCTTCATTGATTACAGATGTCCGTTTTAGTCCAGGCATGCCACGCCTCGCTACATCTTCATTTGATAAAACTGTCAGGGTTTGGGATGCTGACAATGTTAGTAGATATCTTTCATCTTTTTCCTGCTCAACTTTTTTTGTTGCAATTCTTGCCTTTTCTCCCCTTCTCTTGATGGGAAATTTGTAACTTGTATGATAGCATATATAAGCAAAAGGAACTTGTACATGCATATGTAAATATGCATTTAAGGAAATTTCTTGAAGATATGATGTCAAATTGGTGTTTTCTTCAAAGGATTGTTAGATGAACTGCTTTCTTACATATATATTTTGCCCTTTTTGCCCCCTTCTGCTTATGATGGTGTACATATATATTTTGCCCTTTTTGCCCCCTTCTGCTTATGATGGTGGTAGAATATACTGGGTTAGTGTTACATTGCGGATTAGTTCTATAGGAAAATAATTTATGTAGGTTGTGTCATTGTTAGTATGTTGATTTTTAACATGTGCTCATAAATATGTCAACTGGTTTTTTTGGGCTGTGGACATAAGAGGCTCGATGTTTCATCAATTGAAGGTGGAATTTGTGAACCTGAAAGCCTGCACCTTTTTAACTGTTGAAGCTAGATTAGAACCCTATAGCAAATTGTCGGTGGTCGAATTGAGCATAAAGTTATTGGGTTCATTAGGGTGATTAAGAACATGCATAATATCACGAATACAATCATGAGAATTGAATATTGAATTGTTGTAGTTTTTGTTAGGAATCAGCTCTGATACCAGTTGTTGGGTATCAGCTCTGATACCACTTGTTGGGCCCTCACAAAAAATTAAGAGAAAATTAACGCAGCGGAAAAATAGAAATGAGACACACAGAAATTTACGTAGTTCACCCTCAACTGTTTAGGGCCTCAACTGTTTAGGGCTACGTCCACGGGACAAACTCCGAATAATTCTTCCACTATTAAAAATAGTAAGTACACAAAGAGAGTAATATAAAAATATTGGCACTCAAAGTGTTTCCCAAAAATACCCCAAAATAATTTCCTCACTATTTTTCTCCCCTAGTTTTAGGAAACCCATCCTAAAACTAGAAAACTCTCTCGCTACATTTTCTCTTTCTTTCTGTTGTGTGTTTTGTTGAGGTGCATCTGCCTCTATTTATAGGCAGGTTATGAGAGAGGTAATGTGAGAGCCGTGTGTGAGTCCATTTATGTCATGGTTGGTTGCCAACTTTTGAATAACTTTCGCTGCCAACTTTGATTCCTTCTAAAAAAAAAACGTGAGTTTTAATTTTTCAAATGTATGTGGGTCCCATATGTCGGAGGGACCCCACAATAATTCTCCTCCTCCCGACGACATGGTGGGATTCTCCATTCTTGGCGCTTTGACACACAGCTCAGACTTCCACAGCTCAGGGACTTTCTCCTTTTTGCCTCAGTTGTTTGACAGAAAGCAACACACTTCTGTAATCTTGACTGCACGACACGGCTCCCCCTTGCCACGACACGGCTCCCCCTGCAAATGTGATTGGATATCATGAAAATCCATTTCACTATAGTCCAATGTTCCTTTCCAGGATTTGAAAGAAACTGATTTACTACTCCGACTGAGTGAGCAATATCTGGCTGTGTACAAACCATGGCATACATCAAACTTTCAATTGCTGAAGCATATGAAATCTTTTCCATCGCTTCCTTCTCTCCGTCGGTAGAAGGGCACTGTTTTGAGCTTAATTTAAAGTGATTAGCAAGAGGACAACTAACCGCTTTAGAATTCTCCATTTTAAACCTTTGAAGTACTTTTTCAATGTACTTTTCTCCTGTGACAACCATAGTTTCTTGATTCTTTCGATTCCTTGTAATCTCATGCCAAGAAAATCTGTTTTGCTTGGTCCCAGTCTTCATAGCAAAAGACTTACTTAACTGTTTCTTCAAGCTATTTAATTTCTGACAGAATTCTGAGACCAACAATCAATATATTCATCTACATAGAGCAGAGAATAATGTAGTTCATTCATCAAAGAATTTCTTTTACGAAGACACAGCACAGTGATCTGAAGTAGTCTTTTGTAGCCTTGCTCCCCCATAATAGACTCAAACTTCTTGTACCACTGTCTTGGTGCCTGCTTTAAACCATACAAGCTCTTCCTCAGTTTGCAAACATAATCCTCTTTTCCTACGAAACCCTCTGGTTGCTCCATGTATATTCCTTCTTCCAAATCTCCATGTAGGAAGGTAGTCTTCCCATCCATTTGCTCGATTTCCAGTTCAAAACTAGCAGCCATTCCGAGCACTGTTCGAATGGATGTCATTTTCACAACTGGTGAAAAGATCAAAATCAATACCCTTCCTTTGATTGAATCCTTTCACAACCAGTCTAGCTTTGAATCGTGATTGGGAGCTGTGTTCTTCCTGCTTGATCCTGAACACCCATTTGTTCTTCAAAGCTTTCTTGCCTTTGGGCAACTTCACCTTTGGGCAACTTCACCAGCTCAAAATGTTTCGTCCTCATGCAAGGACTTCATTTCATCTGCATGACTTCAATCCAGTTTCCTCTTCTGTTTCATTTCCATAAGGCTTTTTCAAAGCTTTTTCAGGTTCTCCCCTTGTCAGTCGTGTGAGTACATACTCATTGACTGGATAATCTAGTAGATGGTCTGTCAGACTTCTACTAGATCTTCTTATGTTTGAGAACCTTTCGATGCTGGTGGCTTGAACATGAAAACCTTAATCTTTCATTATGGTTCATTCTGATTAGAAACTTCTGGTAATTTTCTAAACTCTGGCACTCGTTCTTGTGGAACATTCTTCATCTCAATTTGTCTGCATTTTATTGGAGGGACTCTCTGTATGATCATGTTGGAGTCTTCATTAAAACAGATCTATTGGCACTTCATCAGATCTATTGGCACTCTGCTTCAATATCTTTAATAGTCTGATCTTCAACAAATACAGCATCACGATTTCTTATAATCGTCTTTTGGATTGGATTATAAAACTTATAGTCACATTGGTCTTGGCGATAGCCAATGAATACACACCGTCTAGTCTTGACATCAAGCTTAGACCGTTCATCCTTTGGGATATGCACAAAGGCTTTGTAGCCAAACACTCGCAAATGATCATAGGAAACATCCTTTTCTAACCATACTCTCTCTGGAGTATCATACTGTAGAGGGAAACAGAGTGAACGGCGAACTACTGTGAGTAACGCTTCACCCCATATCTTTTAGACAACTTTGCATGTGAGAGTAAACATCTGACTCTCTCTCTCCATCAAAAGTTCTGCTTTCATCCTCTCAGCGAAACCGTTCAGTTGCGGCGTCTTGGGAGGTGGTTGTTTGATGTCGAAATAGCCATGCTCTGCAGAAAGAAATCAAATGGCCCAGTGTATTCTCCACCGATTATCTGTATCTGCATACACTTCAGCTTCTTGCCTGTCTGTCTCTCAACCAGGTTTAGAAGACTTCAATGTTCTTATTACCCAGCGTCTTCCTTAGAATGGTTCATCGATAAATGTCAACAAAATATCGCATTTCCACCATATGACAATCGGTCAATGGTCTACACAAATCTGAATGAATCAGCATTCTAATACATTCTTCATTCTAGAAGGAGGAATCTTGAAAGCTAACTCTGTTTAGCTTTTCCTGCCATTTACAATCAGGACACTTGTCTAGGTGAACTTCATCCGATCCAGGTTAGTACATTGCCTTCTTTGCCAAAGTTTTCGTACTCCATGTGGCGTAGTTCGTTTATTGCCACAATAACTGTACTGTCATTCTCCACTACCACTCAAAGTTGTCTTGGGAGAGTTTCGCATTGCATCACGTACAGCTTTTCGGTCTTTAGCCTTGCCCACAAATGAACCTTTGTGTGAGCTTCCACTGACCATTTCTGAAGGTGCTACAGGAAACCGTTCATCATCAAATCTAACCAACATCATCAAATCTACCAACCGAGATTTGGACGCATGCTCGAAAATCCATTCCTCATCAGTCTTGTCTTCCGATTTAGTTCAACTAAATACAGACAAATACATTTTGATTACCATAAGGAGATCTCTCATTTCTCCATATATGGTAATTCCCGCCATTTAGACTGATCATGTTGCTTGTCCATTTTGACTTGCGCAGAAAATCATCACCAACATAAACTGTATACGTGAACAGTAGTATAAGTGAATAGTGACCATGAATAGTAACAGTATACTTGAATAGTAACTGTACACGTGAATAGTGCTGGGCTTACTGGAAACGGACTCACCAATAGTAACACCAATAGTACTGTTCACCATCAACTTTTGAGTTACTATTTTACTATTCATCACTAAGTCGATTCTGCAACACTTTCCGAGCGGACAGCACCAATGGACTCGTCATAATTTTCTCTTCATCGTGGTATATTTATTTTTAAAATATATTCACGGATCCGGTACCGCTATCTGACCAGCTGGACCTGCCGAAACCTTCGGCTCTGATACCAGTTGTTAGGAATCAGCTCAGCTCTGATACCAAGTTTGTTGTGCATCCAGCTCTGATACCACTTGTTGGGCCCCTCAACAAAAGAATTTAGGAGAAAAAAATTCTTCCCCTCTCTTTTTTTTTTTTTTT
>NW_023591177.1:0-55220 GCF_014843425.1 Jatropha curcas | reverse complement strand
TTGTTGTTGTCGTTTGTATTTACCTTTGACATGATACTACTGTTAACTTAGAGATCACTGTTCAAGCTTCTTGGACAGTTCGTAATGCCTCTTGTATTCTATTGAGAAGTATATGCTTTTCATCCATAGCTTACCTGTTTTACCATCTTTAATTTCTGTTATGACCATCATCTTAGGGAATGCTTTCCCTCAGTTCATTTGGCTGCCTTGCAAATTGTCTCATTTTCTGATTACTTTGTACTGTGGTTTCCACTAATGTTTATTCTCTTAAAATTGTAATATCTTCTTCAATTTTGCGTTCTATTGTTGAAAAAACCGACAAATCCATTGATTAGAATACATGAAATTGTACCTTAAAAACAACCTTTTGATGTTTTTTATGTAATGCTTCTTTCACAATAATTTGAACGACATATCTTGAAATGCAAAATCTAAAATTGCAGAGAGAAACAGATTTTATTTGAAACATCATTGAGAGCATGTTGTACATATCATCCGAGAGAGGCAGGTTGGCCCATGTTTCCACAAAGGTAGAATATATAAATTTACCTTCTGAATTTCGTTATTTTAATTTCGTGATATTCAATTTTTATTTTGACATATTAAATGTATCCAGTATAAAATTATGTCTGCTACACTTCAATTTTAAAAATTATTTTATTGAACACCTTAACTGTAAAATTCGATCAATTAAATAATTAAAAAGTTTGAAATTTCGACTTGTAAAATTAGATCAATTAAGCACGTTAAAAAGTTGAAATTCGTGAAAATCATTATTCTAAACGTATTTTGCTAGCTGGATATTGAATCGATATTTTACCAATAGAAATCAAAAATTCTAAAATTAATTGATGTTAGTATTGAAACATGTGTTATATTATTAAAATTTATAAGTTCAAGTGTATGATAAATCATTTATAAAATTTAAGGTGTCATAAAATTAAAATTGCAAAGTTTAAGGGTGAATGTATGTATTGAGCCTTTCCACGAATGATTACTTAATTGTTCCCAGCGAATGCAAACATCTGCTTTGCTGATTCTATAGTCATTCCCTCCTTTGAATATGAGAATATTATGAAGTCCATATAATCAAATTCCTTCAAAAGCTGGGGTTGATTTCCATCAACTAATTCCTTAGGTGGCTTGATGATAGTCCCTTCTACTGGAACTGCAAATGCTCCAAAAGAATGCCTGTCTTTGTCACCCTTCATCATCACCCTATGTTTCACTGCATGCAATTTTCCATTACTCCATGCCTGCAAATCAATGTTCATAACACAACTTCAATGCTTAGTTCTTTGAGGAATTTCTTCGAATGGTTTGAAAGCAGATATAAACTCAATCCTAAACAGAACCTAAGAAGAAATCAATGAACCAAGGAAATTACCATAAGAGGATCTCCAACAATAAAGAAAAAGGAATTGGTGGTGGATGGAGAGAGTTGAATCCATTGTCCATCTTTGGTTTCAATTTCAAGCCCTGAAACTTGATCCTCAAACAAAAGAGTACACATTGGTTTATCTGTATGGGCTTTGAGTCCATCCATATATTCCCCACTTGGAGGAGCTTTGTATTTCATCATCCTTAACAAAGTCTTTGTTTCCATTATCAACCCTAATTTTTCTTTCAATCCATAGCTATCAATAATCATCTTTTGTATTATCTTGCATAGCTCTTCCACTGGCTTCAACGTGGAGCTAATTGTTTGGCTACAATAGTTTATTCATTTTTCATGAAATTAGTACTAAGCAAGGTTAAATAGTATCTTATTCCTGGATTCTAATATAATAATAATAAATAGTATTTTTTCTGCTGATAAAAAAAAAAAAAGTAAGGTTAAATTCACTTGAATTATAGTTCATAATTTCATAATTCATTCTTTGTAATAAAGGTCACTTTTGTTTTTTATGGTAACATCGAGGTTTAGTCCATCTCGGATTATAAAACATAAAAGTTTTTAGCCTTCCAGCAAACTACGCTTTTTGCGAATTAAACTTTTGTTCTCGCCAAATTGAGGTCACTTGTTTTTTTTTTTTTTTTTTAATGTAATCTCGCCAAATTGATTTTTTTTTTTTTTTTTTTTTTAATGTAATTCCCTCCAAAAGCAGATGACAAGAAAATCATTTCATTCCTTGTCATTTGCAACAGTAAGCTTTTCCTTCAACCTGAATGACAGGAAACAATCTTTCCAATCATCTTGGAAAAAAAATAAGCTTATTTACTGAAAGTATATGGACAGCGGTTGTCTTTTCAATAAAAAAAATAGTATCAATGATCAACGGTTTTTTAAAATAACAACCAATTGATTTAGCTAGTTGTATTATAAAGATATCACCTAGGAAACTCCGACAAGGTCAAGATTAATCCTCCTTACCTGAACTGGTGATGGCCATGAGGCCAAAGTAATTCTGTAAAGCTTCTGAGGGAGTCATAGTTGGTGACATCTTCAATGCCTAAGCTCTCATACAAATAGTTGGTGACATCTTCAATGCCTAAGCTCTCATACAAAGGAATTACTGGGTACCCCCCTGCATACCCATGATAAGGCTTTGGGTTAAAATTTTTCTTCTTTGTCTCTGATGGAAGACTAAAAACTTGCCTGACCATTTCGAAGGTCTCATCTCTTAGTTGCAGGGATATTTGATCGTAAACCACCTCAAAGCACCCAAATGTTTCACAAGCTTCCCTAACCCTTTTGCATAAATTGTGCCACTCTTGTTCTCCACGCACACAATGTAGTGAAGTTCTTGAAAGATTGATGATAGGAACCTGATTTTGAGATGCCATAGCCATTTCTGTCAACTTTTCAGGACTGTTAATAGCAGGTACTTTCAACTATTTATAGCCGGAAATAAAAGGTAGAATGGGCCAAAAAAAATTTTCAAAACTAAAGAGACGCAAAATTCATAAAATCACTATTTTGTAAATAAAATTGAAAATTATTAACATTTTATTTTAGGAGTAAATTTTAAAAATAAAATTTGGATTAGCGGCAGGGATTTACCCTTGGCACCCCTCCCTCCGTCATTATATATACATTAATATACATATCTACGGTTGCATGACTACCTTTCTTGCTTTCAATTTCCTACAAACTATTTATAAAGAAAATAGAAACAAAATAATCAAAATTTCGAATATATATATATATATATATTTTTTAGCAAAAGATATTTTTATTTTATTTATATCTCAAATATTTAGTCTCTATAGCCTCCAATAATACAACTCCTTTAATCAAATGAGGCAAAGAATTAAAAGAGATAAAAGAAAGAGAAGTATGATGAAGTCTATGATGAGTGGCCAAAAGATGTGCGACTTGATTTCCTTCACGACTATGGATTTCTTCACAGATATATGTGATGAATGGAAGAAAGAGTGAAGATGCAATAGAGTCAGGCAACACGCAGCAAAAACCGAAAGGACCTGCTCTAATCGCACTGTGCCCGATTAACATGAGCAACCTAGTTTTCAGACAATCATTTTCCAACCTGAAGGGGATAAAAAAACCTTTATCAAAATACTCCAAGAAAAAGCCACCAAATCAAAGCCTCAAAGCTCTACATCATAAACTGTCCCGGCATCAATTGAAAACAAGCGGCAGCACAAAATTACATGGCTGTTATTACCATGGCTGTTTCGGAGGATAGCACTCCCGCTGCTGAAAATTTATTGAAAGACGCATCAATATTCAGTTTATAGCAATCTTGCCTAGGTCGAATCCAAGTAATAATCATTGGTTTTAATTTTTGTTGGTCAAAAGAAGCCGAAATGAAGTGGCAATCATCTTTTGCTGGACAAGTTGCTGCAAATCTCTTACCAGAATTGGCAATGCTCTAGTTTAATAGCAACCTACTGATATTTTGTAAAAGGAGGTCTGGAAAACAAGCTTTATTATCCCAATTACACTTACAATACATTCTCTACACAGACCATACAATTACCTGTGGTACCAAGCGCCTAAGCTTACCCAAAGCCGAATCTGGTCTGTCACAAAGCCACCAAAAAATAACGCTTGCCGCAAAGAATTTTGTGACTCAAGATTATCTAGGAAAATTTCGAATACATATCATATATATATATATTATATATATAGATAAAAATATTTTTAATATTATATACATATAATCCTGTTCTACTTGGTTTAGTTAATTTATTCTTTTTGTTACCAAAACTAAAATGAAGTGAACTAATTAAAATGTAACAAAATCAAAACCAAACTAAATTGAATCATCAAAATTAAATTGATTCATTTTGATTTAAAAATTTTGATGAACTTAAAAAAAAGAAAAAGAAAAAGACCTTATATTATAAGAAAATAGTCCAAATCATATTAAATCATCTACTGGTTCTTTGGTAAGATGTCTATATTAGGATGAGTCATCTTTAAACCATTTGCACAATGGCATGTTCTCATAATAATATTAAATATATATTAATTAATCATGTCATGAAGAAAATTGAAGCATGAAGAAAATTGAAGCCAAGTAATACGAATCATGAAAGTGACAAGCTATTTCTAGAAGGTTTAATTTTCTCCTATTATTCATAAAGTTATCATTTTTTTTTTGGAATTAATGAATTTATAATTAATTTCAAAGCAATAACTAAATTTTAAATTATATTATTTCATTTTGAATGCCATTTCAATAATTATAAGCCCTTTACTTATTCAACACTCAAAAAAAAAAAAAATAAACATATTGTCAATTTGTACTTATTTATTAATTACATTATTATTGGTTATTTGATTAGCTTTTATGTCATCCTCTTCAAATTCTTGGATTGAATTTCTTGTTTTTAGCATATAATAGCAGTACTAGTGATGCCGGAATCCCTTTCCCTCTATTATTTTTATAAACTCTTCAAAAAAAAAAAAAAAAAAAAAAAGAAAGAATATTGATTAGCAGTTTTAAGATCCTTTCAGCATCTTCTAAAAAAAAAAAAAAAAAAAAAAAAAAAAAAAAAAAAATCCTTTGAGCATACATAAAAAATGTATTGACGCAAGAGGATAAAAAAATCATCACAGCAATCTGAGATGACATTCCAAATCATTAAATAAGCATTCTTTAGAAGACTAGCAGCAATATTTATACAAATAAGAGGATGAAAGGAATTTGACTAAAAAAAAAAAAAAAAAAAATCCTTTGAGCATACATAAAAATGTATTGACCAAGAGGATAAAAATCATACAAGCAATCTGAGATGACATTCCAAATATTAAAATAAGCATTCCTTTAGAAGACTAGCAGCAATATTTATACAAATAAGGGATGAAGGATTTGACTCTGGATTTATTGTCAAGTCAAATATGCATTTATTACTAAATTATATATTAGCGTGCATATGAGTCTTTTCACCCAAAAAAAAGAAATAAAATATTAATAAAGAGTGATAAATTTTTTTAAATAAATTGAGTGTATGAAGAATGAATATATACACAGTATAGATAAATATTTTTTTCTATTTATTAAAAAGTCTAATAGACCGAAATAATATTATGGAATACACAATAATAAGGTAGAAAACCTCTCATCCTCGGAACTAAAATGGATGCCTAAAAGAAATAGCACATACATGGCTTTATTGTAGAGAGTAGAAACCGGTTATTATACTATTCTTTGTTCCTAAACTTTTACTTCATTCTAGCTAGTGCATTACTTTCAAAAAACCTTGAACAGCCACGGTGGCAATGCCAGAAGGCAAAAGAAAATTTTTTATAAAATTAACTAAGACAAAAATTTAAAATAAAATTTTTAAATGTAAAAAAAAAAAAAAAATGGAGCTAGGGAGGCCGCGGCCATCCCGCCACCTCTGCCTCCGTCATTGCTTGAAGATATATCAGTCCACGAGACTACGCCCATTGTTTCCATCACGTAGAAAAGACAGTATAATTCCTTAAGTATTGTAAAATTTTTTTAGCTTCTAAAGATGTGTACTAATTTATGGAATTAACAGTTAATACAAAATAAACACACGATATATAATTTATTTAAAGAGATGAATTTAATATTACAATTCATGATTCTGTTTTAATAATTTTTAGAAAATAATATGAAATCGAATTGACTGAATTTTAAAATTTCAACCACATATTTAAAATTCTAAATACTATAAAGTTGTTTTCATTGTAATTTCTAATATCTAAATTTTAGAAAAAAAATTTTTCTTATTGAAAGTCATTATGTATACTTAAAAAATCTGTATTATTTTATTTATTTTCATTAAAAAAATTTTAACCACATATAATATATTTGTTTATGTAATTACACTATTTTTAGCCTTTTTTTAATCATGTTTATTTTATATTCATCGTATGAGATGACAAATATATTTTTGCCCATGAAAAATTTAAGGCTCTATCATTGCTAACCACCAACTATTATATATATTTTATTTAGCTTAATGCATAAATTGATGTCCGACTTCTTTGTTTTTTTTGTTTATCGGTCATATTGTTATATTATTTTGTTAATTTTTTATACTTTTTCATCACTAAATTATTATTTTGTCCTTATATTAAATTAACTAATATTTTTTGTATTTATTTACTATTTTGTCTATATATTTTGCAAAATTAATTAATAATAATTGATAGAAAAGATAAAATAAATTGATAAAACGATTTAACAGTATAACAAAAGATGAAATATAAAGGTCAAATAATATATTTAAAAAAATATCAAGGTAAAGTCAATAAAATATAAAGATAAAAAAGCAATTTTCCCTAATATCAATGCCATGGATCTACAAAGAGCAAAAGAAAGTAAGCTTATTGCCACGGAGATAAGATTTTGCTATACCTTTCTGTGTTGCATTTAGTCGCTCTTGAGGCTTTAGGATGCGCTAAATAAGTTTTGGAGTTGTGTTGGAGCGAAAATGTGAGTTAAGTAGAGAAGAGAACACAAAAGAGCTTGTAAGAACTCTTATTGCTCAAATGCTTTGTATTTGCTTGGATGATTTACAAGTGAGGTGAGGGGGTAGTATTTATAGTCATTTCCACCTCCTTAATGTGCGGCTAAGATTTACCTATAAAAATGAACGGTCTAGATTACATGAAAAATTCTAGAATTATGTAGACATTACACAAAATATTTTTTAGGTGGAGTAATGTGGAGTTTTCTAGAATGCGAGCTTAGACCTCCAATTTTGGACTAGAGAGTTCACAGGTTTTAGTCCATTATGGCGACCTAATTTATAGCCTTCCTTATAAATTGTAGAGGCTGTCTTGTATTTCTGGTTGCTTGTTGTGCGGGGCTTGACATTATGCCATCATAAGTCAAAAAATATATAATTTTTTTTTAATTTTCAAGGTGAATATATATTTTTTAATTTTAATACAATCATTTCTAGGACTTTATTTTGGGTGCAATTAGTCAAAATATCAATTAGGTATTTAACCATGATTAGACATTTTAAACCTTTCTCTAATGAAATGATATAATTGAAGTCACATCCTAACTGATGATCACAAGATATGTGGCCAGTACCTAGCTAGTTAACCAAATTTTGCCAATGGCCCCCTACCTAGGAGTGGAATGGAAGAGAGAGAAATACAATTTTATAGAATAAATTCATAAATCTAACCCCCTTGTATTCATAAAAAGAAATTTTCTTGATGCTTTTAATTTTTACTTTCATTTGGTAAATAATTCAATTAATAAAATTGCGGTTATTAAATATTTCAATTTACAATATATTCTATTGAATCTTTTAATTTTTAAAATTATATAAAATAAATATTTATTCAATAGTTGAAAAATATAAAATATATTAACTATAAATCAAATCAATATTTTTATATAAAAATTAAACACCTTAAAGCTATTGTTGAGGCAAAATGTAAAGAAGCGTGAATTTTAATCAAAATTTGTAATTTTAGGAGGAACGCTGTATTCACAATAAAATTTAAAATGTAACAAAATTTGTCACAAAAAGTACATGAATAAATTTATATATTTAGCTCAAATTCTAAATTTATATTAATTTGTAATTATCGTTAATTTTAAAATTTGAAGTATTCTCACTCCAAATGCCATAAAAAAAAATGATGAATGCTATTACATGAAATTTAAAATTTTTTAGTATAAACCATCGGTATTCGGATCCTGTAACCAGAAATCGCTTAATCGGAGCTTAGTTACAGATAAGACTGTTCATCCCTCACTGTAGGTATATTTTATGGTATTTCAAACCTTAAAACTCTTTTCATATTGGGATTAAAATTTTATTACATGAATTTTAAAATTTATATATGATAGTAGCTGGTTATAGTAAGAGAGGCATGTGGGTTGCCGACTTGTAGTTTCAATCAACAAAATTCTTAGAACAAAGTCCCATCAAAATTAATTTTTTTGCAGTTTGTGGGCGCTATATTCTGTTGCTCCAAAACATCATCCACCGGCTATCCCAATCTTTCACCGTCCTATCCATTAATAAGTCTTTACAAGTACAACCTATATGACATGCAAAAACTATCTCAATATCCTAATTCTAGCTTCCCCAATTACAACCAATATATCTTAATTGGTCTTCAAGAATTAAAATTCTCACTATAACAATGGTATTTGTTCTTTTATTTAATTAAATAAACTCTAGGTTGGATTTAAATTCCAATTTATAAATTCACAATTGTAGAATCAGTTTATCTTAATATATAAAAAAAAGATGGGTTTATCGTCAATTGTGAGCTTTTTTAGAGGAGCTATATTTTTATTGCCATCAACATGACCAAACAGAAGTGATTCGACTTGGGTTTCTACGATACTAGTTGCAAGTCATTAGTTTGAGGGGGAGTTGAGTGGCAGGTCGATTGCAACTAACTATGGTAATGAAGAAGCAGAATGAGAGAAAAAATAAGCAACAGAAAGGTGAAAATAAAGATAATCATCTCCTTAATTCACTAAATTGGTGAAAATAATTATAGTTAAAGAAATATTGGAGGAGGGAGAGTTTGAATTCGGATCTATTATCGGGTTGTATATGCACTTATCACTAGACTGTGTGCTAATAAAATCTAGTTTAAAATTGAGTAAGAATCATTTTATTATTGCATAAATTGAAGTTCGGATATTTACAAAATAATCAAAAATTGAATACGATAAGGTACAATTGGTGTTAAGTTGAAGTAACCTCGGCCCGTAAAAGTTAACCTAACTGTTTTTTTTTTTAAAGAAAATTTCAGTCTTGGCCTTAAATTTAAATTTTGTGATCCCCTCATCAAAAATTTTCCGTCTAAAAAAAGCCAAAAAAATCATGCAATTAATATTCTAGAATTTGGAGATAACATGGAGTGCTACCTTTTCAACAGACCAACTGAGGAATACACTCATTCATGTGCCTACTGCTCTCCTAACTCCCAACTGATGATTTTATTCACTCAAAACATAGCTCCATTACTCATTTCCACATCATATTATATTAAGAAAATTTGAAATATTCATTAAATTAAATAAAAATAATAGAGATCATATTAATGGGTTTATTTCGGTTTGGAACAACCAATGCTAAAAGTTCGATACCAATCAATTAGCAGGCTAGCTGGTTTATCTTCCTTACATGTTTTGTGGATTTAGTATTTAATCGATTGAGATTCTTAACATCTTACTCTTTCTTTAACCTATTTTTATATTAATTTATTTCTTTACAAATTATGGTTTGAACTCTTCTATTGAAGAGAAGAAGACCTAAACCCTTATGAAAAGGTTCATGTATTGTTAAGAAGACAAGGGTTAAGGTTAAGGGATGACATGTCCTCCTCTTACCTATAGCAGGGTTTTAGGTTTAACGTGTCCTTGGAAACAGACCTAATAAGAAAACAATCAAAACTCATAATTGTTTGTGTCCAAAGAATCTTAAAAAAGAATGCGTTCCCTTCTGCACTTCTGGTAATTTGCATTTAATGATATAATATGGAATCATAGACTCCTACTTACTCTCTCTCTCTCTCCCATGCATAAATGCCTACCCTCTATCCAAAATATCTTTTTGCAACAATTTATTATAAGGGCACCTCAACCAATCCCTACCATCTATTCCATAATATTTATTACATTTAGACGTCTCTTAAAAAAATCATTAAATTTATCTAGAATATAATAAATTATTAGATAATTTGACTATATTACCTTTAATTTAATACTAATTCTCTATTTATTACATTTAGACCGTCTCTTAAAAAAAATGTCTCTTAAAAAAATCATTAAATTTATCTAGAATATAATAAATTATTAGATAATTTGACTATATTACCTTTAATTTAATACTAATTCTCTAAGAAAATCATTAAATTGAAGTAATAATTATTGGTAATATACAAAGAATAAATATGAAAAAAAAATATTTATTACCCTTTGAAACCACAAATGTGACAAGTATTTTGAAACAAACTATTTTTTCAAATGTGATAAATATTATGGAACAGAGGTAATATCATTTAAAGATATATGAAATTACCCTTTCAATAAAAGGCTATTAATTTTCAATATATGAATTAATGACACAAAATACATATACTACTAATTGTTTTTCATTAATTGAATTTCCTTTAAAAAGAAAAAGAAAAGTTTAATTCTAACTTAACAAATTAAGTTTCCAAACAAATAAGTTTTAGCTTTCATACAAAATATATAGTCATCTAAAGAGATATGAAAAGACCATTTAATATGAATGATACAAAAGACCATTGATTAATGACATATAAGGTAGTTGAGTTTTCAATATCATTACTAATTCTTTTGTATTAAATGAATTTCTTTTTAAAAGAAAAATTAAGTTTAATTCCAACTTAGTAAATTAATTTTTTTCTTTTTATTTTTTATTTTTGAGAAGATAGTAAATTGAGTTTCTAAAATTTCACCACGTTTAGCTTTTATATATTTATGTAGCTTTTTTTTTTTTGAAATATTAATTATTGATTATACCTTTTTTATATTTTCTAAATTTATATTATGTTAAAATATTTTTTCAAATTAAAATTATTGACAAATTAATAAATACAAGTAAATATATATAACGAAATCCACTTTGGCTACGTATAGTGTCACAATTTCATCTAAAAACATATTCGTATATATAATTATTTCTACTAAAAATTCAAATATGCAACTAATGATCAATAACAACTTCATTTCCTAACCATCAAAACAATTTAGAAAAAAATAAAAATAAAAATATAATTTTATTTCTCTTTTTGTTGTCATTACTATAGTGGGATTTTAAAGAAATGGGCTTCATTTTCTATATTTATTAAACTGTGGATTCCAAACTCGATTAAAGGAAAAATAGATATGAAGAAGAGCATAGTATGTAAGGTATTTTTTATTAATTTAATAATATATAATAAGTAAATGAATAATCTAATCAATTTTTTTTCAATTAATTTCAATTTTTTAAAAAAATAAAAAAATAGAATGGTGAAAAATGAGAGTGATAAGTCAATATTGAAAAGGTTTTATTTGTTTCAACTTTGAAACTTTTGGTTTGTTCCAACTTTATATAAATAGTTATATATATTTGTAATAAAATATTTACATATACATTTTTAAATTAAAACTTTTAGTTGGTATTTACATATACTTTTTATTAAAGACTTTTTAGTTGGTCCATTTCAAATTTTTTTTAAATTACAATATTATATATATATATATATAGTATATATATATTATTATAAATATTAAAATATATTACTAATTAATAAGTTGTTGGTTTTATTACTGTCTTACTTGAGCTTTTGGTTTGAGATTAATAAAAAATTTAAAAATTTTAAATTGAATCTTGTCAAATTTGAGTCTTTTTATATTTCTTCAACTTGAGCTTGATCATAAAAAATAAAATTTTAACTCTAATTATTTATGCAATACTAATAATATATATTATAAATATATAAAATATATACTAATTAATAAGTTGTTGTTATTTTACTGTCTTACTTGAGCTTTGGTTTGAGATTAATAAAAAAAATATTAAAATTTTAAATTGAAATCTTGTCAAATTTGAGTCCTTTTATATTTCTTCAAATTGAGCTTGATCATAAAAAATAAAATTTTAACTCTAATTATTTATGCATACTAATATTTATTTTCCCTCAAGTTTGATATGTGTAAGCAGGACTAGTTAGCAAGCAATGAGAATTTCCCCAATGGGAATTCTGTCAAATCCCTAATTTAACGGATTGTGCATGAGAGGTGGAACCTCCAATCCAACACTCCTAGTGCCGTTGGGTTACTATTGCATATGCATATGCCTCAACATATATACTCACACCTATTATTATTATTTTTTTTCATTAAGAGATTCCACTAGTCGAAATAATATTATGGCTACGCAATAAAGATAACCTTTCTCTAAATTTACTAAAATAGTGAAAACACTTGTGGACGAGAGGAGTCGAGACCTCTCACTAATTAGTCTTTTTACATGCATATTTTTTCCCAATCAATTCATCCCGTAGATTGAAAGAAAAGAAAAACCCCACAAAAGGGTGCCCATATCAATTGGTCAATTTTATATTTCTAAAAAAAAAAAAAAACCCAATTTCAATTTTTTAGACATGTATCTCCCTTCCCCTTATATAATACCCAATTTCTTTTGCTACTTGAAGCACAAAAACACAGAGGGAGAGAGAAACAAAAAATGGCAAAAGCTCAAATACCAATTCTTGATTTTTCAAAAGAGGCATTAGAAATTGGAAGTGAGAAATGGGGAACAGTGTGTAAGCAAGTAAGAGAGGCATGTGAAAGACATGGTTGCTTCATTTTAATGTATGATAATCTCTCTGCAAAATTACGTGAAGACTTATTTATGGGGATGAACTCACTATTTGATCTTCCTCAAGAAGTGAAAGCTAAGTACATAAACCCAAAGCCTTATCGTAGCTATTCTGGTATGTCTCCCATTGTTCCTTTCTCTGAGAGCTTTGGCCTTGATGATGCTCACAATCTCGACACTGTTCACTCCTTCACCAACCTCATGTGGCCACAAGGAAATCCAACTTTCTGGTAAGACAATTCACATTTGATTTTTATTTTTCTACATTGAAAATCTTTAACATTTTTCAAAATTTGAAAATTTTACCCTACTAAGAGTCTGTTCGGTAAATTAACTGTTCTGGTAGCTAGTAACTTTTTTAATAATGTTTATCTATTAATTGTTTGAATAGCTTTTCATAAAACGCTAAAAGCTAAACGTTATATTGGTTAACTTTTTATAAAACACTATTTCAACATCTAAAACTCAGTTCGAACACTATGTTATTGAAACTATAATGCATTTTTGACACTAAAAGCTATTTAAAAAGCTGCTATCGAATTCAACTCTATATGAAAAGTTACGTCAGGTTTGAACCTTATTTAATCAATCCTTTCAAATCTCCTCCACCAAAGTAGTTAATTATAATTTTTAGTTAAGTTAAAATTTATGTTCATGCATTGACCAATCTATATAGATCAAATCATGAAATTAAATAAAGTAATTTTGATTGTAAATTTACATTAATAGTTGTTAGTGAAATCTATTAAAATTTTTTGTTTTTGAATAAGTTTTGATTTGGTCATTGGTGTGAGGATGTGTATCATATGGTTCCATATTTGGGCATATCATTGTATGATTCCTTTTCAAAATGGTCCCTCTTCATATAGTTTCTATTTTGGCCATTTTCTATGGGGTGTGCCTATTCACCATGCATGCTTAATATTTCTCTGACTTTATTTCTACATTCTATCATTTGCCTTGTAATTTCTTGCAAAGCCAGCCTTTCACATGTTTTATTCGTCTCCCAACCTGTAACACACTATGCACAATCTACAGTTTCCAGCCAAAATATATACACATCACACCTTCTACATCAAAATCAAATTAATATGCATCTAAATTATGAATATAGGAGCCAATAAGATATTCGGCAAAATTAGCTGTTTTGGAAGCGTTTAATTATTTTAATAACGGTTAGATGTTTGAGCTAGTTTAAATACTATATTGCCGAACACTGAAACAAAGTAACGTTAAACAGTTATTACTTAATAAAACCATTGTCTGATTAGTTTATTCACATCAGTTCGAGTCATTTCTTCACTAACGTTGTTACCAATTAATAAATCTGAATATAAACATCAATTTAAAAAGAAAAATTTCAAGATTCTGAAAGATCAATCTAAATCAATATTGAGTTTATCAAAATTCAATTTCAAATCCTAACAATTATTTATCATAAATAGTATCTTGTATAAAAGGTATTTTTCTATTTTAGAGTAAAAAAAAAGGCCAGTTGGAGAAGTGTATAATGGGTGCTACCAAACTCTCTCACAAGCTGCCAATGCCCTAATAAATTGAGACTTATCTTTTATAACAGATTGAATTTATTACAGTGGCTTTGAAATGATTATTGTTATAATTGTAACTGCACATGTCGTTGCAGAAAATCTAAACAGAGAGATATAGTGAGAGTCAGCTTTTTTTTTGTAACAGTAGCACTTCAATTAAAAACCACTGCTCTCTCAATTAATAATCTTTCCTGTAGTTGCAGTACGGTATCAATATCTCAGTAATAAATGCTCCATATAGTATTCAAATTTCAATTCCCAATCATCAAATTTTATTGGGATAAATACAAATGACGCATTAAAATAAAATAATTAAGATTTGTTGAGTAATATTAGCTCTTAGTTGATCTGTTAGCCTATGACAATAATATTTTAAATAAATCAAAATGCGAAACACTATTTTTTACGGTTTTAATAACATAATATGAAGGTAGCGTTTTATAAATGATCAAATCATTATAACGCTTAACTTTTAATATTTTATGAAAAGTTACGCAAATGCTACTAAAATACACAACTAAAATAGCTAATTTTATCAAATAAATACTTTAACTAGTAGCTATTTATATAGCAGTTTAAATTAAAAGTATTTGGTAAAAATAATTATTTAATTTATAATAATATATTAACTGTTTAATTAATTGAATTTGAAAAAAAAAAAAACACAATGGGTATGATAGTAAAAAAAATTAATTAATTAATTAAAAGTTAAATGTTAAACGCTAAACGTTAAAGTGTTGAATGTTTTATAAAAAAAACTTTGAACCTCTAAAAGCTATAGTTATTGCACAACAAGATCTTAGTCATTAGTCTTTACATTAATCCTTTGTTATCACACATTAGTTGTGTATTGTGAAACTTTATGTAGATTATATAGTTTCGCATGTCTTGAAGGAACATATATTTATTATTAATTCGTGCGTTTTGTTTCTTTTGTCCTTATTTAACCAATAAAAAGAAATTATACTTATTCTAATATATGATTTTAAAATTTAATGGCGGAGAAATTCATTCTTACATCTTGTGAAATTATTTGATATATATATATTTGTTAATTTTCATTTTACTTATTATGTGAATAGTGAGAGTCTCCATACGATGAGCTCAGAAATGCTGGAGCTGAATTTAGCGGTATTGAAAATGATATTCGAAAGCTTTGGCATGGCAAATCACTATGATTTGCATGTTCAGGATAGCACAAGTCTGTTTCGTGTAATGAAGTATATAGCTCCACGAAACGGTGACGATTCGGTGATTGCTCTACGATCTCACACCGACAAAAATGCAATCACCATCTTATGTCAAAATGAAGTTCAGGGTCTCCAGGTTCAAACCAAAGATGGCAATTGGGTTTGTGCAATGGTTCCTCAAGATGCTTTCTTTGTCATTATTGGTGAAGCCCTAAAGGTAAATGACTAGCCCTCTCTTTGGTTTATTTTAAGGATGGAGGGGTAGGTTTTTCTAGCAACTCAAACCTAGAGATGACCACGGTTTGGTTTCAAATTTGAAAAAAACTTGTCAAAACCAGCATTAAATTGTGGTCAATAATTTTGATTTTAAACCATAACCGAAGCCGTGAACTTAAGATTCGATTCTGGTTTCAAACCGTAACTGAAAACGTGCACTTAAGGTTCGATTTCGGTTCTTCGTTTTTTGAAATCAAAACTGGTGGTTTTGATGGTTCTGGTTCAAAACCGTGAAAAATATGTTCTTAAAGAAACTGTAAACTTATTTTTTTATATTTTATTATAATCTTTAAAGTAGCATTTAAGAATTTTTATTAAATTAGTTTAGTTTTATTTTAGAAGCAATATTTATTATTATGATTTAAGTTATAAATCTAGAAAAATATTTTAAATAGTTTAAACTATATTATTTAATTTCAGTGGAAACTGAAAAAAAAAACTGAAACTGACGGTTTCAACATTGTCTTAGAAACGGCTAAAAGCGTGTTTGATTTCGATTTCACCTAGTTTTTAACTAGAGCTGGTGGTTTTGAAACTGAAATAGTCGGTTCTGAAACCGTGGTCATACCTACTCAAACCACTATAATTTATTTACAGTAAAATGAGTTTGGAATGACACCAATAGTAAAATTATTAACGGGTTTGAATATGAATATTTTAAAAAAAATTGGTATGGTACTAAATTTTAAGCAGATTAACGGTAATTCAAAATTAACAGTTACGAACCATACTTTATATTTATTATTTCTTTAACAATCAATAATTATTAATGTCTAATGAAAATGATAAAAGAAATCAAAAGAGTGTTAGAAGAATAAGCAAGTTTTTGAAAGATTACGAATTGAAATTTTTGGTGGTACATAAATAAATAAATGATTGGTAGGTATGGAGCAATGGAAGGCTTGAAGCAGCAAGACACAGGGTGGTAGTAAGTGGGGAGGAAGACAGGTTCTCTTGTGGACTATTTACAATGCCAAAAGAGGAAGCAAAAATTGAAGTGCCTCGAGAATTTGTTGACAAGGACCATCCTCTTCTCTACCGCCCTTTCATTTTTGCAGATTACATTTCTTACTTTGTTTCCAAGTTAAGTGATGATGCTCTTGAGATATATGCAGCCATTTGATTACTTAATTATTTAATTAATAGGGTAAATATAATTAATGTTTTGTAAAAGACATTTTAATCAATTAATTTTGCTTTGCAGTTGATTTTTGAATATCAACTTAATTAACTAATTTATAGTTTTATACACTTAAAAAATTCATCTATTACTCGTTCAGCTTCAAGTTGGGTGAGACACAAGCGAGACAAGTAAATTCGATTTTCTTTTAATAATCTAATTTTCTTTTTTCAAGCATATTACATAGACACACACATGCTATTACTCAACTATACTCTATATATCAACTATGACCAATTTGGTTATGGATTTTAAGAAGTGAAATTTGAGAAATCATATATATTTAAAAGTATACTATGCAAATTAAATTGCAATTTATAAATTTGATTCGATTCAATTGAGTACATTCAAGGTTTAATTCAATTTCAATTTTCTTAATAACCGTCATTATAAATTGGATTTGGATAAGGCTCCAAATCGAACCATTTAGCCATTTTTATGTGTCTTTTTCATCTTTAAGCTAGCCCAACAACATTTTTCTTTGTTTTTTTTATTTTTTATTTTTACTTCCTACAATAATATAACAAATTAGTAGCCTATTTTTTTTAAAGGAAAATATTCATCATTTTAACCATACGGATAAAATCGTATCCAAAATAGTGTCTCAAATACGAGAATGAGCAAAACGATAGGAAGCTCTATGTTACGGACAAATTCCGTGACCGTGTTAAGGCCAGCATTGAAGAGCGTACCTAGCTGCGTTTCAACCTGCATGGGTTGGGGCGGCTTAGCGGATTAAGGAAAGTTCTACCCTAGTGGTACTTACCCCATGCAAAGTCTCCGTGCAGGCGGGGTATGTGCCTCTGGGGCACAACTGGTTGAGAGCTGGGCCGCTCTCCTAATGAGCCCATGGCAAAGCGAAACCAGTGTGGTACGGTATGGCGAGGTTTGCCTCGGAGTCAAGCGGGAGGGCTCCCAGGGCGCCGCACGGGCGCAGTGTTGTGCGAGACTCTAGGCCCGTGACAGAGTGGTATCAGAGCAGACTTGCTTCACGTTACAATACCTAGCCGACTAAACACGTACTCCAGGGAAGAGTCAAAAGTACCGCCCTGTGTCTTGTCTCCTTGTGGTGTCGAAGCAATGGCGGAGTCCTAAGCACCACAGCTCCTCGTGATGTCGAAGCAATGGCGGAGTCCTAAGCATCACATCTTCGGGCGATGTCGAAGCGATGGCACAGTCCTAGGCATCGTTCCTGCATCCGATGTCGAAGCAATGGCGCAGTCCTAGGCATTGGCGGTGTCAAAGCAATGGCGTAGACCTCAGGCACCGAGAATGTGTATCGGAGCATGTGTACCGGAGTAAGCATGGCCTGAGTAGTGCCAGAGACATACGTGGGTCAAAAGTGGGGCGTAAAGCAAGGACGGTCCAAGGGCGAGTCGACCTCCCTCGGCACGAGGACGTGCCTGGTTTTGTGGCGCAGTCGCCCTAGGCATTGGCGGTGGTCAAAGCAAATGGCGTAGACCTCAAGGCACCGAGAATGTGTATCGGAGCATGTGTACGCGGGAGTAGCATGGCTGAGTAGTGCCCAGAGACATCCACGTGGGTCCAAAAGTGGGGCGTAAAGCAAGGAACGGTCCCAAGGGCGAGTCGACCTCCTCGGGCACGGGCGTTGCCTTGTTTTGAGTGGGGGAGGATGTCACGGAAATTCCGGGTGGACCGTGTTAGGCCAGCATAAGTCGACCTCCCTCGGCACGAGGACGTGCCTGGTTTTGAGTGGGGGAGGATGTCACGGACAAATTCCGTGACCGTGTTAGGCCAGCATCGAAGAGCATACCTAGCTGCGTTTCAACCTGCGTGGGTTGGGGCGGCTTAGCGGATTAATGAAAGTTCTACCCTAGTGGTACTTACCCCATGCAAAGTCTGCGTGCAGGCGGGGTATGTGCCTCTGGGGCACAACTGGTTGAGAGCTAGGCTGCTCTCCTGATGAGCCCATGGCAGGGCGAAACCAGTGTGGTACGGTATGGCGAGGCTTGCCTCGGAGCCAAGCGGGAGGGCTTCCGGGGCGCCGCACGAGCGCAGTGTTGCGCGAGACTCTAGGCCCGTGACATCTAGCTAGCAAGAGTATGAGCCCTTACATCAGCTCTCCTATTAATCCAAGCTAAAGAAATCAATAAACATCTACTTAAAATAGCTCGACAGTCCTGAATAACAATACTAAATTCAAAAAAAATCATCAGTAGTTGAGTTCAAAGTCTATTCTTTTTTTAAATTAATCTTTTTTGAAGATTACAAATTAGTAGCCTATTCAAAGTTCATATACAAAAATTCATAATGTTATAAGATATTACAATCATGCTATAGTAATTAATGATAAATGAAAATCATTTAGAACTCTTAAATTTTTATTGCTCTAACACTAAACTTTAGATTTTCATCTACGCAAATAAAAATTCTTTTGTGGTGAAAATAAACTTTTACAAGAAAATTCTAATAGGTAGTTTCTAAATTATTTAAAAAATTTTACTCAGTATTTAAGACTCCATAAATTTAAAAATATGAATTCGATAACTTTTATAATGAAAATTAAATTGTCTTTTTTTTTTCCTTTTCTAAATTAAATCCCAAACTTAATTTTGACACGACGCCGTTTTTTTTAATTGTGCAAATATTGTTCTTTACGTCGGACGGTCGGGTAAGATCATCTTCTTCAGTCTGCCCAAATCCAAAACCTTGATTAGTTAATGGCTTTTCCACAATTGAAAGAACATAGCAAGCTGGATGAGCTAACTTCCACTGAACAATCATTCGAAGAAGAGGAACTATACAATGCGAGAGCTTCAATAGAGAAATTGACTTCCAATTTGGATAAACAGGTTAGCATTATTTATAATTAGGGATTATTTGATGATTATATTTTCTTTCTTAATTTTCTTAAGATCTACAGAATGAGAGAAAGGCAAATCTCTTGAATGATTTGCAACAATTGCGCGCAAGAATCGAAGAAGACGAAACTGTTAATGGTGCGGTGCAGAAATTGGTCCGTCTTTTGTACTCATTGAAGGTGCTAATAGAAACAATATTCAATTCTTTGTATTGAAATTGAAATTTGAAAAGCTCTAGCGTTTTTTGAATTTTGTTCCTTCTTTTTTTGGTGTGTTTCAAGGCTTTGGAAAGGCAAGAATCTGTTTTGCAATCTAATTATAACGCAAAGCGCTCTCAATTGGAAAGAGAGGTCTATGAATTGCAGGAAAAAATAGAGAATGTTTGTGACAGTGAAGCTCTCTCTAAGAATCTTGATTGCTTATTGGCGGAGTCACTGGAGCAGCTGAACTCTGCAAAGAAGGTAAGATATTATTCCTGTTAGGATTAGGAAGTAGCCTAAAAAAATAAAAAAATTATTCTTTCTTTACTAGTTTGATCTCCAATTCTTTGTGGGTATTAGTTTGATTATTTTGGCAGGAGCTAGCAGCAAAACTAAGGGCATTACTGTCAATAAAGCGGCAGATTGATGACATTCCAACCCAATCAGAACTCATTCAGTACGTTTCTTTGTTTGCTTGCCGAAGATTTTCACCTTGTTTTCTAATAGCTACATTGGTGTTTTGAATTCTGTATGAAGTTTGAAGATTATTGATGTTGCAATTTTACTGATGGCTTGCTATATGAGTAATTTTCATGTTGTTCATGTTAATCATGGAGAACTAGACTATTTAATTCAAATCCTATGGTAACTAATTTGTTTTTAGTTGGAATGTCTGGTACTAGGAGTTTATGCTATTTTTGGATTGGTAGTACTCCAATAATTGATAAGTGATGAGCTTCAAGAAATTGGTTATGTCCCATTGGATTGTGGAGCTATTTATATCACACCACGTTTTTGCATATAATCAATCAAATACAGCCTTAACAACCTTCTCTTACATTTCTTCTTTCAAGCTTCATGAGATCCACATCTTGATTAAATCATTGACTATTTTATCCTTTTTCGTTCTCTTCATGCATATTGCATTATTGATTTTGATCTCCCTTTTGTCTCAGTAGCTTAGTGAAGTATGCTCTAAGTTTTACTTGTGACAAATTGACTACATTTGTAACAAGCTGGGCATGATTAACTTCTATGCTCCAGCTTGAGGGAAATGTTAATTTAATGTATGTGTATATAAAAGGAAATTAGTAGCTCTTGATTATAGGGGTTAGGATAGCTTGATTGTAGGAGCAGAATCTGCCTAGTTTCCTTATAGTAGCCTACACCTGTGTGTTCGTGTGTCAATTCTTGATTGACTATACAGAAAACAATTCCTTTAGGTCTTGTTACACTTCTGTTCTCCCTTTTGTCTCAGTAGTTAACTGAAGTTGATGCTCTAAGTTGCAACTGCAGTTGCCTGTTTTTGTATTACAGTTTCTCATCTTCACCTCAATCATGCCAACTTAAGCTATCACAACTTTTCTTTTCCATATCTGCTTGACATCAGGGCTTGCAATCCAGGGGCTCAGCTTTGCTTTAGAAGTCTTGTCATCTGGTTGGTTGTCTTACAATTGCATTGCTGGTCATTCCATTTCATCAATGCAGCCTTAATTTCTTTTCTTTTCTTTCCTCGTTTCACCTTTTCTGGAGCAGTTGTGTTTTGTTTTTTTTTTTTTTTTTAACTCTGTTTTGTTTTTTTTCCTTTGGGGGGGGGGGGGGGGGAGATTGCATTATATTGTTTCAAAATGTACTCAAAATTCTCCGGCCTGATACCATTAGGCATTTTTTCACATTTAAGAGGCCTTTACCCCACCTTCTTACTTCTTTAGCAGAGCTGTGGAAGCGGACTTTGCACATGCCTCATTCTGGCAGCGGGGGGGGGGGGGGGAGATATGCATATATTGTTCAAAAATGTATCAAAATTCTCCGCCTATCCATTAGCATTTTTCACATTTAAGAGGCCCTTACCCACCATTCTTACTTCTTTAGCAGAGATGTGGAAGCAGGACTTGCACAGGCCCATCTGGCAGCAACTTAAATGAAATGTTTTGTAGAATGGCATGTATATTACTATATTGATTGTGAAGGATTTATCATATTCATTATATGGTTAGTTAAATTTTCAATCTTTCACTCCGTTATAAATAATCGACGAAGAATAAAATAATGCATGCATTCAGATTTTTGCATACTTGCTATCTAATTTAACTGTACAATGTGATATTCTATTTTCAGATATGAGCGTTGTTTTTCAGAGCTGAATGTTCATATCCAGGTTTCAGATGCGATATGTGGTTTAGTGGCCTTGTTTTCAAAATTCTACTGATTCTATCTTTGCTTGGCTCCTTTAGTGACAAGATCTCGTATTCTCACTTTGCTAATGTTCAGGAAAAGCACCGTCAAACGCGCAAGTATTATGCAACCTATAATGCTCTTTTGGAGATTAAGGAACTAATGCTAAAGGAAACCTCCTTGTTGAACTCAATAAGTTCACAGGTATCATTCAAAGGCAGGCAGTCTCCATTTAGGATGACAGTCTTCTAAGGCAGGCAGTCTGATGATGTTTTGCTAATTCCTTTTTTGTCTGCTTTCCTCCTTATCTTCTGGTAGTTGCCCTAATTTAGGATTTGATTTTTCTGACTAATTTCTCAGTTCAGTTTAACAATAAAGAAATGGGTTGGTAATTGGAATGATATAATCTGTTGTAATATGATGCCAGAGTAACAAAAGAAGCCGTGTTTATTGTTTCCTTTTAATTGCACAGAATTCTCATAATTTGTGCAAACACCTGAAACCTAATCACCAGCTTTTCTTTGAGATACTGGAGACTTATTTAAATCATCTAGTTTGAAAAACTTGGATTATACACTGGAATATGTGGTGCACATGGTTGTCTATGACTCATTAATTCTCAAGGACGTTGATTTGCTTTGTATGTTTAACTTCACAGTTTCAGGATGCCCTTACAAGTAGTGATGGCCGCATGAAGCTGATTAATTCCATGGAAGGAATTGCGAAGGGAAGCCAGCAGGTGATTGTGATTTTCTCCTATATATGAACTTTGGAAAAATGTTTAGACATCAAATGTTTGTGAAAGGTTTAATCTATCAACTCAATGCCTGTCAAAGCATGAAGCTAATTTGGCTTACTCTACCACCAGATGTTTATTATTGTCCATTTCATGAGTAGTATACATTTTCCCATAAGAAAATTAGTGAGGTTGCATATTCATATTACTTTCGCTGGCAGTTCATGTTCAACTTATGTTTATGCTTTAGTGGACATGCTTTCAAATTTTAGAAGAGATAATTACTGCTGAATCCATCTTACAGAAGTTACAAAAGGTGCAAGTTGGGCTTCAAGAAGAGCAGAAAGCTTGTGATGCTCTCAAGAAAAAGTATGCTGTAGCAATGGCAGAGCAAAGGGACTGCTATGCTCTCTTAAAAGCTTTGCAGGTAATCCTTGTTTTCTCTATTTCACTCTGGATAGAATTGGTATTATTACAAACACATAACAGTAAATAGTACTCTGAAGAAAAATATTTAAACAAAGTGTTCTATACCGCCACTTGGATATCTATCCTTTGTGGATGTAGTTTATCAGGAAATTCCAATTAATCACCTCTGTCATATTTTAAAACCCTTAAGACTTCGTGGTGTTTATAACATATGCACACTGCTGATCAATGCCATGCACTATTTTCATTTCAACCTTGTTCATGTATGAAATATTCTTGCTTAAGTTTATTACCGGTGATATGTTAGCAATGCAGAAATTGCATTATGATTTAACAAACACCATCAGAAATAATATTGTCTAAGAGTAGAAATTGTTTTGCTATCCATTTTTCAAACTCTTGGGGAGTAAGAACTGACCTCATTTCATTGTGAGAGAAGGCATTATGTGCAAGGAAATTTCTGTTGGACAAAAAACAAAACTTGTATATACACATTTATGTGACAATGTTGTAGCTTTGCTTAGTTAATAAAGCTCTCAATTTATAGGAGGAATGTGCAAAGAATGAGAAACTTCAAAGCCAAAGTTCCGTTTGAAAAAATACTGTTGCCTCACGAAATCATGGTTTTTTCTGCTAAATCAGAGGTTAGCACTTCAAATTTGATTTTATTTTGGAATTTTGTAACTTACTGCATTGTACTACTGTTTTCATTTGTAAAAGTTGTAATGAGTTTCTTTAAAATATACTACAAATTTGTCAAAGTCATAAGGGAACAAGCTTGATATAGTGATTTATCATCTTTAAAATGATGATTATTACAGTCTTCAGAAACCGATAATTGAAAATAGTAAGAAAATAAACTAATTTAGCAGTTAAAAACCAACAGTTAATTGTATTGATTAATCAGTCTTATTGTCAAAAATCATGAAAGAAAATGAACAAATGTCATATGCATGAATTGAAAAAAAAAATTGTTCAAATTTGCTCAACAAGCTTAACCTTGTCGAGCTCGAGTCGGCTTATTGGACTCACTTAATACACGAATTGAATTCGAGAATGTGGCTTGATGGTAAGTCTTGTGAGTCAGTTTGATAATAGTAAACGAGCTTTTATATGTGCTCAAGCTTGAAATTTGAGCCAGTAAACTAGACAATCTATTTTGCCTTTTTATTGTAAATCAAGTTCGAGTTCGAACTGTTTTTTCTAAAAGTCGAGCTTGAGTTCAATTTTTAAAACTTGAATTGAGCTCAAGTTTAGTAGAGTTCGACTTACACCTCTAATGGAGAGGATCAAACCTAAATGTCGGTATCTAATTACTGGCCTAGAAGGACAGAGATGATGATAAATAGTTTATCAGAGACAACTTGATACGGTGAGATTATCCTGTTGGAAAAAACCATACAGAAAAGGTTAAGGAATGAGTATCCTGTTGGAATGACAATGTACACCACAAAATGAAACCTTGAAAGAAAAGTATAAAACATAGTTGCAGTGGACAGTCAATCATTTTACTAACTCTCTTCAGTATCTGATCAAAGAGAGGAAATTATGAATTCAGATGTTTCTCATTTGATTCCCACGGAATTGAAATTCCTTCGACAAATACAAACTCAAGTGGGCCATAATAAATCAGTAGGCAAAGTTAATGAACACCTAACTTAACCAACTTCACTACAAATTCTGTTTTTTTTTTTTTTTTTCCTTTTTCTTTTTACCAACTTCAATCAATATATGACGGTTCAAAATAAAATTGGGGAAAGTTGGATTTGTTACCAATTCATACATCTGAATAGGTGAATAGGCGATGGGTCCTAAACAAAATTCACGAAACATTCTCTGAAGGTTGTAAGAAGAACAAACATTCCCTGAAGGTTGTAAGAAGACTAAATAGACCACAACCGATTAACTTAACCGATGAACTTTCAACATTTTGTTGGATTTTTTTCAAAAAAAAATCTTAAGATTGAGACTCAGGAGAATCAAATCTGAAGATTGAATGACCCCAAAATTTTCACATGACCAAATCATATTAGGTTGGAGAAATCAAATCATGAAGGACTAAAAAATGTGTTGTATATATTTTTTGTACTATGTATTTTGTATTGTCACTTTGCTTTTCATTTTCTTATTTATTTTCTAAAAAACTTTGCTGTTGGAAGCAGGTCCTAGTAATAAATATGGACAAAAATCAAAGATTGAGCTTTGAAAACAAACTCTTTTTTGGAGGGTTATGGATAATTATTTAGACACAAGCAATTCCAACTAAACCACGCAACTCGCTGTCTGCTATGTTGCCCACTCAACCTAATTGCCACCCCACGGAAAGAGCAAAGGCAGACAGAAGAGAGAGGCTCACTTTTACAAAAATAAAACATATATAATGTGGCTACGTAAGTATCTGTCACTAAATGATTGGCTCGTATGGTTTTGTTTACTGTATATAAGGACCCACTTGAGTCAAGTGGGACATGAAGACAAGTCAAGTATAGCAGGCTGTTTTGTCTTTAATTTGCTATCTAAATTGCTTGGTCAAATTATTATTTGTCGTGAAGTTTATGAATTTAGGTCTATCAAAGAAGCCAAGTAAAAGCAAATCATGTGTTTGTGTGAGAAGCGAGAAGTTTCGAGTTTAAATTCTCTCGATCACAAGTGTTTTTATTAATTTAATGAGTCTTGTATCTTGATTGTGTAGTCAGTGTTTTTCATTCTATCAAATCTCCTAAGTAAAAGCTTATCAAAGATGGCCTCATTCCAGGTCAAAAAAAGAAAATTAAAAAAAAAAAATATTACTTTGCCGTCTTTAATTTTGAGAAAATTTTCCAGTCTCTTCAACTTTATGTTCTAAATTCGCTCATATTTATAAAATTAAGAATTCAATTCGTCAATATATATTTATAAATAAGAATATTCAGCTATCTTAAAGCGAGGTTAGTCTAACACTTAAAAACCATACTAGAATACTCATGAAAAAACTGGAAAAAAAAATAATAATTAAACATTTATAAGGTATGAAATTAATTCCAAATATAAAAATTGATCTAATCCCAATCAATTAACACCCATTCTAGTGTATATAATTCTAACATCCTAATCCTCATGCATGTCATCATCTTCTTGATAAAAAGACAAGCTAACATTTCTACATCACCTAAAGTCTTATAAATCAGGCTAAGGACAAAGAGTGAAGTTGCCTTATTTATTTTAATTAATTAATTAGGCACTACAAAACTAAATGATTCGATTAGAGTTCATTTGTCTCATTAATGATTAATAATCCAAACAATGACCAAAAGAACAAACAAATACAAAACACGTGTTGCTCTAACCTATATAGCTAATTAAGAAATTAACAAAGACTATTTCTAAATTGTAATTTTATTCCTACCAAACCGATCCTTAAGTAATGTGAAAGTTGAAACTCAGAAGAGGACAATTTTGCAGAGGCTTCGGTGAAAATGATATTCATCTACGTTGTGCAAATAAGATTTCTTTTGGAGCGTGGGATTGACTCTATAATTCAATCTTGTTATCACCGTGATAGAGTTTAGCACCTTTCAACCGCTAGAATAAGTTATTTTGATTTCGAGGCTCTATCTATTAAAATTTTGAAATATAGTAATATACAGAATTTAATTACTAAATATTAAAAAATAACTAAAAAATAATTTTAAAAAATAGAAATTAAAAGAATTTAGAATATATAAAATTAAAATGATTTGTTTGTATAGTCTTTTTTATTCTCCATCTTTCATAACGACATAGATTTTGTTTTTCTTTTTTTTTTTTTTTTTTTTATAACGAACATAGATTTTGTTTTCTTTTTTTTTTTTTTTTATTTTAAATATCTTTATTATTTTTTAAAAGTTTTAGATTTTGTTTTTCTTTTTTTTTTTTTTTTATTTTAAATATCTCTTATTATTTTAAAAGTATTTTGAAAGTTTATTTTTATGGAAATGGGTAAATTGATAATAAACTTTAAATTTATATCCTAAATTAGCCAAAGTTAAATATTTAATCAAGAGAGTTTGCAATTAACAAGAGAACGTTCATAAATGTTTAAAGATCAAAGTGGTATTACTTTTGTGCATTATATATCCATAAAACCCTAAATTAAAGTTGCTTTTCTTAGGAATAAAATTAAAGTTCATATATACATAAACATGCAATACTCATTTCCCAGTTGGGTATAATTAAAGAAAATAAAAATTTCAAAATAATATTAATAAAAAAGTTCTAAATTCACTAAAGATATATAAACATAAAAATACAAAGATTTCACTAATTAAAAACAGAAAACCCTAAATTCTAATCAAAGAAAGAGCTTTATCAAGATTCTTAGACTTAATTCCAACATACTCGGCCACCGAGACGGACCGATAAAGAGGAACTTGTCCATGATCATCATCTTCATCACCAGAGCTCAAACCCAAGGGAAAGACATGAAAATCAGTACGTGGGCAGTAAAAAAAAGCAACAGAAAATCTTTGTTTAGGCTCTTTCATGATCACACGATGAAGAACACTGATAAACCGACCATTTGAAAGAATATGCAAAAGATCACCAATATTTACTACAAGTGCACCATTAGTAGGATAAACTAGCACCCATCCAAATCCTTCTTTGAATATTTGTAACCCACTAATGGTGCTTTGGTGTAATATTGTCAAAAGAGAAGTGTCTGTATGAGGGGCTAAACCCATGGCTCGATGTGGGTCTGGACAATTTGGATATGAGTTTAGCTGTAGAGCCGTGCTCGAACCTCCGGGTGAACCCAACCATTTTGTTTCTTCTTCTGACATGGATATGTTTTGGAGAATAAGATGTATTAGGGTTGTGGCTAGCTCCTCCATTTTCTTCTGATAATCTTCCATTACATCACTGTTTTATTTTTACTTTTTGGTTAATGTTAATCATAAAATAAATTAAACACGTAATTAGGGATGAGTACGTACATATGATTTGCAAAGTTGAAGAATTTATTTCAAATTAATTAGGTCTATGTATATGCTAAATTTTATATGTATTGGAAAGATTACTGAAGTACTAATTGCAGTTTGGATTTAAAAGAAACGTTGTGGAAGGAGTACCCACCATATACGAAATTGAATACCCTTTTTGTTTTTTTTGTTTTTTTAAAAAGAAAAAGAAAGAAAGAAGAAAGAAAGAAGAAAGAAAACAATTCCCTTATTCTTTTTCAGAAGGGCTCACTGAATTCAGACTACATATCTAAGTATATATAAGAAAATAATTTCAAATCACATTTTGATAAAGACTAGTATATATGCTAATTATAATATTCTAACATTATATTCTGTCCATCCAATACATGATATATATATAAAAAGGGGAAAAAAAATCTATCACATAGTAGTAATTAAGACTAGTGTATGACTATTTTTGCTTCAAGATTAGTGATTACTCCTTTCTGTAAGTGTTTTTTAATAAATTGAACATCGATCTATTAAATTTAAATATGTTCTATTACTTGAATTACTCTTCAAAATGAAAAGAATATTTAAAGTATATTAAATATCTGTTAAAAAAAACTTTTCTCAAGAAAAGAAAAGAGAAAAAATAAACCCTTACTATATATCGTTGTAGCTGGCTAGATTGAACTGATCAACAAATAATATAATATCCAAATCCTATAGTGAAAAAATATGCTTTAAATATATGCAAAGGGTGCCAATTAAAATGAATTAAACTTACTAATCAGCTTCCATAAGAGTATAAATCATCAGTGCAAATTTAAACTAATTAAGTGAGACTCCTAATTAACCAAACAAGAAGCAATCTTTATATACACATATATAAATGTTGAAATTTCTGTACGTGCATGGAACTGCATGGACTTACCAAAACCGCTGATAGCCATTAGGCCAAAGTTGCATTGCATGATCCACAGGGGAACCCATAATAGTGAACCCTTCATGCCACATATACTTATTGAAGAATGGCGAGATTCGAGCTATTCCATATCCTATGGCTCCGCCAGGCGACCTTAAGGCCTTCAACTTCTGTCTTGCCGGTAGCGAAAATAGCCGTTTTATCTCAAACTCAACTTCATTTAATAGGTTTAATGGAATGTTGTGGTTTGTCAATTGAAATACACCCCATGTCTCACATGCATGCCCTATTAGCTTGGCTCTATCAGGATCGTTCAGGTCAATCGTTGGTATTGATAACCAGTGGTGATCATTTGACTCCAACTCGCCGGATTCTGGCCAAACGTGGGAATCAGGCACTGCTCGGACGGAGTCAAAGTCGAGAGGGATGATTTGGTGAAGATGGAGTGGATGGTCCCTGTAGGCTTCAGAAAGAGTAGACATGGTATTGTTAATAGAAAGTAAAGTTAATGAGTCTATATATAGTATTTTAATCTCGTTTTAGATGCGAGGTAATCCAGTTATGGAAGTTTTATTTATTTTTTCTATAATTATTTTTCTATATATGGATTGAATTTCTAATTTTATAAAAATTATTTAATGAAATTTAAATATATCTTATCACTTTGTGATCCTCTCATCAAAACAAACTAATCAAAGATAAAAAAAAAATAAAAATAAAAAATAAAAAAAATAAAAAAAAAAAACTCATCAAAAACCAAAAACTAATCAAAGATAAAAAAAAATAAAATAAAAAATAAAAAATAAAAAAAAAAAAAATTAGTCAAAGATAAAAAAATGGATGAGGATTTAATATAAGGGTGGCTGTTTGTACAAAAAGTAATTTTGTCTGTTAGGTGTGAATTGGGAAGATGTTTAATGCATGGAGGGATTTGGTTGAATGAGAACCCAAAATAAGGAACAAACAATAACAGAAAGTTGTGGCATTCTCCAAGACTTGAAACAGTTTTGTCTTTTGACTTTTGGATGATTAAGAATATGGGACCCTTCTTCTCTCTCTATCTTCCATGGGAACAGTGGAATCCTTGTCCTTTCTATAGTGCCCCACCCCCCCCCCCCCTCCCCCCTTGTGGCATGTAACATCCACACATCTCCTTTTTATTTTTATTTGTTCCCATTATTAGTTTATCAACCCCCCCCCCCTCCCCCCTGTGGCATGTAACATCCACACATCTCTTTTTATTTTTATTGTTCCCATTATTAGTTATCAATCACACGTATCCTCAATCCATTGAGATTAAGGGATAAAGTGCTTAGTATATAAATAATTCTTTAATAAAAAAAAAAGGACTCTTACAATTTAAATAAGAAAAAAAAAGTTCTTAAGCATTTTATTAATTTATTGGTTCACTCTATAAAATGAAGGATTAAATATTTGTGTAGTTTAATTATTGTAATTAGTCATTAATTGTAAGGAGTTAAAAGTTAAATATTGGTTGTTAACTAACAATCAACGATTCAACGGTTAAATATCATTATTCAAAACTATGGATGGAGGTGGAGTGTATTTTCATCACTGTCAGATCCCAAAAACCATTTAAAGTAGATTTAAGTATTTGATTAAATAGGTTTATAACGTATATGAGTGTCAAATCAACTATCCACCGCGGATTTGAATTGAGTGTGGATTTAAAAATGCGGGTACCTTCTACCCACCAAAATTCATTATATAATTTTAAAAATTTAATATAATAATTATTTTTTGAAATTTTAAGTGCATATTGGACAAATTTTACACTTTTCCTTTTCTAGTCCTACCCTTTATTCTCATCTCCATCTTCCAAGGCTCAACCAGGATCAACTATAATGAATTTTGTGAGGTACTACACATATGAACAGAGAGATTTTCGTGGATATCCTACTCACCGCAATCCATTTAAAGCACATTTTATGTATTAGATAGGTGCAGAACAGGTGCGGATATTAAAATTTTAAATGGATATGGATATGAATATTTCAAATGAAATTTTAAATAAGTTTGAAATGAATATAAATATTGAAATATTTAAGCGGGTTTGTGTGTGGGGCAGTGCAAATTTTATAGGCACCGCACCACATTTCCATTCCTACTAAAAATATTTTTATATATTCGGTCTTCAATATATAATTTGAAGTTAATGAATAAATTTTAAATTAACATGCAATTAGATTAATTTAAGTGAATAATTGTATTTTTAGAAAAATTTTATCCATAAGAGCATGATTCAAATTTCAGAATCGCTGTTATTGAAAGAATTTGTGATTCAAAATTCAAAATTGTGATTGTTGAAAGGATTTATATATAAAATAATTATGAGATGTCATATATTAAATATTAAATCTTAATTAATCCAAATAAATTCTAAAATTACATGATATCACTCATTCAAATATCTTTAAAGATACTCCAAACCTAAAATGTTAAAATGTTAATCATATGATGAAAAGTGGGAAATCATGTACAACTTGGATTGTAGTAATCAAAAGCCAGCACCATTACACTAAAAACAACAAAACAATCATCACAGCCAGCTTCTAATATTCTATTTCTACCAATTGTTTGATTCATAAAATTAATGATGTCTCAAATATTAAAATTATTGTATTCAAAGGTGCATTAGCCGACAACTTTTGTATTACATGTTGTCCTGAAAAGTAAATACTATTACAGAAATATATTAAATTGTTTTTGTTGCTCTCATGTGCGCAATGAGTGAATTATTTAAAAGTATCATGTAAGATATAATAATATATGTAGGTGCAATTGATGAACCCATCCCTCTGTTTTTAAATTATGACAATGAGCATATAAAATATTTAACTCCTCTGTCTGAATCACATCTTGGTCCATCTGTGGATTGTGTTTGCTATCAAAACTATATTGAAACATTGTTATGCTATCAAAACTAATTAATTCTTTATGAAAAAATTACAATACGATCCATCTGTCTTTTAGAAAATAGACTAAAATATACTTATAGTTTATTTCTGCTCAAATTTTTTTATCTTTTTCGTTAAATACCTTGTGAAATGACAAAAATACTCCCTTTATTTTTAAAAATATAAGGACGAACTAGTTATCTTTTTGAATTCATGGGAATTGAAATATAATTTGATTGCTATAATATTTTGCTACCTCTCATTTGACCTCTGTATTTTCTTATTTATTTAATGAAAAATATGCAAAATTAAAAATAAAAAACCTAATAATGTAACGGAAGTAAAATATAAAAAAAAAATTAATATATTTTAAAAAAACAGGGACGGAATAATTGTATTTCGCAAACTAGAAGAGTCGTAGTTTAATTTTTCCATTTTGTATTCCACAGCCAGTCACCTTTTTAGCAACCATTGCTACTTTCTTTTTATAAGTAGACGAAAATAATATCCCTAAAAAAAAAATTACTAATTAAGATAATAGATGATGCAAAAAATTTTGATTATGATAGCATTGCAGCAAAATTTGAAAACTCCATACCTAAGATGTGTGTATCTAATACATTTTTTTAATCTTTAACTTTTCATAATTAATTAAGTTATTAGAAAATATTATCACGTATTAGTAACAATTATAGAGCTGTATTAAATTAGAAACAGCAAATTTCTTATTTTGCCGACTTGAAATAAAAGAAGAGTTCGGTGAAGTGGCAAATTTTTTCTTTAAAATTTCTTTTGACCTTTAACCGCAGATTTCCTCATGCTGAAGGAAACTAATTATTCAGTCTGACCATTTGTCTGTTGAAAAATAAATATATGTGCAATTAGGTCAAATGGGTACATAATTACGGTAGAGAAATTTATGTACTTATATCTCATTTTTCAAAAAGAAGTCATTTATTTCCAGTCCCTTTTTCTCTGCTCTAATCTTATTTTTCAATATGTTTATATTAATTAGCTACGCTATTTTCCAGAAGTTGGAAAATTTAATAATAATAATAATAATATATAAAATTGAAATTTCACTTCTGAAAGCAAAAATAAAAAACGTGTGAATAGGAATTATTGTGTTTTGTCCAATTATAGACAAAGAACACATAATAAAGGATGATTGGACCAGATTATATTAAGCTAATCAAGTGTGGGGTCCCACTCGAATCCTTGATTTGTGTGCTAATACCAACACTAATTTCATTTTCCATATATCACTTCTTTAACCTTCCCCTAATTTTCTATTTCTCATTTCTCTAGCCTATCAATAAGAGATCACAACAAAGTAAAGTGCGCTTATGGGAAATGGAAAAATGATTCTTATAAAATTTATATCTTTTTATTTTTTTTTCTCAAATTTTATTTTTAAAATTAAAATTAACCGGCAAATAATCTAAATAAAATTATATATAAAATTTAGATTCAGGTGTTTCTCGATCAATCTTTAAACTTTTTTATTGAAAGTTTATTTCAATTAAAGCGGAACAATTTGTAAGATTACATGCATGAATCTAAATATGTTGTGTATTTTTTATTTTTATATTTTATAATTTTTCTTTAAAACTTTTTTATTGAAAGTTTATGTTCAATTAAAAGCGGAAAACAATTTGTTAGATTAACATGCATGAATCTTAAATATGTTTGTGTATTTTTTTATTTTTATATTTTATAAATTTTTTCATATATATAATATAATATATATAATTATATATATATATATATTTAACTTCCAACAATTTAATATTATTCGACAATAAAAATTTCACTTCTATTTTATCTTAATTATATCATATAACTTCAACAATTTAATATTATTTCGACAATAAATTTCACTTCTATTTTATCTAATATATCTCTAAGTTAATATTAAATATTACTATCAATAAAAAATCAAAAATAAAAAAGTATTGATAAAAAAGGCATAATAAATGGAGGTACATGAGAAAATTAAAAAACTCTAGTATTTTTTTTTTTTAAAATGGTCTATAATTTGTTGCAAATAAAAAAAGAAAGCAAATATATTATTATAAAATGGATGGAGTATTATATTTTATTATTTGAATAAAGATATTTTCAGGGAAATATTATAAATTATTCATATTATTTTCACTTCATTGCATGAGCATAGATCGCTGAGTTTGCCCTTTGATTTGCAACATAAAATTTGGTCGTTACGTCCATTACCCATATAACTAGATTAATGGCCATAAAATATCATTTCAACCATAAACTCATAATCCTAAAAATAATAAACTGTTGCAGAATTAAATATAAATAATATAAATCCAAACAAAAAAATAAAAAATATAAATATAAATAATAAGAAAGTTTTTGTTTCATTTTAGGTGGAAATGAATTGTCGGCATACCCAGAAAATTGGAGTTAGAACAAATGGAAAGGTCAATAAATATTATATAATAAATATTTCCTTCACATAAAAATTGTCGGCAAGAGAATGTCAATGAATACTGATTCCAACTTTCCACTAATTAGATTAATATCTTCAAAATACTCAGTTAATCTTTAGACTAAGTGAAATTAATTAGAGGATTTTGTTCCACTTAAGAAATTAATTAGATGATCATCATTTACCTACTTACCAGCATTCTTTTTTCCTATTTTGCGCAGTAAGCACAACATTGTAAATAGTTCAAATCAATTGCGATGCTGGTGTGCTGAACGCCTGCAATTGTTGTGGTCTGAGTTTTGTTATTCGAAATGAGAAAGGGGAGTTAATGGCAAGGTTGTGCAAGGTTGTGCTTGAATCAGATTGCCCACAACTTGTTCGACTATGCCTCAGAGAAGTTTCCCCCCTAATGAATGGCGTGCCAGTTTAAGCAGAATTATTGCTTTAGCTTCAAATTTTCTTTTGTTTTCTTTTGATTATGTTCCTAGATACTGCAATAAGGTGGCTCGTAAACTTGTCTCTTTAGTTTTGATCATGTTCAAATTTTCTTTTGTTTTCCTGTGTCTCTTTAGCTTCAAAATAAAAGCTGAAATATTTTTAAATTTTGCTTTTATTAACTAATTTAATCAAAACCACTTAATTTTCAGTCACTTTTAATTAACTTTTTAACTAAACTTTTAACCAATCGCTAAAAATTTAATTTTTTTTAACTGAACATGTGTTTACCAAATCGGATTAGCCGAACCGAATGCTCACCCCTATTTATAAGTTGGAAACTTAAATGCTTTCTTTCTTTGAAAGATTGGAGTATTTGATGTTTCTTGATTTCAAGAAATGAGAAGAGATTTTAATTTATATAAAAATTGACAAGCATATCATATGAGAGGCTTGGCCATGTCTACATCTGAACATGAATCTGATGAGCTAAATTAAGTCCTCTACAAACAAGACAACCCCAAAACTTCCTTTGCCTTACACCTCTCTTTTCTCTTCAGTACTTGCTTCTCCTGCCTTAACTTGATCTCTACTCTCCTCAGTTATTATCATGCTGCCATGACGCCCTCCTGCAAATAATATTTATCAATCCTTGGAAGCAAAATAATTTAAATGTACTTTTCTAACCAAAACAGCAAACTAAGAGCCTCCAGAATTGTGACTTACAGAGCTCGAATCTCTAGCTTGGGTAGTAAACTTGAATCATTACCTGTAGGTGTTGAGACTCTGTCACCAGAGCCACTTCCTTGAGTAGAATTACCAATGCTCGATAGCCTCCCGCGCAATTCGCGTTGGAATTTGGTGTTAGCAGCCACACCGGTATCATTTTCTCCAGTAGTCATGTAATTTTCACCACCCGGCCTCACGGTAGGTTTAGGCGAGTAGGTGGTTGACCATGATGCTCCATTTGATCCTGCTAAGGCCATTATAACATCTGCCTGAATTGTAAATACATGAAAAGATGTGATCCAACTATGTTGAGCAACTTCAAATATTCAACAAATGGAACAAATTGCTTCCAGAAAGAAAGCTGATTAAGATAATTAAGATAGAAAAACTGATATTTTCAGAGACAGAAACTGGTACTCAGAAAAAATTATACTGAAATGCCAATTGCTAGCAAGCACATTATCAGTGACAAAAACAAAAGCATTTAATGGCACAAAGAAAGAGAAAAACATAGTATCAATGCACCTGCAAAAACATCACCAAGGATTATCATTCAAATTGGATAACACATCTGAACAAACACAAGATGAACAGAATTCAAAAGACAGTTGACAAAATAATTTCAATAAAGTTTCTGAAAGAGAAATCATAAGAACACAAGTGTCCATGCAGAAGCCAATGCTAATAGTTAAAGAGTAAAATAGTGCCCAACTGCATAGTTGATGACCGCCAGATATCAGAGCATATCATTTTCTTTCATTTCCAAGAACAGATCATGATCCCAAAATTTCATAAAATTGCTCGTTCCATGAGGTAATACAATTCAACCCATCCCCAATTTAATCAGAATCAAGTTAATGGGTGCGAATTTTTTCTACTCTCCTTTAGATTTTAAGGACTGCAGAAGAATGAACATGAAGAATTCACTAGTAAATCCAACAACTGCATGCTTATCAGTAGGTTTAAAAAAAAATTCTGAACCGCAACAACTGATCAAGCAAGCAGATAGAATCAAACCACATAGAGCACGCACATAATTATTGTCCTGATGTCACGAGAAAATAACTCAATAGTTAAGTGGCATTACCAAAGGCATTTTATATACAAAAGGCTGCAAATTATAAAGGTTAAACAACAGAACTACTGCACTTTCAGTTGAGTTCTAGGCAATGATTTGAATACAAGCAATAAAAGGATGGCATGAAAAACTAGGGAGCAAAAGTTTATGAAATGTGTAGCAATAAGCTGATGGAGAAGAAACCGTTGCTCGCTCAGCAACCAAGAGAGGCATAAAATTACCGCCCCTCATTTATAAGCAGATTGAATTATTTAGAAGTCAGAAAGAGAAACCAGAAATTTTTAGTTTAATACCAAGCTATAATTAAAGCACTCAACATGGAATACTGTCACACAGAACAAACATCACAACCAATCATCTGCCGAGCAAGCAAAACAGTAACGAAGTTGTTCTGGCACAATGAGATGCATAGGAAGAAACACATGTTGATCAACACCGACAAACACTTTAAAGATAGAAATTAATATCCATTTCTTTCACAAAAACAATGAATATTGGACTTGAACAAGTTAAAGCAAGTTATGAACAAGGTATTTATCAACTTCAAGGTACGATTCTTCACTTTGATGTCTCATCTAGAGGACAAGCAATAAGACCAGTCATTACACATACTAAATCAAAGCGCATTTGCCATGGTTTCATTTCAGAATCAATAAGAGTGACCTTGCCTTGGTATGTAATAAAGCAAAATTTCCTGCAGGTATTACCATCGCTGACTCATATCATCTCTTGAATGAGAATAAATGAATCGTGTCATTTGAAAGATTATAGGACATCTATTATCTTTGAGTTGTAATCACAAAGAACTGAAGGCTCAAATCAACTTCTAATCATAACACAAGCCTAACAGCATTCCTCTTGCCACTGTCATGTGTTGATACAAACTGACTTTCAGATAATTACAACATTAGAAAAATTACAAAAAGAAGTTCTGAATCTTTTAATCATGCTAGTGGAAGCTTTAGCAAAGAAGCCTAACTGGTACAGCTCTTCCTCAAGCGAATGAGTAAACCAAGTGATTATTGGTAATGATATTCGATCTGTAATATGCAACATCAAGCTCAAATTTTCATATTCCAGCCCTGAAGCCCAACATGACATTAACATTAACAATATGAGGAACGCTTTTTAGTGAAAGACTATGCCAACAGCTGGTCATTCGCAAACTCAGTATAATCAAACAATATCAGGATTAGGATGATGTAGCACCTGGCAGCATACTTACACTCACAACAAATAAAAAAAAGATCACATTTAAAATGAGCCTCAAGAACATATCCAAGTAAATAGCCTAAAAGTGATGGTAACACTGATATTATAAATCTTTGTAAACTCTAAAGCACTACAAACTGCATTTCTACAGACTGGCATTAATGACACAAAGAGCAACTGCAAAAATGATTGCATAACCACAGAACTGCATTTTTGTGAATAACTAATGCTCATTTAGAAGGTTACTTTGAGTTATAAGTAAGGAAAATTAAGCACTGGCATCCAAGATCATGTCAAGCATATGGATATTTCTCAGATTGGTTTGGTCACATAATCATTGAAGACTAACATAGATCTCCTTTGAGCATGCAATGTATACGTTTTTCTACAAGAGACAATAGAAACTAAGAAGATTAAGCAAAGTCCTTTACAATTAGAAAGGAGATAGAGAGAAGTGAACCTTGTTTGGGTGGACATCATCAAAAACATGAGCTTGGCCACCATAAAATATAGTCATCTGACGACTGGCAGATGTTAAACCGTGCCGACTGCCACAAATGTAGAACATAATAAATTGCATCAAGTTTCCTTACAGAAAGAAAAAGATTTTTTAAGTAAAACTGTATAAGGACACGGTAAGACAGTGGATTATATTAGGAAGTTTACCTTGAAGGAGTTGAAAATTCCGGTTCTGAATTATGAGTCCCAGATTTAGGTTTACTGCCACTTGCCAGTGCCCCTGATGAATTTTTCTCGGTAATGCCTGTGCCAGTATTGATGGAACTCAAAATTCCAGGACCTTTAATTCCAGTTCTGGACCCTTCATCAGCAGCTGATTGAGAGATAACTGAAGGACCAGCATTGATATCCCTGAATTTGTTTGCTGGAACTTGATGCATAAAAGGGACAAATAGACCTGAACGAGGGGGATACTGTATGGCTGTTCCCACAGGAATAGATCGCTCCCATTTTGAAACATTGGCATCAAGTCGACTGCCAGCAGAAGATTGCAGTATGAGAGATGCAGAAGTTGGTCTCATTGCTTGCATACCATAGAAAACTTCATCATCATTGGTGGATCTTCTGGGTCTCTCTCCTCCACCTCCATTCTTGATCATCTGAGATTGAATATGACTCAATGAACATGAAGAACAACATCCAGATAAGGCATTTTTGGCATACCTTCATGATAACTTGTTAAAGGTTACCTTCATCAAATGTAGGCTCTCAAGAGAGTCATGACCCATTTGCGGAATCCCATCCCTGGAAGACCCCGTAAAAGCAGAATCTGAATTACTTCGCTTACTTCCTCCTACTCTGTTGCTTATCTCAGGACCAGAAATATCACTCCTTGGACCATAAAATGGAATCCCCTCAAGATGATTCCCGACCTGTCTTTCTATTAGAATTATGAGAAAAACTTCTATGTTAATGGTTAAACTGTCCAAATCAGAAAACACAAGTAATCTCTAAACACAGCACATTTTCAATAATATAATGACAAGCTTCAAGATCAGTAATGTTGACCAACTGAGGCCATTAATGGAAAGAGCCTCAAAGAAAGAAAAGAAACAGAACAAGCATAATCATAGAACAAATAATACATATCATAAGACCATAATGCAGAATGGGCTAAGTAGTACATGTGGTGTGTTTTTTCTGATCAGTAGCAAATAATGGTTCATCAACTTCTTCCTCAACTTTGAATAAAGAATTTCAAAAGGAAAATAGTAAATGCAGATATATATAATTACACTTTAACCGTCATCGTTCTTCTACAGGAAACAAGACCAATTAAAAGAAACCACGGAATACTAAATTGGCAAAACCAATCAACAGAAGCAAGTTCAATATAACAGAAACCTTAGAAAATGGCTAGTCATTGCAAATTAAAGTTACACACTAGAAAGAACTAGTTAAAAAGCTACCAACCCCATTACTGACTTAACTAAAACTAACGCATGATAGAACACACACGCCGCACTACTTGAAAGTTGAAAGAGAGTCTTTCTAGTTTCCGCATCAACAGCTGAAACTCACAAGTACATTAAAACGGACAGACAAAGACATTTTGCTCATCCAGAAACAAAAAACAAAATTACCCACTGAAATAGCAAAGAGGGGGGGCCAAAAGGAAGCACATTTCTCCATGAACTAACCAAGTTCCCATTTTCACAAAATATGGCGATCAAAACATAAATCAACTAAAAAAGAGTAAATTAAACCATCAACCTAAAAAAGCATATAAATTTAAAAAGTAATTAAGATTAAGCAGAGACCAGAAGCAAGATCAGAAGTAGTGGAAAGAGGACCACGAACACCACCACCGGAAGAAGCCCCAGCAGAAAGAGAAGCAGAAGGAGAAGCATCAGCGTTCTTGGGAGCCAAACCGACAGGAGAATCAGTCGTAGCAGCAGCTGCCTTCATCCCGAGAAAGTCATGGAACATTGCTTTCACTTGTTGTTGGTTTTGAGCAGGGGTGGCGTTATTATTATTAATTATACTAATACCGCTAACAGTAGCAAGAGAAGTGTTTGCATTGTTGGGTTTTGTTTGGTTAGCCATTGTTAGTATGGCCATTTCCACATCTTCACTGTATAATCGTACTTTTGCTGCTTCTTCATATCCTTTCTTAACCCTTCAACGATACAGAGGGAAAGAGAAGAAAGAGAACCCAAAAAAAAAAAAGAGATAGAGCACGATTTTTCAGGAAAGAGAAAAAAGAGAGAGAATCAAAGCATTAAAAAGCAAAAGGTTCTTTCTCTGTTTCAAATAGATGGGGTTTTTATGTCTGTCTCTAACTCTGTGCCTCTGTTATGTTTCTGAGAGCTGGGTTTATTTTGTTTTTTTCTCTCTCCCCCTTTACTTGTAAATTGTAATGGGTATAACTGTTGCGCGTGTAAGTGTGTGTTTATGCGCGCGTGGGCCTGTACCTTTGTCCTTGCAACATTCATAGAGAGAGAGAGAGAGAGAGAGAGAGACGAGGGGGATTTTGTTACTTTTTTATGTACGATGTGGGAGAACTTTATTTTTTATTTTTGGAAATTCAGCCTATAGTCTTTGAATTTATGAAATCGCCCCTCATAGAATTAATGTTTATCCTTTGATGTCCTATTCATGAATGATTGTAAAGGAGCAAAGTTAAGGTGAGTCCAATTGAGCTTATGCTTTGTTTGATGGGTGTAAAATATTGGTGGATATAAGATAGAGACTGAAATTTTTTTAGGATTATCAAAATTCCTTATTTGATTTGGGTGTAAATGTCAAGGAAGGGATAAGATAAATTGATTCGGAGGAAAATTAATAGTATCATTTTACATCCTTATTTTGCTTCCGCTCTTATATTACTTATTTCCCAAACATAGCATTATGCTCAATTGGAGCTTCAAAAGACAGAGTTCTGACTAGACTTATATATAATTTAATCTCTCCGTCCCATTTTATTTACTTATTATTTTTTTTTTTTGGATGTCCCAAAATATTTATAAGGTTTTTAAATTTATATATTTCAACAATTATTTTTCCGCTAATGACATTAATGGTTATTCATTAAATGAAAGACTTTTGTTAATATCTTAATGATTTAAAGAGTAAAAATAGTAAAATAATTTTTATTAATTGAATTCTTAATATATTGTTTTGTTAAACCATGCAAATAAAATGGGATAGATATAGCATTATTTAAAAGAAATTTATATAAATTGATTTATTAAACAAATTTGATAAGCAGAATGATTTTTTTTTTTTTCTAGTCAAACATCATTGCATCTTATAAGCCACTTAACTTATTTTCATTTTTATGGAATGATTTTATTTTATGATTTTTCTTTTTATTTTTTTCAATTTCACTTTATATTAAATCATTAAACTTTATATTACTTTTTTTTCACATTTCTTGCAAGAATTTATGCTAGGTCCCCCCTTTGTTCCTTCAAAGAGAAATGCCTTTATCACTTTCTTTATTATAATTAATAATTATAACAATAATAATAATAATTTGCTGGGACCTTTTTCACTTTGGAGATAAGGACAAAAACTAAAATTTTATTTGTACAATACAAATAAAAAAAAAAAATGAAAAGAAAACAAATCCAAGAAGTTTCATACTTTTTGTCTTTGGTTAAATTTAACTTTGTATTCATGCATCCTTCTAACACATCTAATGTGAAAAAGTGGATCAAATGTCAATTAAGAAATAAAGTTGTCTACAACTAGTAATCACTATGTATATCAAAATTTTCTTTTATTTTTAGGTACCCTTGTTTGTTTCTATGTATATATATATAAATACATGTTTTTAATGAATGCTAATTTTTTAGTCTACCTAAAAATTTTATCTAGGATTGAACTTCTGTAATATTGATAGAATCGAATTGAACTGATCAATTCTGTAATATTGATAGAATCAAATTGAACTGATCAATTCATTGAGTGTGATTTTAATTTTAATGGAAAAGGTAAAAATATCTTTGATTTAGTTTAAACATTTTATAAAAATGTAAAAAAAACAAATAAATTTAACTCAAACGTTTAACCATTTATTTGGATGAGTATATTTTTTTGGATGAAGGAAAATAACTATGGAAAATATTTAGAGAAAGGTACTTTCTCTTATTTATAGAAAAGGAGAAAAAAACTCGAGGAATTTAATATTTCACTTATTTTGCACTTGGCCTACATGTTTTGAATTAATCTCTCCAAATTGGAGAGAAAACAACGGAGGAAAGTGAAAATTTCACTCATTTTTATTAAATTATTTAAATAACCTAAATTAATTAATAAACTTTAACCATTTTTTACATATCCCATAATTTAAGTGATGATATAATTGTCAATTTTCAATATAACATTTATTTTCCTCTCAAATTTTTTCATTTCCAAATAAAGGAAAACAAATTTATTTTCTTTCCTTCGTTATATCCAAACACAAGTGTAAAAAATAATTACGAAAATGGAGTTGACAAATCATCATTATTTTCTTCCATTTTTTCTTTCCTCCAAATATTTTCCTTCCTCTCCTTTCCAAACAAAGGATAAAAAAAAAAAAATCAAATTAGTTCAGCCCGGTTTATAATACAGCTTGATTTGAATTTTTATAAATCAATTCAACTTATTTGATTTGCACTAATTTGATTTGATTTGAAATAAATCTACTGAATTCTCACCCATTAATTTTTTATTAATTTTGCTATGATCAAGATTCAAAACTAACTTCAATTTTTAGGTTATATGTATGAATGTGAATATAATTTATTAGTCAAACAAGAACAATAATTTTTTTCAAACAACATTTTAATTATTGAAACTATCAAAAACTTCATGTTTTATTAAACTACATATTAAAACAAAGAATTATCTTATAATGTAAATGATTAAGATTGAAATTTATAGATTAAAAATTTATGATGTTGAAAATTTTTTAAATTAAATATAATTATGCGTTTTTGGGTGAAAATATAACCAAATCATAGCGAGTGAAGGTGTTGGAGTAGTTAGTGGGCACTAAGGAGGGAACATATATATATTGGAGAGTCCTACGCATTGATCCCTCTTCAAGTACTCTTGTTGACTGATACCACCACCACTACCACCACCTTCACTCGCCGTCTTTTTACCACACTGGCCACCGTGGAAAGCACTTATCTTTTCAAGTTGCCAATTTTGTCCTTCAATGCCATCCAAATTCATCACTTCAATCATTTCTCTAAGACAACTCGTTTGTTCTCTTTATTTTATGGATGGTACTTTGATTACTAGCATTACAGTTCTAACAATGAACTCTATAATGCCTTAAAATTCAAAAAAAAAAAAAATTCTTAGAGTAAATTACTTAAGAACTTGTAAAATTTAGAGATATATATATTTCAACTATGCACTTTAATCCTTGGTGGATCAAAACATAATTTTTTACTACACTTTTTAATCATGGATTTTTTTTTTTCGGGCCCTCGAGTATCCATCAATCAAATTTGTCAGGTAAAAGTTGATTTTCAAGCTTTTCTCTTTCTTATTATGATACAATCACCTTGTTTCTATTTTAATCTCATATATTGTATCGTCTTCGATAAAATTAATTATTTTAATAGCATTTAATTATTAAAATATTAAAAGATAAACGTATAAGGATTAAGTTTTTAAAAATATTACCTTAATTTCTAAAAATTAATTCAAACATAAACTAAATATATAAGGGTTAACATTTTATAAAATATTACCTTAACTTCTAAAAACTAATTTGAATGGTACTTTATCAATATAACCTAATTGATTTAATTATTTGAATGATAGGACAATAGCATTGTGGTCCTCAACCCACGATAAAGCAGCTCACAAAATAGATCGTGTCTTCTAGACAGGAGAATCAATATTTAAATATCATATATAAAAGGATGCTGTTATGAAGGATCATACTTAGATCAAGCCGGCGGATGATCCATGTGTTTACCGTTAGGCCATCACATGGGTGGTATTTTTGAAAGGTTAAATTGGTTGCACTCTCGTTTGGATTGTCATTTTAGATAGAACATGTTTATCAGCTCAATGCTAAATGCTATTGAAGATGCAAATTTCATGTTTGAAGGGAGGGGTAAATTTGTTAATAAAATGGAAGTGTGGGCCTTGAAATATACAGCCAAATCCTAGTGGACAATGATGAGTGCATGTGGGCGCCCACAATATCACGCAGATATTTTACAACATTATTGGAGAAAACAATAGTCACAGTGAAAATAAAGAAAATAAAGAAAGGAAACATGACAAGCCCATCATTAGAGATTCACTCTTTTCTTTGAATTATTATAGGATCTCTTTGAATCATTTTTATTCTTCTTATTCAAATATTATTATTTTTAATTCTCAAAATTAAAATCAAAGGCTTTGATCTCACAAATGATTATTAGTTTTGTTTTGTATTGATAAAATTTTGCACTATCATATCAATAATCATTAGGTTGGAAACTTAATAAGAGTGAAGTTTTATATATTTTATATCTAATAATTAATTTATTTATTTATTTATTCTTATGAGTTCGTAAAACTCAAATTCAAATTCATAATATGATATTATTGAAAAAATAAAAAAATATTAAATTTCAAGTTAAAATTGAACGAATATTAAAATTATATTATGAATTTTAGTAAGGAACAAATGAGATTATATTAAAATTTATATGTGGTTTTCCTCATAAATGCTTTCACGAGATTCATTTATGTTTGGTTCTAAAATCCTGTCTCTATTGTTGATGATGATAAGATATTTTGATGTATAGACAATGAAATGTTAATTAAAGTTTTATTTTTCGATACTCTATGATATTTCTAACAACTAAAAATCTCTACATCTACAATAATTTTGATTAACACCTAAGAATCTCGATATCTACGTCTTGATAACGCTCAGCAATAGATAAAAATCTTATAACATTTATGATATTAATAAATGAAAACAATAAATTAAATTATAATGAACAATATATCGGAGATAAGAATAAATACAAAACATATATCTTAAGAATAAACCTGATAGAATTTTATTAACTTTGACTCTTAAATCAATCAATTTTATAATGAAATATATATGTTATAAAAAAAATAAAAATGTATAGGAAGAAAGGCAAACCGTTTGAGTTGCATATAGTACCAAGAAACTAATTAAAGTCACGTAACATAGAGGATGAGGGAAAAACTAAAGAATTAATATTAAGATAAAGATTTAACTTAAATTTTATTTATTATTACAAAATCTATATATCTTCTTTGATTTTTGGAGTATATATAATATATAAAATAAATGAAAGTGAATGATAGAAAAATAGTACTATAATTTAATAAAGTCAACTTATTAAGAGTTATCTGTATAAATATATAAATATATAATCTATAAAGCATAAATGCTAATGTGGTAACATAATAAAATATAAAGTGATAATATAGCATTTTATTTTTCCATTATAATTCTTTTTGTGTTTAATAAAAATTAAATTTGTTTATTAAATAATGAAGTTACAAACTAATTAATCTAATGGAGGATTTCATTATAATTAATGATTTTTTACATTTAATAAATATTAATTTTTTATTAAATAGTTTTTTATAAAAAAATAATGGATTTATAACAGAGTCATAATTATAAAAATTAATTAAATAATATAGTTACATTAACAAATAGAATTAAAATATTAATTCCAATTCACTAAAATATATTTCATTAAAAGAAATATACTTATACCTCATTTAATATGATTATATGAGAATTTCAAAGAAAAAAAATTGAATAATTAACTAAATATATCAGTTGAATTACAATAATTTACTTATAATAATTAATTTTGCTAATTAATATTTCAGTTCATTATGAAAGAATTTCAAAAAAAAAAAATCATTTAATTTTACCTTTCATCATTTAATCAAAAATATATAAGCAAATTATGTAAATTAAAGCAACACAAATATAAATTACAATAATCTTCTTAAAAATTACATTCAATTTAATTTAAAAAATAGAGGATTATACGATCGTGCATCACGCGGTTACATTACTAATTTTATTATTAAAGCTTATTATTTAAACAACTCTATAATATATTGCTCATATACAAAGGTTCCCTAAAATTGTAAATTCATATAATAATAACAAATGACTATAAAACTAATTACATAATTTTTTCTACCTTCAAAAAAGGAATTACATAATTTTTTCTAAAAAAAATTATATAATAACTAAAATTAAAGCCCAATTAACCCGTTTGTTAGCATGTCAAAGTGAACTATTCTTAAATTCACATACAAAACACAATCTATATTTGCATGCATTTTGTATTAAATAATAACTAGGTGAAGCCCTGAGCGTTGTGTGAATTGTTCTATTTATTGTATATCGCCCTTTGTTTTGAAAATACTTTTATTTATAACTCTATACTAAATGAATAATAAAAATAAATTTAAACTAAGCTCGTTTAAAGTTTCAAATTTTTTTAATTTTTATTTATACATCACAATTATTTTACAAAAGTAAAAAGATAAGTGTTAATTACTGTTTAATTCTCAGAAACTCAATATATTTTATCCAATTATAATTTGCTACTGATGCAAATATAACATTCCAAATTAATTTATAAAATTATGTGAATAATATATAAGCCAATAATGTAAGTTTTATTTAGGTATCTTAAGTGATCTTATAAAAAGGGAAAAAAAATTCAAAATTCAAAATTGAAATATAGGTATAGATCATTATTATAAATGAATATTAATTTTAAAATCTAATTATTATGTATAAAATTTGAATTTAAATGATAAATATCATTTTAAATATAAATGTTAAATTTATTTTTAATTTATTAGATGTTATCTTGTAAATTCTCTTTATTATTTTAAATGTATTTATCGAATTTAATGATTTTTTTCCTTAATTAAATCAATTGTGTAAATGTTTACTCACTTGAATAGTAAAAGATTTCTCTAATATGCTATCCTAGTAAACAAAATAAACTACAAAATAATAATAATAACTACACAACTAATTGAAAAAATTACTACAACAAATATTCAATATTACATAATTGATTGTACAATGATCAAAAATAAAAAAATTATTTTTCTAAAGATATACATATATATATATATATAATAAGTTATGGAAATAATGAGTTTTGATTAATATCAGTCTTATTTATCTCATCTTTCTTTGCTTTTTTGCCTCTATCTTAATCTTTTCCTGTACAGGTATTATGTCAAATATAATGAGAAGCAGAAATTTTTTGTCATATTATATAATTCTTTATTTCTTTTGGAAAAAGTTAAAAAAAATTGAAAAAGAGAAAGAAAAAATTGTAAGACTAAAGAATTGATATTACTTTGACATTGCATTACCTCAGGTGAAAAAGAAGAGGCGGGATTGAAGTTGTTTTTATCGTCCTTTTGCAATTAAAAATATGAATAATAATAATAATAATAATATATCAAAGTAAGTAAATAAATAAATAAAGAATTGAGAGCAGAATCAAAATCTAAAAAATTGAAAGCAAAATAATCCAATACATAAAAAAAAAAAAAAAATTGTGTAAGACTAAAAGAAATTTGATATTACTTTGACATTGCATGTACTCAGGTGAAAAAGAAGAGGCGGGATTGAAGTTGTTTTTATCGTCCTTGTGCAAGTTAAAAATAATGAATAATAAGAATAATAATAAAATACAATCCAAAGTAAGTAAATAAATAAATAAAGAAATTGTAAGAGCAGCAATCAAGAATCTAATAAAATTGAAAAGCAAAATATCAATCATAAAAAAAAAAAAGATTTGAAGAAGATCATTCAAATTGAGAGGTACACAATAGATGTATAGATATATGTATATATGATATAGATTAAAAAAAAAAGCTTTAAAAGTAAAATTTAAATTCGACAAAATTCAAAAAACTTTTAAAGTTTTAATTATTCAAACTTTAGATATATATACATAATAATAATATAGACAAGCCGATAAAAAAATTAACATTTTAAAAATTTTAAATTCAGCAATCAAAAAGTTTTAAAAAGTTTTAGTTATTCAAGATTATATATATATATATATATAATATAGATATAATATATTATGATTAAAAAAATGTAAAAAATTTCAAAAAAAAAAAAATAAGAAAAAAGGAAATTTTAAGAAAATATATCCAAATCAGCTGTTTTTTTTTTAGAATATATTTTTGGTAATAGTTCTTAGAATAAGTTTAAATAAGTTTAGCCCTTAAATAATTTTTGTTAAGAGCTGGAATTAAGAAAGAAATTATAAATTATGTTATATTTTCAATTTAGGCAACTATTATTAATTTAGGCCTATTGATTATATAACTTTTTTATGGGATTCTAATCTTTTTGCAATTGGCAAAATAAACATTAAAATTTAACTAAGAAACGTTATGACTATCGACTTAGTCTTTAGTTTTTAAAAACAATGACGACTTTGTTTAAATTAAAAAAAAAAGTGAAAAAGAATCACAAACATGTAAAGAAATATGCATATTTACAAAAAAAATAGATTAAATACTTATAAATCATAAAACAAAACATTTGAATGGTAAATCCCAACTTCATTATCATCGATGAAAATAAATTAACACAAATACACAGTCCAACTAAAAAATTACATACTTGACAAACTATCACTTACACCGACTTAATAAAAGCTTGCATTAAATAATAATAATCAATAAAAATTTTTTAAGTTGACAGTTGGAGTATCCCAGCTTTAAACTAAACCATATTAGCTACATCAAACTAACTTTCTCTTTAAATCTATTAATAATCTCTAAATTCCTTAATTAAAATTTATCTATAACCCCATTATCATGCAATCATTGAACCCCCTGCTTTTAGGCTAATTCTTTCATTTTATATCTGGTCCATGGCGAATCTATCAACATAAAAATATTTTGCATGCACTTATCATTCTGTTTCCCAAAGAGCGAAGATCCTTTCCGTTGGCGAGGGCGGAGAAAGGCAAGTGAACTCGATGATCCAAAAATATGAATTGAATTCAATTGATTAATAATCAACCTTTTTGCTTAATTTTATAGGAAAGTACATTCGGATCAAGGGAAAAAAAATAAAAAAAAGCTTACAAAAATCTCTATACCTATATTAATTCTATATTCCATTATCCTTCCGACACCTCCAAGAAAACCCTAAATTAGATCCCAAACTGACGGGTTAGTATGAGCTTATCCAATGCGGTTATGCACTCTTTCCGAATAAAATCTATTTCTGAAGATCCCTGACTTTCCATCGCTTTGGTGGGTCCCGCGAAAATCCTTAGATTTCTAATATTCCAAATCCTTCACGATACCTTTTCAAGAAAAATCCTGAATTGGATCTCAAAATGTGACGGGTGAGTATGAAAGCTTATCCATGCGGTTATCCAACTCTTCGAATAAAAAATCATTTTTTTAAACCAGATACTGAACTTTTATGCTTTGGTGGGTCTCGAAAATCCTTTTTATATATATTTAATAGACAACAACAAGTGTTAAAAATGTTGGCTTCAAAACTTAAATCAACGACGTTCAGCATCCTAATTCCTTATATCATTAGCAATCAAAATTAAAAAAATAAAAGAAAGAAGAAAGATAACATTAAAGTCAAAACTCATTATCACAAGCAGTAGAATAAGCGGCATGGAATTAGTGTGGTGCAGAGTTTCAGCCTCGACTCATCTGCGATAACTTCTGCAATTGGTTGCTAAAAGGTGAAACTCCAAGCCACTTTAATTTCTATTTTATGAAATTTTGATAATTCCGTAATATTTATTTCAGAATTTTTCAAATACTTGTGAAAATTCTAAAATTTTCAAATATCTATCCATTTCGAATGCTATTATACCACAACATATTTTATCGCTTCAAATTTGTTTTGAAAAATTCTAAAAATTTAGAGATAATACCAAATTAAAAAAATTTAACTTGAATAAAATCTAACAAGAGTAAAAATAAAGAAAAATAAAAAATAAATGGGAACAACGGTGTTTTAGTATTTTAGTTACAATGTCCTATATAATTTAAAATTAAAAGTTATCTTTAATTAACTTATTAATTTAAATTAATAAAAAATTCAGAAAAAAAATACAGAAAATTTCTAAAAACAGAAAAAAATAGAATGCTTAACAAAATAGAGTGACAAGTAAGCTTTTAGATTTTTTTTTCCTCCGATTATTAAGGATAAATAGATTATATGACTAAATTAATGATGAGAGAATAAAAAAAAAAAGTCACTTAAAATTGCAAAATCTTATCCTCAAAAATAAAAAAGAAAACTACAAAATTAATTAAAATAACTAAGAAAATGTGAAGATCCAAAACTTCAAAAATTTAATACATAACAACTTAAATCAATTTAGAGAAAATGGAAAAGTATAAAATAACCAAAAAAAAGAAAAGATATACTCAATTAGGAGTTTCTATGCATGGTAATTATATTAATAAGTACTAAAAAATTACAAATTCAAAATTACTATAGAAATTGAAAGGTCATTACACAATTTGAAGTTTACAACAAAACAATAAAAAATTACATAATATAATTACATAATAATCAAAAAATAAAAATTACTATAAAATTTATTATGTAATATTTGAAAATTATATTAGAAAAAAAAAAATAACAAAAATAGAATAAAACCATACTTAAAAAATTGAAATGCTCTAATAGAGAATTGGGAAACCTCTATTTTGATATGACTATATATATATATAATAGTATTTATATACTATATATATGTTTAGAAATTTTTAGAGAAATGTATTTGCTTATATTTAAATTATTTTCATATAGTCAATATAAAATATATTTTTCAATTGAAAAAAAACAAAATTAAATATCTGGTTCGCTGCCTCCTAAACTAACTTTCTTTAATTTCTATAATTTTAATGCTTTGGCTGAAGTGTCTCGGTCTCTATTTATGTGTTAAGTGTCTCAATCTTTTATTATAACATTTTCATATTTTATTTTAATAAGAGATATGATTTTTATTATTGTAAATATGAATTATACTTATTATAGTAAGTAGCTCGCAAGTTTCAAAAGCGCTATAAAAATAATTGATGAAAATATATTTTGAAAATTTATGAACTAAGGATTTAAGTAACTTTCATCAATTATTTAATTAAACTTTATATTTCTTATATATTGTAGAATAAAAAAATCAATAAGATCATATTTTAAAAATAAAAACTCTCATTTTTTTTTCTATAAACAAATTTTTTCATAAATCATAAATAGATAGGCTATAATAGTTTCTAATTCATTCTTTGGTCTTTACCTTTTAACAATTGTGTCATTGTAACTTTACATTTTGATTAAAACACTATTTTTTAACCAGTATTCACGACGTCATAGATATCATAGAAATAATCACACGTCATAATCCACTCATAATCGATATAATATAACAGAGGTTAAATATATATAAATCCACCATAAGAGTTAATCACACATCTTTGCATAATAGAGATATAAAATGTTACAAGAATGTCATAGTACAACACTATCTTATATAATTTAGGGTGTCACACATTTTAATGTTAATAAAAGTATAAAAATATAATTTATTCTTAAAAAAATAATTTAAACTTTAAAATAGTCTCCTTAGATGGAGTGAAATGAAGCCAATAAGAAAGACCCACCAAATATCAAGCGGTCACATCATAGATGGGGGGGGAAATCAAAAATCAAACAGGCATATGAAGCGTTTGGTGGTTTCTTTACACACGTTCCAAATATTCTAATGTGGACATTCATTTTAAATTTTAGCAATCCCTAATCATTTATACCCCTGATTCTCTCCCCACTAGTAATAGGACATACTGTTTATATCTATGTTTTTTACATAATATTCAACTGTGATGGTTTCCTATCATCTATAGGTTGTAGTTTCTACTACTCATTCACAGCTGTTCCAGTTTTCTCAATTTTGCCCAGATTTTAAAATGCCAGCCAGCATTCATTACTTTTATATTAGATTCAAATTTTGGTTAGTTCCACAAACCTCAGCCCAACTTTTTAATTATGTTAAAATGAAGCCTCAGTGATTAATTGTTGCAATCTTTCCTTTTTGGCTTAACTGACTTATCATGCGTTCAACTTGACTAAGTTTCGTAAACAATATGCTCCTTCTCGCGATGTTAAAAAAAGGGAGAAGACACGTGCACTTTCAATTTTCAGTGAACTCCAGCCTTTGATCATATCAATCACCACTCATTTCTAAACCATTTGCCTTTTAGCGATACCAAAGGTCCATGAAAGAAGAAGAGGAAAGAAGAAGGAAGAAAAGAAGAAGAGAAGAGAATTTCTAGTGTTACGTGCATAACCTGTAACACGCGAGAGCGCGAAGAAAATTGTGCTCTTGGAAAGCGGATATGCTTCCTTACTATGGAGAAAAACCTGATAAAAGTGCATGTCCTCCATCGTTAACAAGATAACTGGCAATGATTATGAACCCAGGATTGAAGAATTCATAAGTAATATTAGAGGCTATATGAAGAAACATTAAATTATTGCAGGAGAATTAGCATCAAATGCAAACAAGGGAAAAATATTACGGAAAAACTTGCTCAATAACAACACTCATCATGATGAGCTTATAAAGTCATCTTCCTCACCTGAACCTCTCCCTCTTTCGCGCGAACAATTCGAAACACATTCAACTCTGTAAGGCTAAATACTCGCATTTTGGTTAATATTGATGCACGAAAACTTCTGTGCTGGTTCGTGGCAAAGACAAAGTTTACACAATCATTACACACTTAAAAAAAGGGTACGGAAGATAGTTTGCCAGTGTCCGAAATTCAGTCAAGCTTTATGCATGATGAAAAGAACCAAAAACTTTAACAGCAAAAATACAGAAACCTAAGAAGGGTAAAAGAATAAACAAAAATAAGGAAACTGTGTTTAATCAAAATTTAATCAATATCACTGGCCGTTCGATGCAATTACTCTACTTTAACACTAACAGAGAAACGTGCCCAAGAACCAGTGACGGGATTTCTATTTCGGTTCAAAGGAACCCTAAACAAGAAAATAAACGAAAACAGAACAATGTGACTGAAATTTTTACAGAGAGTAAGAAAGAATGGGTTTTCTCTGTAATTCATTCAAATGTGACTAAAACTGATACACAAAAGTTTATAATACCTACGTCTAGAAAGAGTAAGAGTAAATGCTGAGCTGTATAGAAATTGAATATAAAAAAATACTGAATATAAAAATAGAATAACAGCCAATATAAAGTTTAGCCACTCTAACTTCTTCGATTAGGACCTCTAGTGACAATTCTGTGCGAGTGCAACATTACTGAAAAGAAGAAATGAAAAGGGATGGAGGAGTGGTAGCGGCAGGCAATGAGCGCTGAGAATGGTTTTAGAAATCCGAGAACTGTTAAATTGTCGAAGACTAGAAGGAAGACAGAGGTGAATTGGCGATGAAGAGTCGAGAGAAAGCTGCTCAATAAAGATGAAGAACTTGAATAGGGAATTTTATGCTTTTGGCCTTCAGAAGAATCTAGAGTCATAATACCAATAATTGCAGAGTGTTTTAATTTCTTTGTTCATCTGATATAGTTGGTTTTTGGGTAACGAAAACCAAACCAAAAACGCAAAATTTAGGTAATGTTTATTTTTTTTTGAAACCGATTTAAAAAAAACCAAACTGAATACTGCCGAACGCAATGCTCACCTATTTTAAGTGTGGAATTTGAATTTAACTGAGGCATGTGCAAAAAAAGCTACATTGTCTGCCAGTTTCCATTAGAACGTTGTGGATCTTCACAAAGAATAATTATGTATCCGCAAAAAAAACAGAGAAAATAGAAAAAAAAACTCATGGTAAAAATGTTCAACAACATCAGTACTAACATTCTAGATTTGACTGCATCAATTTCCCATATCATGATGGAACAAAACTCCATGTTTGACGTGAAAAATTAAAAGAAGAACACTTTGTTTCATGGCCCTGTCCTTAATTATATGAAGGTTTTCGCTGGGCCAATGATTCCAGCAAAGGTGTAAAGGATTACTAAGCATATAGCAAAACCGACAAAGTAAAAAAAATTCCATCCAAGCTCAACTCAAGAAACTTACACACATATAATAAAAATCATAGCACACAATATAAAATGGACGAGAGAGAGAGTGAAGAGAGCAAACCTGTGAATGGGTGCAATTGCCTGATTTAAGTGGATAGACTTAGCAATTCAACAAATGGCTTTCATAAAGAAGCTTATTAGAATAGGCATTTCCCAGTGGAGGATCCAGAAAAGAAAAGACCATGATGGAATTAAAGAGTGATGAGGACGGTGCCAAATTTAGGAATAAAAGCTATGTCTTGTAATTTCATTTAAACCTAATAATGCATAATAAAAAAATCTTGCCAATTAAAACGTCTTGACTTTCCATCCTCAATGGATTTTTTCATTCCTTTATCACAATTGCACCTTCATGTCTTATGACTCTTTTTTTTATATCCTCCATCAAACGATTTGTCACTGATACAGGATTTTGATGTGAACCTCATGCTTAACAATTCTCTTCTTGGATCATTACAGGTTTTCAGTATTGCAGACATTGCCTTCTGCTGTCTGCAATATACTGTGTTCTCTTGCATCGTCGTGATCATCTCTCTTCTATCACTATATGGGTATTTTTGGGCAAGCTCGTTGGAATGAGGGATAGAAGACATCAATC